>JAUMHM010000085.1:19309949-19322461 GCA_032362435.1 Melikaiella ostensackeni
GGCCCCACGTGAAGAGATTTTCTTAGTGGATTGTTATAATTATTCCCGTTATTATAATGGCTTTGCGAAGCTCTTCATCTGGGTTGATTGCTAGAGAGATTTATCAAGCGACTAGTTTCGGAGCGACGTTGTGAGATTGATCTAAAACCTATTCCTTCTCCTCCTAAACATCCCGCACACAAATTTACCATACAAATTCCTTAATCCCCAGTAGTAAAACGAGACCAGAACCAAACGAGTTAAGCTTACCCCGAAAGGGATTTGGCTTAATGGTATAGTAATAAAAAATGAAAAAAATCAATACTGAATGGCACTCTCATAATATAGACTACTGTATAGATTTCATGCATAGATTACTCAGATTTTCTTTTTTCTTTTAGATAAAATCTGAAACGATATAGGAACTCGAAAGCCAAAAAATCATAAATTTAAAAAATTTCAATTTCAAAAGTGAATAGCATTTTCATAATATAGATTACTATTTAGATTCCATACATAAATTACTTAGATTTTTTTTTTTTAGATAGAATCTCAAATCAGATGGAGAAATGGAACTTAATTTTCTCCTTAATGATTTTTTAAATAAATAATGTTTTATTTCTGCCATCAAGTTGAGAAAATAAAACAAGACCTCGTGCAGGGTAAATTGTCTTTGATTCCCATCCGGGTTGATAGCAGGCACTTTTCCGTGCTCATATCTTTTTTATTGCAGCGGTATACCATTGATACGAAAATCTGTAGCAATATAAACAAACAAAAGACTGTTACATTCATGGATCATTATTCTGCCGATCAAATTTATACCTTCAGATTTAGTGTGATACTTTAAAATAGGAACTCGAAAACGAGAAAATCATTTAAAAAATTAAATTTCAATACTGAATAGCATTTTCGTAATATAGATTACTATATAAATCCCATACATAAATTACTTAGACTTCGTGGGTTGATTTAGAACCAATCTATTCAGATTATTCCATTTTTCAAGAAAAAAAGGTGATAATCCAAACCAATAACACATTTCTAAAAAATTACCAACGTATATCAAATATATTTGAAATCAAAAATATCTGTCAAGAATCATAAGATTAGAGACAATGTAAATAAAGTGCTCAATGGTACATAATATGCACATATTGCTAGTATGGCATCTCTCTCGTAGACAATGAGGATATAATTTCTTTTATCTAAATGTATGCAAAACTTATGGCGACCTTATTTTTTGATAAGTACCAGGTTAACATTCAAATTAGTTGTACAATTGAAAAACCTGAACAGATTATTACAAGATTTATGGAAAGTATATCAAATATATTTGAAATCAAAAATATCTGTCAAGAATCATAAGATTAGAGACAATGTAAATAAAGTACTCAATGGTACATAATATGTACATATTGTTAGTACGGCATCTTTCTCGTAGACAACGAAGGTATAATTTTTCTTATCTGAATGTATGTAAAACTTATGGCGACCTCATTTTTTGATAAGTACCAGGTTAACATTTAAATTAGTTGTACAATTGAAAAACCTGAAAAGATTATTACAAGATTTATGAGAAGTATATTAAATGTATTTGAAATCAAAAATATCTGTAAAAAATCATAGGGTTAGAGACAATGTAAATAAAGTTCTCAATCGTACATAATATGCACATATTGTTAGCATGGCATCTTTCTCGTAGACAACGAGAGTATAATTTCTTTTATCTGAATGTATGTAAAACTTATGGCAACCCTATTTTTTGATAAGTACCAAGTTAACATTCAAATCACTTGTGCAATTGAAAAACCTGAAAATGATGATAAAAAATTTTTGATAGAATGCAATTTTCATGATTTTCCAAAACAGATATTTCATATTAATAAGAAAATATGTTTTGACTTAAGTAACTTTAAATGAGAATATCGATAAATTCAATAAATATATCTGAATTTAGTTACAGAAAAAAGCTGCCATGCACACATACACAATTAATATATGTTTCATTATTTATAACTGCAGTTATCCTATAAATTATCCCTGATGAGGAAGTCTAAATTGGCTTCAAAACATGTTGTGTCCCCAGTAGTATAGAAAAGACGGAGAAAAGAAAAAATGTGAGGATTATTTTGGTTGACTCTTTCTTTCTTCTTCCTCATTTTTCTTCCTATTGTGTACATCTATTGTACATCTGACTCTAATGAGCCGAAAAAACAGGTAGTCTCAAAGTCTGTTTTTGAATTGTGAACTTTTTGGGTGTTTTTTTTCAGTACACAGAAAATTTTCATAAGAAAATAGATTTTTTCTGTAATTCGCGAAAAAGTTCTGGTTTTTCCACCTACTTTCTGTTTGAAAAGTGACCGATTTGTTGTCGATAACGTGACGCATGCGCAGTGTCTACCTTTCTGGACAACAGTGAAAAAAGTAGACGGACACAGTGAAAAAAGTAGATGGACGCAGCGAAAAAAGTGACGCACAGTGAAAAAAGTTAATAAAGTGCGAACTACTGAACGAACCCTGAAGTGAAGGTGAACTCACAACTATTGCGTTGTATCTAATTCCACCACTCCTAACCTTCTTGACCAAACATTGATACCAACTTACTGTTACGGCCATATTATTGCCGTGGTTTTGACAATTGCCATTGTTATTGTTGCGTCAATCAACAACAAATCACCTCCTTTTTAAACAAAAAACAGGTAAAAAAAACTATCACTTTGTAAACAAATTACAGAAAAAGTATCGTGTCCCACATGTTGAAAAAGCGACGATTTAAAACTCGATTTAAATCGTCGACGATTCGAACAACTTCACACTCGTCTTAAATCTCTCGCTTTTTCAACTTATCGCACAATATACTATTATTTCATTTTTTAAGAAATACTTAGATATTCTTTTTTCTTTCAGAGGATATCTGAAATGAAATGGAGAAATGTGACTTATTCTCCTTCTAAATGATTTCTTGAATAAATAAAGTATTATTTCTGCGCTCAATTTGAAAAAATAAAACAAGACCTCGTGCAGGGTAAATTGTCTTTGATTCCCATCCGGGTTGATAGCAGGGACTTTTCCGTGCTCGTATTTCAAATTGGGGGTCGGTTTTTATTATCGCAACGAATGGAAAGGATAAGAAACGCTCTGCACGGAGAAAATGTAGGTTCTAATGACCACTCTCCCGAAAATTACTTGGAGTTTTCTTTAGCTTCGCCACTGTACGTTACTGAAGCCATATCGGGGGATCAGGGTTTAACCCGACCCTGAATCCGACGATCACCCTGAAGGGAATCTCTCGCAATTTTCTCGCCCGCCTAGCGCAATATTAGCGACGAGAAAGATAAAGCGAGTGCCAGTGACGGAATAAAAACACTACATCTACTTCCCGAGAATCTCTCACTGTTTTTTTTTATATCTTTTTTTCTTTTATTTTCTGTGTATTCTGAATGAAATGCGCCTGAAATAAGATTTTAATTAACGTACATCCTCCCGGGAACACATTTCTCTTCCTCATCTGACAACAGAATTGAACTCATTCATCTGTTACGAAATTATCAGTTTTCTCTCTAGATATAATAAGAATAAAAATTTTATCAATATTCAGTTTTATATTACCCGATTGCAGATAGAGTTCAAGTCAGTCTCTTAAAGTACCTATTTTTAGTTTAAATTAGTGATGTGCACAATAATTCGACTCAACTCTGAACCGACATTTCGGCGTGAGTCATGAGTCGAATTTTTGACACCGACTCAAGCTGTAATTGAACCGAAAAAATCCGATTCGACTCAGCGCTTAAGGCCTAAGTCGAATTCTCGACACCAACGCAAGCTGTGACCGAATTGAAAAAATCAGATTCGACTCAGTGCGTGGGTCATTAGTCGAATTTTTTGAACTGACTCAAGCTACGATCGAATCGAAAAAATTCGATTCGACACAGCGCGAGAGTCATGAGTCGAATTTTCGACACTGATTCAAGCTGTGAACGAATCGAGAAAATCCGATTCGACATAAAGCGTGAAACATGAGTCGAATTTTCTAAACCGACTCAAGCTGCGACCGAATCGAAAAAATTAGACTTGACACGGCGCGAGAGTCATGAGTCGAATTCTCAAGACCAACGCAAGCTGTGATCGAATCGTAAAAATCCGATTCGACTTAACTCGTCAGTCGAATTTTCTAAACTGACTCAAGCTGTGACCGAACCGAAGAAAACCGATTCGACTCAGTGCGTGGGTCATTAGTCGAATTTTCTGAACCGACTCAAGCTGGGATCGACTCAAAAAAATTCGATTCGACTCAGCGCGTGGGTCATTCGTCGAATTTTCTGAACCGACTCAAGCTGTGATCGAATCGAAAAAATTTGATTCGACACAGACCTTGTTTCATGAATCGAGTTTACTGAACCGATTTAAGCAGTGATCGAATCGAAAAAATCCGATTCGACTCAACTCGTGAGTCGTGAGTCAAATTTTCTAAACTGACTCAAGCTGCGACCGAATCGAAAAAATTCGATTCGACACAGCGTGAGAGTCATGAGTCGAAATCTCGACACCAACGCAAGCTGTGATCGAATCGAAAAAATCCGATTCGACTCAGCGTTTGAGTCATGAATCGAGTTTTCTGATCCGATTTAAGCAGTGATCGAATCGACAAAATCCCATTCGACTCAGCTCGTGAGTCAACTTTCTAAACTAACGCAAGCTGTGACCAAATCGAAAAAATTCGATTCGACTCAGCCCTTGAGTTATGAATCGAGTTTACTGAACCGATTTAAGCAGTGATCGAATCGGAGAAGTCCGAATCGACTCATCTCGTAAGTCGAATTTTCTAAACTGACTCAAGCTGTGACCGGATCGAAAAAATTCGATTCGACACAGCGCGAGAGTCATGATTCGAATTCTCGACACCAAGGCAAGCTGCGATCAAATCGAAAATATCCGACTCGACTCAGCGCTTGACGCATGCGTTGAATTTTCTAAGCCGACTCAAGCTATGATCGAATCGAAAAAATCCGATGGACTCAGCTCATGAGTCATGAGTCGAATCTTCTTAGCTGACTCAAGCTGTGATCGAATCGAAAAAATTCGATTCGACACAGCGTGAGAGTCATGTGTCGAATTTTCTAAACCGACTCAAGCTGTGATCGAATCGAAAAATATTTTATTGAATCGACGCAAAGGCAAATTATACATAAATCGGTTTTTGGGATCGATACTGACGGTTTTTGAGATCGACACATTAACATAACCCAAACTGAAAAACGTTTTATAAAAACAGAAAAAATCTAGCCGAAATCAATTGCAGTGCATTTTAAAAGAGGGAGGCAATAAATTTCTTTCGAAAAAATTGATGTTTAGACAAAATTATTTTTCTAACAACATTTATTTGATATTTGTTGTTTTTTCAAACCTCTTTATAACATATCTTAATTTTCATCCAATTTCAATAAACAATGGCTTATTTTGTTCTTTAAAATATTCTGTAAGGTTTTACTCGTTGCATTCTGTTGAAAATAATTTGTTTATTCAACAAATTTTTTTAGCAACTGTTTGGCTGAAAATTAGTCTGTTTTGGTTGAAAATTTACCTTTTTTATTAAAACTTTTTTTTTTGCCTGAAAATGAAACCATTTGGTTGATATTTTTTATCTCTCTTGATTGAGAAATCTTTCTTGGTTGATAATTCAACTCTTCTGTTGAAAATTAGTCTTCTTGGTTTCAAAATAATCTCTTTTTGTAGAAATGTAATCTTTTTCAGTTAAATATTTACCTTTCATCATTGGAAATTCGTTCTTTTGGTTGAAAGTTAATTTTTTTATTTGAAAAATTTACTATTCCAGTTAAGATTCATCATTTGAGTTAAAAATTCATCTCTTGGAATTGAAAATCCAACAATTTTTTGTTGAAAGTTAATTCCGTATTGTTAAAAAAATCTACTATTATATTATTGATAAAAAATTTCATCTTTCTTAGTTAAAAATTTTTATTATTTCGCTGACAATTTTATTATTTTGTTGAAAAATCGTATTTTTTGCTTGAATTCAACTGTTTTCGAA
The DNA here is from genome assembly GCA_032362435.1 of Melikaiella ostensackeni. NCBI lineage: Eukaryota > Metazoa > Arthropoda > Insecta > Hymenoptera > Cynipidae > Melikaiella > Melikaiella ostensackeni. The sequence continues at coordinate 19,315,981 of JAUMHM010000085.1, forward strand.
TAAAAATTAAAATGTTTTTTGGCTGAAATATCAACCCTTACAATTTTCGTTTGGTTGAAAATTCAACTATTTGGGTTGAAAATCAATTTTTTTAACTGAAAATGTAACTATTTTATTTTTGCTAAAAATAATCTCTTTTAGTTGAAAATTCAACTATCTGCTTAAAAATGGATGTACTTTGATCAAAACTCGTCCTTTTTAATCGAATATTCATGATTTTAGTTGAAAATCTATGTATTTTATCAAAAATTCGTCTTTTTTGGTAGAAAATGAAACTTTTTGGTCGAAAATTGAACTATTTAGTACTTAATTCATTTTTTGCTTGAAAATTAATCTTTTTGGTTGAAAACTCATTTCTTTTGTTGAAAATCCGCCTCTTTTGATAAAAGATCGATGTTTTTGGTTACAGATTCATCATTTTAGTTTAAAATGTATCTCTTTGATTGAACATCGAACTATTTTTTGGTTGAAAGTTGAAATACATTCTAAAAAAATTCATTATTTTGGTTGAAAATTCATCATTCTAGTTGAAACTTTATCTTTTTTAGATGAGAGTCCATCTCTTTGATTGAAAATCTATTTGTATTTTGTCGTTGAAAGTTAATTCGTTTTGTTAAAAAGTCTACTGTTATATTTTTCATTGGAAATTTCATCTTTCTAGGTTGAAACTTTCATTGTTTCAATGAAAAATTAATTATTTGTTGAAAATTCTTCTTTTTTGGTTGAATTCAACTCTTTTTATTGAAAATATTTTTTTATATTAAAATATCAATTATTACATTTTTATATGTGAATTCATCGTTTTTTGTAGAAAATGCATCATTTTAGTTGCAAATTCATCTTTTCGGTTGAAAATTTAACTATTTTGTTCAAAATTTATCTTTTTTAGAAGAAAATTCAACTAATTGGTTAAAAATTCATGTGTTTTGTTGAAAATTCATCTTTTTTGGTAGAAAATTAATCTTCTTGGTTAAAAATTTCACTGTCTTCTACATAATTCGTATTGTTCGATCGAAATTCTAACAGTTTGGTATAAAATTCAACTATTTGGCTGAAAATTCGTCTTTTTGGTGTAGAAATTCATCTCTTTTGATAGAAATTTCATCTTTTTGGTTAAAAATCAACTGTTTGATTACAATTAATAATTATTTAAATTTTTTTAAATGAAATATTCGTCCTTTTGGCTTGAAATTTCCATAGTTTGGTATAAACTTGAATTATTTGGTTGAAAATTTTTTTGGTTTGGTTAAAAATTAACTTTTTTGTTGAAAACTTATATTTTCGAGTTAAAAATTCCACTGTCTTCAACAAAATTCGTGCTGTTTACTGGAAATTCCGAAAGTTTGGTATAAAATTCAACTATTTGGTTGAAAATTTGTCTTCTTGGTTTAAAAATTTATTTCTGTTGGTAGAAATTTCATCTTTTTTAGTTAAAAATGCAAATGTTCAGTTCAATGAAAACCGTTTTGCTTGAAGATTCAACTATTTTGTTCAAAATTCAACTGTTTGGTTGAAATTTAATCTTTTTGTTGAAGATTCATATATTAGGATTCAAAATTCAACTGTTATATAGAAAATTCGTCTCTTTCGATTGATAATCGAACAATTTGGTTGAAATGTTTTTTCTTTCTTGACTGAAAAATCTTTCATGGTTGAAAATTCGTATTTTTTGGTTAAAAATGCAAGTTACTGGTAGGAAATTGTCCTATTTTGGTTGAGGATTCAAACATTTTAGTACAAAATTTAACTAATTGGTTGAAAGCTGAACTACTTTGTAGAAAATTCGTTTCTTTTGTTTGAAGATTCATAATTTTAGTTTAAAATTCAACTATTTGGTCACAGATAAACTTTTTTATTGAAAGTTTGTATTTCCGGGCTGAAAATTCAACTGTTTTGAAGGGAATTCGCCTTTTTGGCTTGAGTGTTCATCAATTTGGTAGAAAATTGAACTGTTTGGTTGGAAATTCATCTTTTTGGTGGAAGATTGAACTATTTTGCAGGAAATTCGTTTTTTTTCTGGTTGAAAATCAATTTTTTTAACTGAAAATTGAACTATGCCATTTTTGGTTGAAAATTGATTTTTTTTTTAATTGGACATTCAATTATGTATTTGATGGAAACTTCATCTTTTTTTGTAGAAAATTAATCTTTTTGGTTTAAAAATGGAACATTTTTTAAAAATTAAACTGTTTTAGTTGAGGATTCAACTATTTGGTTGAATTTTCGTCTTTTTTCGCTGAATTTGACTGTTTTTTATTAAAAGATTAAACATTTTTTGATTGAAGTATCAACTATTATAATGAAGTTAAAAATGCACTATTTTGGCGGAAATTTAATTATTTTCTTAAAAATTTGTCTTTTTGGTTCAAAAATTAATCTCTGTTGGTAGAAATTTCATCTTTTTTGGTTAAAAATGCAACTGCTTGATTAAATAAAAACTGTTTTGATTGTGGATTCAAATATTTTGTTCAAAATTCAACTGTTTGGTTGAAATTTAATTTTTTTTCAAGATTCATATTCTGGGTTCGAAATTCAACTGTTATGTAGAAAATTCGTCTCTTTCGCTTCATGATTCAAAAAAAAAATCAACTATTCGGTTGAAAATTCAACTTTTCGCCTGAAAATTAACTACTAGGTAGAAAATTTATGTATTTTGTTGAAATTCCTCTTTTTTGGTAGAAAATCAATCTTTTTAGTGAAAAATGCAACTGTTTGGTAGACAATTAATCTGTTTTAATCGAGAATTCAACTATTTTTCGAAATTTCGTCTTTCTTGGTTAAATTTAACTGTTTATGATTTAAAATTCAAAATACTCTTTGTTTGAGAAAATTCCCTGACTTGAAAAAAAGTTTCCTGACATTTCCATGTTTTCCCAGGTATATGAAAATTCCCTGACAATTCCAAGTTTTCCAGGTTTTCCAGGTGAATAGACACCCTGTTATCATCGAGAATGAAATAATTGTCACAAGGGCAACATGAAAATTCTTTTCCAAGGAAAAAGGAGAGATCCCCGGATGGAAAAGCGATTTTTTTTTCTACGTGAAACCTCAACACTGTCGTTGGATTTTCCTTTGAACTTTAGAAAATCACAGCACAGCTCGGTTGATATTTGCCCACCCACACTATACCCCAGGAGACGAGACTCTTGATTAAAAATCCAAAGTTCCTCGCTCCTGATACAGACTGGAACTGTACGTCGAAAATCATGAATTCTCTCCAGCTTTTTCCTCTTGTTGGAAAGACAGAGAATTCGATTTGTAACGGATATCTCAAAGAAACGAAGATAGCACCACCACTACTACTACAAAGTTGCAGCTCGTTCTCCGCTCCACTGCTTCACCTTGATTGAATCTATCGGCGCAAACTTGATATCCAATAGCCAGAATATCCATCGATGATCAGCGAGTAGCAAGACCTATCGATGTAATCCGATAGGGCGATTCCAAACTACCTGAACGAGAAAAGAGGAAAATCTGCTGCTTCGAATTTATTTTAGAATGTACAGTGAAACGTGGACACTACGGTGGTCAAAAAACGCATGGGAAAATCTTTTTGTTCGAATTTTCATGCTTCCCAAAATTGTTCAAATAAAAGAAGACTTTTTTTTAGGTTTGATAAAAATTCATATTTAGAGGTGATGCAAGTCCCAGAAAGTTTGACTTTCAAGTTATAAATGAATAATATATTGTTTAAACAATTTTAGATAAAACCGCAACTTTCTAGCATTACTCTAAGTCTTGGAGAAAATAGTGATAAACAATAATAAATTGTTTAAACCATTATTTTTATTAACTTTGATTAATTAATACTTCGCACTAAGTGAAAAGTTGACAAAAAGTTAGAAATTTTGAAAAAATCGCATCTTTCTAGCATTACTGTAAGAGAAAATAGTTATGAACAATAATTAATTGTTCAAACGATTACGTTTGCTAACTCTGATTAATTATTACCTCACTTAGAGTGGAAAGTTATAAATAATGATAAATTGTTTGAACAATTAGTTTTGTTAAATTTAATTAAGTATTTTTTCACTCTAAATGAAAAGTTGAAAACAAGTTGAAAAATTCAGAAAAAACCGCGACTTTCTACCTCTATTCTAAGATAAAATTCCTATGAACAATAAATTCTTTAAACAAACACTTCATTATCTTTGATTGATTAGTACCTCACTTTAACTAAAGAGTTGACAAAAAGTTGGAAATATCAGATAAAACCGCAACTTTCTAGCATTACTCTAAGTCCTAGTGAAAATAGTAATAAACAATAATGAATTGTTTAACCAATTATTTTTGTTAACTTTGTTTAATTAATAACTCGCACTAAGTGGAAAGTTGACAAAAAGTTGGGAATTTAAAAAAAATCGTAACTTTCTAGCAATACTCTAAGAGAAGATAGTTATAAACAATAATTAATTATTTAAACGATTACGTTTGCAAACATTGATTAATTATTACCTCACTCTAACTGAAAAGTTGACAAAAAGTTGGAAATTTCAGAAAAAAACGTAAGTTTATAGCAATACTCTAAGTCTTAGATAAAATAGTTATGAACAATAATTATTTGTTTAAAAGATTCGAGTAATTATAACCTTTGATTAATTAATGCCTCACTCTAAGTGAAAAGTTGAAAAAAGGTTGGAAATTTCAGAAAATCCTGCAACTTTCTGGCATTATTCTAAAAGAATATTATAAATGATGATAAATTGTTTAAACAATTAGTTTTGCTAAATTCAATGAAGTATTTCCTCGCTCTAATTGAGAAGTTAAAAACAAGTTGAAAAATTCTGCAAAAACCGCGATTTTCTACCTCTATTCTAAGAGAAAATTTCTATGAACAATGATAAATTGTTCAAACAAACATTTCATTAATTTTGATTGATTATTACCTCACTCTAACTGAAGAGTTGACAAAAAGTACAAATTTTCAGAAAAAAACCGTAACTATCTAGCATTACTTTAAGTCTGAGAGAAACTAATGATAAACAATAATTAATTATTTGAACCATTATATTTGTTAACTTTGATTAATTAATACCTCGCATCAAGTGAAAAATTAACAAAAAGTTGGAAATTAAAAAAAAAATCGCAACTTTCTATCATTACTCTAAGAGAAGATAGTTATAAACAATAATTAATTGTTTAACAATTAATGAACAATTAGTTCTGTTAAATTTAATTCGGTTTTCCTCGATCTAATTGGCAAAATGAGAACAAGTTGAGAAATTTAAAAAAAAACGCAACTTTTTATTTCTATTCTAAGAGAAAATTGCTATAAATAATGATAAACTGTTTAAACAAATACTTCATTAACTTTGATTAATTATTACCTCACCCTAACTGAAGAGTTGACGAAAAGTTAAAAATTTCAGAGAAAACCGTAACTTTCTAGAATTACACACTCCGAGAAAAGATATTCAGAAACAATAATAAATTGTTTAAACAATTACGTTTGCTTATTTTCATTAATTATTACCTAGCACGAAGTAAGTAAGTAAGAAAAAGTTCAGAAAAACCCGCAACTTTCCGGCATTATTCTAAAAAAACATTACTATAAATAATAATAAATTATTAAAACAATTACTTTCGTCAACATTAATTAATTATTTTTTCTCACTAATTGAAAACTTGTAAATAGGTTGAAAAATTCAGAAAAAACGTATTTTTTCTTATGGGAAACATTTATCGGGATTTTTATGGGGGCATTTCATAGGGCTTGAGTTACCTCTGAATATAAAATTTTTCAAAAAAAAAACGTATTTATTTATTTATTTTTTTTTTATTCGAACAAATTTGGGGGATGAGAGCATGAAAATTAAAAAAAAAATTGGACCGCCCTAGTGGATACCCAAGACTCACATCAGAGAAGAATTCCCGACCATTTCCCGCTTTTTCCCCCCAATTTTCAAATATTTCTCCAGGTGAATTAAAATTTTTTAATAATTCCAAACTTCAAAACTAAACAATTTAAAATGTGAAGTACTCAGAGAAAAACCTCAAAAATAATCTAAATTTCGACGTTATCAAACACAAAAATTCAAATTGAACATTTTCAAACAGAGTAATTCAAAATTAAAACATTCAAAATTAAACAAATTTTTCATTAAGACCATCAAAATTCGACAGATTGAAAAAAACACTAAAAATGATTAATCTACACTGAAACTTTGATTTAACTCCCTCCGTTTAAACTGTTCTTAGAATCTCGGCCATTGATGAGGGGGTCCAAGAGTTAAGAGAGACAGGTCAAGAAAGCGCAGCGGAGTCGATTAGTTTCGTAGCCACAAAGTGGGCAGTTCGAACACTCGCGTGCATATTTTGCATTTATTTTTAAATACACGCAGAAAATTCTCTTTCCATTAATTAATCTTCATTCTTAAAAAAGGTCCATCCTTTATGACAAGAAAAATCTACATTTGTACAAAATACAGTTAATTAATATTATGTATTCCTACTGGAAATGGTTCATACGGCCCTGACTGTT
>JAUMHM010000085.1:19334627-19350873 GCA_032362435.1 Melikaiella ostensackeni
ATTGTTATTGAGGTGCAGAAACTAAAAGTTTTGCAGTAGTTTCTGATGATAAGAAGCATGATTCTGTACACTCTTTATTGACAATGAATCGTATTAGGCAAATTATGGAGTCTTCGAATCCTGAAAAAGTTGATGAAATTACAATAATAACAGAAGAAGCTACAGCTCACTTTAAAAATCGCTATCAGTATCACGCATTGAGTAAATCATTTTGCCAGAAGAAGTGGATCTTTTCAGCAACTGGCCATGGGAAAGGACCCTGTGATGGCGTTGGCGGATTGGTAAAACACTTTGCAACTAATCATGACTTAAAGGTGTCACATCTGGAATCCATAGATGATGCCGAATCCTTTGTTCGAGAAGTAAAGAAATATACTAGCGCCATTAACCTAATACTGCTTCCACCAGAGGAAGGTGCCAGTTTTCGAGAAGGAAAGGAAAAAGAGTGGGAAAAAGTTCCAGGAATTACTGGCATTCAAAAAGCCCATGCGTGGAAAGTAGAAGCTGGACAAAACAACGACGAGAAAGTATACATTGCAAATACGTCCAGACATCCATGGAAAGAAATAACAGTGTACTCGAAGGAGATGAAGCAGAAAAATCTGAGCCAATAGAACACGCAAAACCAATAAAGTAAGGAATAAAATGAATCAAAACAGTATCTCAAAAATCATAATTTCCTCAATTTTCTAATTTAAATTCTAAAGGTTCTGATATTTATGAATTTTAAAACTGTACATATTCTGTAAATATATGAATTTAGATTCCTTAAGACATAAAAAAAATGTTTTTCCTTAACTTCATAGTTATACATCATATTAAAAAAAAGTTAATTTACAAAAAAGAAGTTTTTCTATAACAAGAAATAGTTTAGCAAGGACGAAACTCACAGAATATCTTCATCATATTACAATAAATCTTCAAAAAAATCAAAAAATAAAATCGAATGTGGCCTTTTTGAGAAAATTGACTTTTAAGTTTTTTCGAAAAATGTACGCCATGTTGGTAATTCTCATGTTTTTTGAATTTTCTTTGTGGATTTTCAAAGAGTTTGATTCTCCTTATAAGCTCCTGCCAAGAAAATAAAATGGTGTCAATTGGTTCCCAAGATTCAACATTTGAAAAAAAATCGTTCATTTTTACATAACTCACCTGAATATTCATGTAGCTCTAAGTTCGTGAAAAAAATTTTTTGATCGAAAACAAAAAATACGTGTCTCATATTTTATCTTGGATAACAATATATTTCAGCCCCAAACAATTCCGTGACATCACCAGGGTCAGACTGCCCGATTTCATATGAAATCTGTCTCTTATTGTTCCATCGAAGAATGGTGGTTGTATGAAACCCCGCTCAAACCCTTGAAACCCGTCCCTGATAAATAAGTTTGAAAAAAAACGACCAAGTAAGCAAAAAGTGAATAATTTTACGCTTTATAGTTTTAATTGTCTCGTCTCAAGTGTTTCTAATTAAAAATATGGTAAGGAAATTACTTTTGCCCGTGTCTGTCTGTGTAGGGTAACCTGAATGTTGTAGTCATGCTGATTTTTTAAGGATTTGTCAAATCAAATCAGACTTTGACACATTTTTTTAGAGACCCACTATGAAGATCAATTTCACTAACCATGTTCAATCAAACAAAATTCAAAAAGGACCCTGTACAAAAAAAAATGGGAAAGTGGCTTTCGGTGGATTTAACGGATATTAATTTTTTTTCATAGTTTATGATTATAAGAAATTTCCCAAAGGGACTTGCACCAATTATGATTAATTTTTTGTGTGGGGTCCTTAAGAGCATTTTCAAAATTTGAGAAAAAAATGGTTAAGAGTTCAAAACTTGTCAAAGTTTGTGTTTGATGACAAAAAGACTCACAAATTTTCCTAATGACATTTTTAAATACGAGGAAAATTAAAAAGGATTTTCAAAATTTTCAAACAATAGCAAAATCCCACTAGAATAATCAGCACTTATTTTCATGAATAAAAAGTAATAATCCTATTTTTTAACTTTGAATTTCTAAAATGAACAAACCTAAGCTTTTCTCTGAGACCAAAGTAAAACCAAAAAATGGTCATTTCTTACTTTAAAAACTTAAAATATGCTTCCTCTCTCAGGGTTTAATTTAAGAATGTTGATAGTTAAGTCTTTTATTTTTAATTCATATATCTATAAATTTTTAAGCAGACTATCTCAAATTAATAGCATTTGAAATTAAACAACTTTCATTTCGTAATATAAGACAATTTCTAAGAGTTTAAACTTCAACAATTTCGAAATTATCAATTGTACATGTAAGTTTTTCGAATATGAACAATTTTTAATTGAAGATTTAAAAAAATTTTACTCTGAAATTGACCAATATTTTACTAAAAATATTTAAATAACAAGTGACTATTAGATATGAGTTATCTCCTACGGATCAGCAAATAAAAAGCTGTAAAAATGTATAGGCACAGTTAGGATCTCCAGATACGTAAAAAAATGTGCATTCAAGAAAATATTTAAATTACGAAAATAAGCATTACTTCAAAAATATATTACTGACTACATACAATCACTTAATGAATTATTCAACTTGTTTCAAAAATGTTTAGAAAACTTAATATTTGAAAATTTATTATTATGGATATTTAAATAGTTCATCTTTTTAATATTAGAAAATAGAAATCCAGGGACAAGATGAGATTTACATGAAGACAATCTTCACATTTCAAACTTTAATAAATAAATTAGTTATTTTATTTTATATTTTATAATTGATTATTATTTTATATTTATTTTTTTTTTTTGAAAGAGTTGGACAACAATTGTTTTAACAATTTCCTTATGTTTTACAAAAAAATTTCTAAAATCATTTTCATAATCTTTGAGCAAAAATAAAACTTCTTTGTTTTCTGTACTATCTTTTGTAAGATGCACGTTTTCAAGTTATCGCGATATAAACTATTGTTTTTTAAACAAAACGGACATATTTGAAAAATGATGTTTCAGAGACTATTGATAAAAAAAATGAAAGTTGAGCACGAACTTATTTGATGTTAGCACTCTTAAAAGGAAAAATAATTATTCTAATATAGAGCCGAAAATACTTTCCATAAATTTTTTTTGAAAAATTGCTATTTCTCGAAGGATTCCATTTAAAATAACCATTTTTAGTAGCAATTTATGAAAATTTTTTCGAATTTATCACAATAATTCTTATATCTTTTGAGAGTATAAATTCAAGTCAGTTTTTACCCAAGTTCAAAATTTTTCTGACCAATAGTTTTTGAGATAAAATTTCGCAAATAAATAGTTTATAACGCTGTAACATAAGAAGGGTGCGTCTTACGAGAAAAGCACAAGGGGCAAAAACTTTCATTTTTTATTTATTAGTTATTAATTTGTTTACTCTAGAATGAAATTCTTTAATTCTCGAAGATAAAAAAAAAACATAATTTAATTTTTAATCAGCAATTTCATCAGGTGTCGTAGTACTATGAAACTATTAATTCACACTGCACATGAAATTGGCTACAGATAAAAATTTAAATGAATTGTTTGAACAATTTTGGTTGAAATAATTGAAAAATATATTTTTTCATATGTAAAATCATCTCTTGGTAAAAAAAATAATTTTCCGTGGAAAAATTATAATTTTTAAATTTATTCAATTTGTTATGCAATATAAATAAGCAATTACATAGTACGGCAGCTGCTATAGCATTTTCACACCTGCTTCGCTTAATAACAGAGTCAGCTTCCTAGGAAGTTTTCGTGTTCATCTTCAAGCATTATTTGCATAATTGCCCGATGACGATATTTTCAATCTTTAAGAACTTTTAGACCTTTCCTAAAGTCACACACTCGGTCGAGAAAAATATCCAGCACTTTTTTTCGTGTAGTATACAACTTTTACCATTCACCCAAATAAGAAAAAAATTATTCGCACGAAAATAACGAAAAAATGCAAATTTTCGTCATTTTGAACTTAGACCGCGTTGTGCGATCTAAGGGAATTTATTTTTTTGCTTAAACTTTCAGAAAGTCATTTCGGCATCAGCTCTTACGATCAATGAGAGATATTATTTTTTTGCTCAAACTTTCAGGAAGTCATTTCGGCATCAGCTCTTATAATCAATGAGAGAATTAATTTTTTTGTTCAAACTTTCAGGAAGTCATTTCGGCATCAGCTCTTATGATCAATGAGAGGATTACTTTTTTTGCTCAAACTTTCGGAAGTCATTTCAGCATCAGCTCTTATGATCAATGATAAAATTTATTTTTTTGCTCTGACTTTCAGGAAGTCATTTTGGCATCAGCCCTTATGATCGATAAATCCTTATAATTTTTGAAAAATTCGAGGTGCAATAAAGCTGATAAATCGATATTTCATGGTCAGTGTGGTGATTGAATGTCATGTTCGTTCACGTCCGGTCAGTGCCTCCGCCTCCGGCACCTTTCGATTTCACGGTCTTCTGCATCACCAAAGTCAGCTAGCTAAAGAGTTCCACGACTCAAGGAACCTTATAGCTTATACGATATCAAGAAATCTTTTCACAGCTGAAAATAGTAAGAAAGACTTATTTTCATCGACCAAACTGGAAATTTCCCACTCGATTTCACCATGGCATTCTATTATTCAGTCTCCAACAGAATAGGTTTCAACTTCATGAAGATCAAAAACAGTAGAAAATTTGATGAAAACACAACAAAATTTAAAAAATCAGTGTTGAATCTTGTAATTAGTGATTGTGACACAATAATGAATAATCTGAATGAAAAAATAAAACAGACTCCAAAGAAATTAAATGAACAAGCACCTCCTTTTATCATCAGAGAATGCACTCTGAAAGACAATGAACTAAACAATGAAATGACTCATAATAAAAAAAACATGACAGAAAATTCGCTAATATAATTCAGACGCAAGGTGATATACAGAAATTGCGTTTGAACCTCCATTCAGTTCTATCAGATGACAAACATGATCTTTGGTTTCTTGATATCTCAAAGATTGATATACCACAAGCGGTTATTAACATTCTCAGATTAGGAAAAGGTTTTAGTAACAGTGCTTGAAGTGTGTCTAGTGTGTGTAGTGTTTAGTAACAATGCTTGAAATTCGTGAAGATAAAAATAGTTTTGATCGTATTGAAAATGACCCTACAAAAAAATACAAAAAGGAACTTTCAGGGTTTTGAATGAATTTGGAGTAAAAGATTATTTGGGAAACGTGAAAAAGCGTTATACTGGTACAATCAATATAGTTCTCTCTTTATCCTATAGCCTAATTAAAACTCATAAAAATAATTTTCGATTACGACCAACAATATCAACAATAGGCTCTCCAGTCAGAAAACTAGAAGAATTGCTTATTAATATCATAAAGAAATCGATAACAAATTCTAAATATTTATAGAGAAAAAAGTTAGACTTACTTTTGCTGCGTCTAGTTTTTTTTCAGGTCCTACTATAACTGTTGCCAGGGCAACTTCATACAATTTTCTTTTTTTTAACAACTTCATTTAAGTCCCTTTTGACTAAAAAGTGCTGCGTCTCAATTAAAGGTCAACATTCGACTAAAATTAGCTCAGCTTTTTTCTGTGCATTTAAAAATGGTGCTGCTTTTCTCAAAGTGATTGATGGAATTACGGTTCCATAAGATCATATTTTAGCTTCATTTGACGTAGTTGCTATTCTTCATAACATTCTACTAGAGAAAGTAAAGGATGCCATTGAAGAAAGATAGGATAGTTTAGAGAATGACACTACTATTCCATACAAACTATTTAATGAATTGATTTTGTTTTTCAGTCCAGTTATGTTCAATTTGACGATAAATTTTATAAACAAAAATTTGGGACACCAATAGGTTCCGTTCTTTCACCTGTTTTGGCTGAAATTGTTATGGAAGATTTAGAAAATCAAGTTTTAGAAGAAATAGAAGATCTTGTTAATGATGCTTCAGAAAAGTTGGTTTTAAATGTTTTTTCTATGCTAGATAACGACACAGTACTACAGGTATGTGTAGATGCAAGCAAAATTGAGATATATATTGAAGCTTTCAATAGTATACTCCCAAGTTTACAATTTACATTAATAATTGAAAAAGAAAAATTAATTTTTTAGACTCAACAATAATGAAAACTGATGAAGGTAAAATCATAACTGACTGGTATAGAAAACCGACCTTTTTAGACTTAAACTGAGTTTTCTCTCAAATAACCCAATACAGAACAAAACTGGGGCTATAAAAAACATGACAGACAAAGCTATAAGATTGTCACATAAAACTTTTCATGAAAGAAATCTAAAAATATGCAGATTCTTTTCCAAAATCACAATCCATCTTTCGAACCATACTTTTCTCGTTTGAAAGACTTTTTGTGCGATTTTCTGTTACACAAGATGACTTTATTAGAGTTTATGTTTTTTAACAGTTTTTGTTTCAAAATTAATACTTTTTTTTATTCTCAGCAGAGTCTAAAATATAAAAAATTTAGAACTGCATGCTTTTCTGGAAACCCTTTCCTCTCCCGAAAACAAGGTATTATTTTTAATAATGTACGTATGGAAGTAATAACTGAATAATTATTATAATAAACTAGCAATATTATACGCATAATTGCATTGCCAATCAATGATAATATGCAAATGTGAACAAGATAAGTATGATTCCAATTTTAAATTGTACAGTTTGACAACTTCAAAAAATAATAATTTGAGAGGTACTGAGTTTGAAATAATGAAACAAACTTTTAATTTCAGTAATCAACACTAAACTGCAAATTAAATCAGTTAAAATGGAACATTTTGAACTCGAAACATTTAAAATGAAAAATTCTCTTTTCCAATTCAGAACGAAAATTATAGACCAAAATTTCCTCTTTTCTAACTCAATAAAAATGTTAAAAATACAAAACTTGTCCCCCGTCAACTCAATAAAAATGTTAAACAAAAAAGTCCCTCTTCCAATTCAGAAATAAATTAGAAATGAAAATTTTCTCCCTTTTATCTCAGTAAAAACGTTAAAAATAAAGAATGATTCTCTTCTAATTAAAAAAGAAATGAAAATAAAAAATTCCATCTTTCAATTCAGAAAAAAATGATAAACCGAAATTTCCTCCTTTCTAACTCAATAAAAATTGAAGAATTTAAAATTGTAAACATTCAGAATTTAACTACATATTCCAAAAAAATATCAAAATGACATTTTAAATATTGGAAACTTTCCAAACTTAACGATTCTAATCTTTGTTTAAAACAGAACAAGTTTTAAATTAGAATTGTGAAACTAGAACATTCCTTATACTGAAATCTTTTAAAGTTGAATTATTTCACTTAATGTAGTTTAAAATACTTAATAATCAAATTATTTATCATTTTTGAAAACAAAAAATTTTCAGTTACAAATGAAAAATTTGAAAAATGGAAAAATTTAAATTGTAAGGTTCAAAATCGAAATTTTACATTTGGAAGTTTTAGCGATTTGCAATTATCAAAGAATTCGTTAAACTATTTGTGCTTTCAATTTGAAACGGTTCAATTTTGAACAATTTCAAACCATATAATTTAGAACGCTTCAATTTTAAGTCATTTGATTTTGAAAGGTTCATTTAAATTTGGCCATTCAAAACGAAGAATCAAATATTGTTCAACTGCAAAAGATACATTTTTTGAAGTATTCAATAAGAAATTGTTGCAACTGAAAATTTTTCAATTTGTGTCATCTAATTATGAATCTACAAATTTGAAATTATTTGAAAATTTAAAGTAACTCATAAAACTTCAATCTGAAGTTTGCATTGCTTAAAAATTTGGGCTTTCTATATAGAATATTACAATTTTTAATGTTTAAATTTAAATATGGATTAATTTTGAACAGATTTAAAATTGTTCATCATTAGAGTTTTCCACAATCAATTATTATTATATTTGAAATATTATTGTTGAATTTTTAAAATCTTTAATTAATTTATATTCACAGATAACCGACTTGAAATGTTTTACTGTCACAATTGTTGACTTTCAAGCATTTTAAAATTTTAATAATTCAGGCGTTTGAAACTGTATTTAAAAATGTTTTAATTTAAGAGTTAACGATTAGAAATTGAGACTAAAAAATTAAAATTCTGAAAAATTATGTTTGGAGTGATTGGAAAGCTTTTCCTATTAAAGTTCTTAAATATTCCGAAAAAAACTATACCATTTCCCGGTTTCCCAAACCAGCGGCTACCCTGAAATTTAAAATAATTCAATTTTGAATGCCTAGTTCGTGCATGGTTTTTTTAAGGCAATTTTTAAATATTTGTTCACAGATTAATCTAGAAAGGGGTTTGAAAAACTGAAAAACTACTTCAAAAATATTCAATTCATAATGCTTCTTCGGAATTTTTCAGTTGTTATTACACAGTGAGATAGTTAAATTTAAAATATGTTTCAGTATTGAATTAGTAATTTAAAATGCTTCATGCCGACATTTTTAATTTTGGTATTGTGTCGCAAATTCTAAGAGTTATTTCCATTTTGTAGATTTGAAATTAAAATGTTCAATTTAAAAGATATCTAATTCAAAAATACTCACTTTTGAACGTTTCCATTTTGCGTGTACAATTTTTAAAGTTCCATTTTGAATCTGCCAAATTTTCATTGCTTCAAATATAAAACTCCTTGTTTTGAAAAAATAAATGAAAATTTTTTATTTTTACGTTTTGAAAGCTGTGAATTTTAATTTTTAAAGGCTTTAAATTAGATATTGTACAATTTTTCAGCATTTAAAATGCAAAATTTGTCAATTTTGAATACTCAAAGTTCTTCGAAATGCTTCGAAATTCAGTTTTAAATGCTTAGTACTGCAATTATTTGAACAGGCAAGTCTAAAAATAAAAAATTCTCCATCCAAAAGGATGCTTTTGATTTTATATTCCACAATTTTGAGTGATTTAAATTTGAAAGTTATTGCTTATTATTGATTATAGGAAATTGAAAACTCATATTTTACAGTTAAAATATAATTATTATCAAACGATATAATTTTGAAAGATTTAAAAATGAAACCACACCATTTTTAATGTTTCGATATAAAATTATTCTATTTTGAATGCTGTAAATTCAAAATTATTTAATATTAAACTATTCCAGTCGAAAATAATTTGATGTTGAAAGTTTCAAGCTGAAAGTTGATCAAGCTCCAATTATTAATTTCATTTTGTTGTGAAATTTTGAAGATTTAAAATTGATCCCAAAGAATTTTATATATTATCAAGTGAACATTATTTCATTTTATACTTATGTGTTTCTAAGCTTTAAATAATAAAACGAACCACTTTAAAAACCAGGAGTAAAAAAACAAAAGCCAACTTCATGCTGTGAACGGAATGTTTTATCTGCGTACACTTGTAGATTGATATTATTAATTCCACAGTGAATAAGAGATAACTAATCATTATTGATTGTAACAATGATATTTTTTATATAATAATTTTTTGAATTTCCTGGAATGCCAGGTTTTTCCAGGTATTTCTAGATTTTTCCAGGTATAATTTTTCTTAATAATTCAAGTATTAACTACTGCATTTTTCTCGGAATATGTACACGATTTCGCAAATTTATTATAAATAATGCTTTCTCAGTCCTGGTAAAGATCTAAATGGGTTAAGTAATTAAATTTTTTGTTGAAAATTCATATTTTCGGGTTAAAAATTCCACCGTTTTGTAAAAAATACATATTTTTGGCAAAAGCTTCAACACTTTAGTAAAAAGTTGAACTATTTGATTGAAAATGAACTTGTTTTGCTGAAAATTCATTTTTTCAGGTTAAAATTTCAACTGTTTTGGAGAAAATTCGTCTTTTTGGCTTGAAAATTCAACAATTTGGTTGCATTTTTTTATTTCTCGACCGCAAAATCTTTCTTGGTTAAAAACTCGTTTGTTAGGTTTAAAAATTCAACTTTCTTGGTTAAAAATTCGACTTTTTGCTTTGAAAATTCATCTTTTTTGGTTGAAAATGCAATTATTTGGTGGAAAAATAATCTGTTTTGGTTGAGGAATCAACTATTTTGTTAAAAATTCGTCTTTTTGGTTGAATTCAACTGTTTTTTATTAAAAATTTTAATCTTCTTTGGTCGGAATATCAACTATTACATTTTTGTTGAAAATTCATCATTTGTAGTTAAGAATTTATCTTTTTTAGTTGAAAATTCAACTATTTGGTTGAATATCTATGTGCTTTGTTAAACACTCATCTTTCTTGATTAAATTCCAGACGCTTTTTGTTTAAAATCTTTTTTGGATTATAATTCAACTACTTGGTTGAAAGTTGTACTTTCTTAAAAATTTATTTTTTTGTTGAAAATGCATTATTTTATATGAAAATTCATCTCCTGGATTAAAAACTTGACTTTTTTTTAAAATTTGTCTTTTTCAGTACAAAATTAATCTAGAATTTAGTTTATGAATCTTTTGACAAATGATTACAGGATATTCTTAAATATATTAATAATCACCATCGAATGACTGAATATAAGTAATACTAAAAACATAATTAATCATTTTATCTTCATACACTCAAAATTCAGTGCATATTTAACATATTACTACTTTGAATAAAATATATTTTTCTGAGGATAATGAAAATGATAAAAAGAAGTTTGATTTAAGTCAGTATAAATTCAGTACTATAAAAGTTACTTTTACCAATAAAAAATTATTGTTATTTCATTTTATATTCGAATTTTAAAAAATTTTAGCACACTGGAAAAAATTTCCTGACCTAAATAAAGATTCCCTGAGATTTTCGAGGACACTTCCAGGTTTTTCCAGGTGTATAAAAATTCCCTGACAATTCCAGGTTTTCCAGGTGAGTAGACAACCTGTACACACTTTTCAATTTAGAACTGCACAAAGTGTGTAGAGTTGCACACAATTTTAGGCCCTTATTCTCAGTTTAAGAAACAAAAGAGTCAAGATAAAAATACAAAAAATCAACAATTTATAATAACAGACTAACTTTCCACTGTGATTTTTCACTGGTACCGACAATTTTCACATGCTGAAAGTAGGAGTCAGCTAAATACATTTATGTACATACGAGTATATATTTTGTCCGGATCTATCATTACGTTCGTAACTGACGTCGCGAAAGTGAGAATTGTGAGAGCAAAATTCCACTTGTAAGAAAGTTTATTTTTCCAATTGTAGAGAATGGAGTTAATGAGCTGGAAATCTAGTTGGAAACTTAAATCTTATTTTAAACTTGTTAACATTGGACACTTTTAAGTACAAAGTCTTCTGGAATAGAAAATCTAAAAAAGCCAAAGAATTTTGAAGTTTCTGCATCATCAGCAGAATCATTTCTTTGGATGAATTAAATTTTCTTGATTCAAGATTTCCTCCTTTTCCAAGCAGTCAATATAAGTCTACCCAATGTAATTTTGAGAAAGCGAAGATATATTAAAAATTAAATAATAGTACATTACATAACTAGGGAAAGATCTCCCTCGAGGCATACACGACACTTTTTTAAAACTCCTTATGATTTGGGCACTTTTCATGAAAGGCTATCCATAAATTACGTAACACATTTTTTTTGCAAATTTTTTACCCCTCCCCTACCCCACTTAACAAGTTGTATTTCATTAAATACAATTTAGTTATACCAGAATTACCAAATAATTAGAAGTTATTAAAATGAAAAGGAATAATTACGAGGAAGGATTGCGATCATAATAAACGCTAGTAAAATGTAATAAAACGATATTATACAATATACAATTTTCTCAAATCTTTTATTAAATCACTTAACATTATATTTTCAACAATTTAATAGTAATTTCAAAAATTGCGGAAAAAGTTTGTTTTTATCGATATTTTTCTACAGAATGATGAAAGAAAGAATAAAAATACTAATCTAATTATACTGATATGATGTCTTTATAAGGTTGTTACAATATTTGAATATAATGAGTAATTACTTAAAAATTTTAAGTAATATTCAGGGCTGCGACATGGTGAATTTTAGTCACTTTTTTTCTCAAATCACTTTTTTTAATGAAAAAATCACTTTAGTCACTTTTATTTCAATAAATTAGTTCATAGTTCATAGAATTCTGCTAATTTTATTTCAATTTTACTCAAATAAATGAAATTTTTTGCATTTTTTTCAAATAATTTACATTCATTTGGAATTCACCCTGAATTCTTATTAATATATCCTATTTTCTTTTAAATTTTTTGGAATTCTCTAGATTTTTTTCAATTCTCCCTGAATCTTTTTGAATTTACATCAATTATACTTAATTCAATGAACTTTTTTTAACATATTTTTTCAATTTACCCTGAAGTCTTTTAAACTTACCTTGAATTTCAATTCAATGAATTTTTTCAATATTTTTCAAACGTTTTCGATTCACCTGAATTTTGTATGAATTCTACTTGAATTTTTCTGAATTTTATCAGATTCGTATTCACTAATTCTATTCAGGCCCATTTACCTGAATTCAATGGAATTAATTTTTTTGAATTGAAAAATTTTGTTGTGTTCACTTGAATTATTTTAAATTCATCTTGAATTTGTATGAATTTCAACAAATTCTGCCACCTTTACTCCAATTTTACTGAAATAAATAGAATGTTTTTTGAATTTTTTTCAATTCATTTAAATTCATTTGGAATTCACCCTGAATTCTTAATGATTTATTCTAAATTCTTTTAAATTCTCTTATTTTTTGTAATTCACTGTGAATTCTTTTGAATTCACTTGAATTCTACTCAATTCAATGAATTTTTCATATTTTTTATATATATTTTTGTAATTTACTATTGAGTCTTTTAAACTCACCTTGAATTCTTAAGCTTCAATTTTAAATAGAAGCTGATTAATTATCCAATCCTAGTGGTAAAGAACTTATTTTATTCCTTCAAAGATTCTTTAAAATCTTGTTTTCTTGGATTTTATATTTGAAAATTTATTTAGAAATCATACAGTTATTATTATTTTACCTGAAATTGAAGCTAAAATACAAAAATCCATATAACATTCGTTAAATAACAATTTCAACCTTTACATTTTTTTCTGGAGCACTAATTAATTCAAACTTAAAACAGTCAACTTAAAACTAATTAATTATTTCGGACCAGTTTACATGGAGTCTGCTTTCGTCAATTGTGTAAATCATTTTGAAATTTGCTCAATTTTGAAGTGGATCGTACGTGATGAACATTCTTAAATTTCTCTAAATTTACTAGAATTCTCTTGAATTCCCTTGAATTTTTCTAAATTTACTCCAAACTCACTGAAATCAATTCACTTTTTTGGATCTTTGACTTTTTTCAATTCATTTGAATTCTTATGAATTTATCCTTCTTTATTGCACTTCTGTGTTAACAAATAATGTGAAAAAAATTGTCATTTTTACAACTTTATTTTTTATCTTTCTGCAAACATTCAAAATAAAGTCGGAATCAATCAAAATCAGTACAGTGGCATCTAAGGTACAAAATTCGTTCATGAAATATTTGAATTAATTTTTATAAATAAATTTTAAAGATGACGATTCTACAATTCAAAATTTTATCAGCAAATCTACTTTGTATTTCACCATTAGTGGTGCACAATGAAAATTATCGTAACCAATCAAAATTTTTTTATTTTATAGTTAATTTTTAACCAAATAGTTCAATTCTCTACCAAAATAGTTAATGAATTTTCAACAATAGAGTTGAATCCTCAACTAAAATAGATTAATTTTCAACCAAGAAGTTCCATTTTTAACAAAAAAAGATGAAATTTCTACAAAATGAGGTGAATTTTCAACAAAATATTCGTTGTTTAATTTTCAACGAAAAGTGATTTTTGAGTCAAGAAGGAAAAAAAATCAAACAAATTGTTAAATTTTCAAGATATAAAGACGAATTTACTACAAAAAAGTTATTTTTCAGCAAGATACCTAAATTCTCTCCCGAAAGAGTTGATATTTCAACCACAAAAGAGTTTCATTTTAAATCAGAAACAGTTGAATTCATCCAACCAAGACAAATTTTCAACAAAATAGTTGAGTCCTCCACCAAAAATGTAATAGTTGATATTTCAACCAAAAAATATTTTAGTTTTAAATTGACAACAGTTGAATTTATCAACAAAAAAGTTTAACAAAATACTTGTATCAATCAAAACAGATCGTAAATTTAAATATTTTGTTAAAAAGTCGCTTTTTTGGATAGAAAATTAATCTTCTTTGTTGAAAATTCATCGTTTTGGTTGAAAATACAACAACTTGATTAAAAGTTCAACCACTTTGTCATACATTACTTTTTTTTTTTTTTGTTAAACATTCATCACATAAGCTGAAAATTCATCTCTTTAGTTGAAAATGTTAATATATCGTTGAAAATTCGTTTTTTCTTTGGGGTAGAAAATTAATCTTCTTGCTTGAAAATTAATTTTCTG
The DNA here is from genome assembly GCA_032362435.1 of Melikaiella ostensackeni. Classification (NCBI taxonomy): domain Eukaryota; kingdom Metazoa; phylum Arthropoda; class Insecta; order Hymenoptera; family Cynipidae; genus Melikaiella; species Melikaiella ostensackeni. Next base: position 19,349,058 of record JAUMHM010000085.1, read on the forward strand.
GTATGCAAATTCAACTACTTGTTTGAAAGCTGAACTCTCTTGTTGAAAATTCACTTTTTTGCTGAAGATTCATCATTTTAGTTGAGAATTCATCTCTTTGGTCGAAAATTAAACTATTTTGTTAATTTGTTTTTTTTCTTGGTGGAAAATCTTTTTTTTTTCTGACTGAAAATTCAACTATTTCATTTTTGGTTAAATATTTATCTTTTTCTGGAAATTTCATGCATTTTGTTGAAAATTCGTTCATGAATTAATTTTTTACCTTAGATGCCATTGTACTGATTCTGATTGACGCTGAATTTATCACGATTGCTAACGGAAAGATAAAAAATGAAGTTGTAAAGGTGACAAGTTTTTAAATTTTTATTTGTTAACAAAGAAGTGTGATAAAGAAAAAAAAATCAAAAATCGGCTCTTATCATTCTCTTTAAAACTTAGTTAAGAGTATTTCCAAAGAAAAAAGATCGAAATCGATTAATATTTCTGGGCTCTAGGCTCTTTTGAAACCAATTTTGACGTTTTGTCCAACTGTGCGCCCCTAGGCTATAGCCTACATCAGCCTATTGGTTAAGCCGGCCCTGTTTATGGGTTAAAAATTAGTCACTTTTGGTCACTTTTTCCATTTAGCAGGTCACTTTTTCACTTTTTCCAAGTATTATGTTGTGACAGCCCTGGTTATCATTTTTCTACTCCTTAGGGCAGACCTGCCCAGAGAGGAGAAATTCCAGTAATTTTCCTCGAAACTGCTCAATTGACAGATGTGAGTTTTCCACCTCTACTCTTCAGTTCCCATTCAATTGCACGAGAGCGACCACCACCCGAGGTCTCTCGAGCTGAGCAGAGAGAAGTGGTGATGGAAGTGAGGCATGTGACTTTTGAGCAAATTTCTCCTCTCTGGACAGGTCTGCCCTAGGGAGTTAAGAGAAAGAAATATAATCTACTAGAATAATTTCGGAGGATTCCCTTGCGATTTCGGAACATGAAGTCGGTCACAAACCGTTTATTATTCCATCAGAGAAACGAGTGGTTGGAGCAGAGGAGGGTTTCCACGTGCGGTCGAGACCAGTTTCGGTATAGCCGTTTGCAATTAGTCCGTGACAAAGGTTTCGTAGAAATCCTAGCATTGGATTACCACCGGGTACGGGGACTGTTCAATTATTATTCGATGAAAGCTCAGTCGAAATCCCTCACTTAGGTCACGTGACCAAACTCAGAACGAGCAAACGCGATAACAAGGTTATACATCCAAAACTAAATCTGTCGAGAATCCTCTCAATTTTCGACGTGGTCTTTCCCGACATATCTGATCTCGTAATTGTTCTTCACTAAAATTCGCATCAATGCAGATTTGAAGGAAAATGGTAGTTTTTTTTTTACTACTTCAGGACATCTAGTGAAAGATGAAAAAATATATATGCCCAAACTCTGATCTAGCAATTAGGATATACATTCAAAGCGAATGCACTGTCAGAAATTTCTTAAAATTCAATCATCTTTCCAAGTACAGAAGTAAGTGAAATTTTATTCAACAAAGAATATAAATTGAAATTCATATACTTTCTTGAAGATCGAAATGAAATCTACTTTCATATGAAAATTTTGTGTGTGCTAAACAAAAACACCCAAAAATATCACAAATCAAATCAAAGTAAATTGGATTAAAGTAAATATGAGTATAGTCCTCCCCTCGGACTAGAACCTTGACGAAGTCCCTCTCACAGCACTTTGTGATGAGAGAAAGACGGGTGGGGAGGCTTAGCTGGCGGCTCTTGGGTCATGGAGGCAGCGGTGTTTTAAGTATCGGTGAAAAAATGGA
>JAUMHM010000085.1:19370326-19382796 GCA_032362435.1 Melikaiella ostensackeni
TTTTACATGATGAATTACATTTGCTTCACAGTGAAAGTAATATTTAAAGAGAAATTTGAGTTAACAAAAAAATAAAAAAGCATAATTTTTATTGTTCTTTCTTTTATCAGCAAACATGTTTTTCATATCAGAATGGAGAAATAAAAAATATGTTTACCAAGATTTTACAATTAATCTTTTTTTACATAAATTTAGTCTAAGATAATTTTTTTTATTAACTGCTTTCAAATTAAAGAACTTTGAATCAGAGGAAAGAACGTGTAATTATCAAACGCAATTAATGTGTCAAAAGCAATATAAACAGTCATCATTTTAAACGACTTTGATTGAGTTTTTTTACTGCTTCATTCTATCTGTTTTATTCTTACACGTTTTTTTCGTTTTGCCATTTCACTTTCCAGACCTAGAATACAGAGTGTTTTCCAAACCAAATCAAGTAGTACTGTTTTATTCTGTCCTTCCATTTCTGGCAGTTTTAATTTAAGGGATAAAAACTAAAAGTAAAAAAATATCAACAACTGGGAAAAACTCTAAATTTCGTTCGAATATAACTCAAAAATGATAAAAGGAAAATTACACCAACAGATTTCTTGGCGGAACAATTTATGAAATTAGGAAAATTTTTAATCTGAATAATTTTAAACTTTGGCTTAAAATATTTTTCATATCGAAACACAATAATAGTGTCCTTTCTATCCTTTTTTATACAAGGAATTAATGGTAAATAATTTTAGTGGATAATTTTTATTTTTCAAACTACAACCACCAAATAAATAAATTTTTAACTTGACGCCTTAAAAGGTAAACGATTCTAGAATCAGACTTTTAAAATTAAATAATTAGAAATTTGAAAATGTTCGAAATTAAACATTTTAAAAGCAGGCCCATTTTAGACTCAATACCTTCAAAATTGAAAATTTAAAGTGATTTGATAGTGATTCTTTCAGGTTTTCTTGATTTTTTCTACTGTATTTCTACTGAATTTCTGTCAGTAAAATTTTTTAGGGTATTCAACAGATTATTTCAGTTTTGATTGCTCAGGCATGCCAATTTTTTCTGACGTATTCTGTCAGAGAAACGTTCTGAGGTATTCAAAATATTTATCCAAGTAAGCTAATTTTTTAAAATACAAAAACGACTGTTTGAAAAACCTGCTGCCATGCTGTTTTGGTTTCCTCAGCACTTGCCAATTTCTTTCTAGGGTATTTTTATACCCAGAAAGGCCTCAAAAAATTGAAAAAATTCACTAGTCATTTGTAAAGGAGTTCTCAAATTTTTTGTTAAAAACAGTGGCCTGTCAAATATGAAATGATCTCTTATGGATCAGTATATAAAAATCTGTCAAAATTTGAAAAGACCTTTCTGACCTACCAAAATGTGTAAAAAATTGGGATTCACGAAAATCTAAAGATTATGAAAATTTTTGTATTTATTTCAAAACCTAGACCACTTTTTACCAGGGATTTCAGTTTTGAGAGTCTCAATTTAAAATTGCTGAAGTTTGAATGTCTTCAGATTACACTTACTAATCAAGGTCGAATATTTCAAATTAAAATTATTTGATTTTTAACGTTTCCGAATCGAAATTATTTCATTTCAAATGCTTTCAATTTGAAATTATTAAGTTTCTGCTGGTTCAAGCTTCAAATTGTCAAAATATTAAGACTCAATTTGAAATGATACTATCTGAAGGATTTAAATTTAAAATCGTCTTTTAATATTTAAATTAAAAATTGTTCAAGTATTAAGACTTTAACTTTGAAATTGTAAAATCTAAAATGATTTAAATTGAAGTCCAAAATACTTTATATATATATATATATAGTTACATTTTTTAAATTCGAAACTCAAAATTATTAAAGTTCAAAAGCATTCAATTTCAAATTGTGCAATTTTGAAAAACTGAAGCTGAAATCATTCAATTCCGACTGCTTTCAATTTGAAATTAGGCTAGCGACTGAATATAGGGCACTATAGGGGCAAAATCTTGAAAATAGGATACTTCAAGGACCAGCCAAATTTACTTGAAAAAAAATTGAAAAAATGACCTATTTAAACCAAAAAGTGACCAAAAGCGACTAATTTCTAAACCAAAAAATGACTAAAATTTACTTAAAGTCACTAATGTGCATTAATAGTGTGATTTAATGCTCTTTTAAATTAAAAAGAATTCGATGAAATTTATAAGAATTCACAAGGATTCAAATGAAATGAAAAAATCCACAAATCCAAAAAATTCCATTCATTTCAGTAAAATTGGAGAAAATTTAGAATTATAAAAATTTTAAAAATTTCCATCGAATTGAAAAAAAAATGAAAGTGAACAGAATTCAGGGCGAATTTAATCGAATTGAGGGTAATTTCAACAAAATTTAAGTGAACTGAAAAAAAATCGAAAAATAAAAAAACCAATGAATTAAATCAAGGTTGCTACAAAATCCCAATTTCGAAATTCCCTGACTTTTCCCTAACTTATTTTTCATTTTCTCTGTCCGTTATAAATTTTTATTTCACATACAAAAATAACCTCACACCTAGAAAATCAATAATGTTGATGCAAAAAATGAGAAGAGTTCGATAAAATTGATAAAAATTCAAGTGAACTTGAAACGATTCAAAAATATTTTAAAAATTCATTGAATTCATTAAATTTGATGTAAATCTACAAAAATTCTAGGGAAATTTAAAGAACGCAGAATAAATACATAATATCTCTGGCTGAATTCCAAATGAATTGAAAAAAATCTAATAGAATTCAAGTGAATAGAACAAATTTTTTAAAATTCAAAAAAATTCCATTGAATGCCATAAAATTAGAGCGAATTTAGGAGATTTCAAGATTAACTTAAAAGAATTCAGGTTGAATCTAGAATAATTCAAGTGAATGGAACAATTTTTTTTTATTCAAAAAAAATTCCATTGAATTCCATAAACAGATAAATGGGTGTGAAGAGAATTAGGTATAGTGAATTTAGAGAAATTTAAGGAAAATGAGAAGAATTCGATGAAATTCATAAAAGTTCAAGGTGAATTTTAAAAAAAGCAATCGAACTTAAACAATTCAAAACTACTTAAAAATTCATTGAATATATATTAAATTTGGATTGAATTTACAAAAATTCAAGGAAATTTATAAGAATTCAGAATGAATTCAAAATAATTCGAGTAAAATTCAAGATGATGCAAATCAATTGAAAAAAAATAAAAAAAATTCCATTGATTTCAGTAAATTTAGAACAATTCAAGGAAATTCAAAAGACTTTGACGAAATTTATAAGAATGAGTGAATTGGACAAAATTTAAAAAATCAAAAAATTTCCACCGAATTGAATAAAATGGGAATGAACAGAATTCAGGGCGAAGACGACATAATTTAAGTGCATTGATAAAAAAATTCAAAAAATAAAATAAAAAAACCAATGAATTGAATAAAATTCGAGAACATTTGGAGGAATTTAAGGGAAATAAGAAGAATTCAATGAAATTTATCAAAATTCAAAGATAATTTGGATAAATGGATAAGAATTCTAGGTGAATTCCAAATGAATTGAAAAAATTCAAATTATTCCATTGATTTCAGTAAAATTATAGCAAATTTAAAAGTATGCAAGAGAATTCCCGAAAAAATCGAGGAAATTTATAGGAATTCAAGATTAATTAAAAAGAATTCAGGGTGAATTGAGAATAATTCAAGTGAATGGAACAAATCTTTCAAAATTCAAAAAAATTTCACTGAACTCAGATGAATAGGAGTAAATAGAATTAGTGAATTTAGAGGCATTTCAGGAAAATAAGGAGAATTCGATAAATTCATAAAAAATTGAAGGTTAATTTTTTAAAAATTCAAGTGAACTGAAAACTTAAATTCAAAAGAATTTGATGAAATGCCTAAGAATTCAAAGCGAGTTTAAAAGTCTTCAAGGTGAATTAAAAAGAAATTTTAATTCCAAAAAAATTGGATTTCAGTACATTACAGGGTGTCTACCCGACGGATGATTTTCAATTCTCGGTCAATTCCGGGTTTGCTCCTGGTCAATTTAAGAGTTCAAAAGATTTGAATGATTTTATATTACTTTTTAAACACTTAAAGAGATTTCTAGACATTTTAAAAGATTTTGAAGATTTCTGATTTGGAACAAGGAATTCTGGAAAAGATTTATAATTCTGAATTGGAACATCAAATAATTTTTGGTCATAAGAATCAAAATTCTGATTTGGAACAGAGAATTTTGTAAAAGAATTATAATTCTGAATTCGAAAAGGTTTTTTTTTAATCTTCTTCTTCTAAATCAGAATTAAAATTATTTTCCAAAATTTCTGTTCCATGTCAAAAATTCTCTGTTCCAAATCAAATAATAATTCTGTATGAAAATTTGCTCTACTAAAATCTAAATGATAATTCTTTACGGAAATCTCCTATTCAAAAGTGAAAATTATAATTCTTTACAGAAATTCCCTGTTTCAAGTCACAATACATTTATTTCAAAAAATCCCCTATTCCAAGTCAGAATTATATTTATTTACAACATTTTCTATTATAATATAGAAGTATAGAAATTCCCTTTATCTAAAATTTGGAAGGCAGGAATTTCAAATTCTGTCAAATTTTTATTTGAAAAAGTAAAGGAATTTTTAAATTCAAACAAATTCTGATCCGGAAGAAGAAATTTTCAAAATCTGACGAATTCTGGCTTGGAACAGAGATTGTTTTTGTACATCCTTTTTTTATAAATGAGAATTGAACTCATTTTCCAAAATTTCCCGCTCCATGACAACAAAATTTTCTATTATGATTCAGAAGTATGGTAACTACCTGTTTGCAAAATTTGGTAGAGGGAAGTTTCAAAGTGTGACGCATTCTGAGTTGGTACAGGGATTTTTTTCAAATTCCATTCACCTAAATCAGAATCAAAATTCTTTTCAAAAATTCCATGTTCCAAGGCAAATTATATTTTTTTACGGAAACACCCTGTCCTAAAATGAAAAATATAATTCTTAACGAATCTTCGTGCTCTAAAGTGAACCCAGAATAAAAATTATATTTCTTTATGGAAATTCCCAGTTCTATCTCAGAATTATAATTCTTTCAGAAAATGCCCTGCCCCAAAGTCAAAATTATAATTCTTTACAGGGATTCCCTGTTCCAATGTCAAAGTGATATGAGATCCCTTGAAATCTTTGAAATCTCTTTCAAATTCATTAAAATCTTTGAAATCCGTAGGAATCTTTCCGAATCTCTTGAAATCCCTTAAAATATTTGAAAGTCCAATAAAATCCTTTGAAATCCCGTGTCTTTTTTTGAAATATTTTGAAATCTCTTACAATTCTTTGGAATCCCCTAAAATTCTTTGAGACTGCGTGAAATATTTTGAAACCTTGAAATTGCTTGAAATCTTCAAAATCCCATGGAAATCCTTTGTAATCCTTTGAAATCTCCAAAAAACGGTTAAAATCCTTAAGATTCCGTATAATATTTCGATGTATTACAAGATGTTTGAAATCTCTTTAAAATTCATTGAAATCTTTAAAATCCGTGGAAATCTTTCCGGATATCTTAAAATCCCTTAAAATGTTTGAAAATCCATTAACATTTTTTAGAAGTCATTAAAATACCTCGAAACCCCTTAAATTCCTTTATAATGATCGGAAGTCTTTTGAAATTTCATCAAATCTTTTGAAATTTTACGAAATCCTTTAAAATCCATGGATATACAATAAAATCTTTGAAATCACTTAAACTTCCTTAGAATCCCTTAAAATCCTTTTCAATCCGCGGACATCGTTCTCAAATCCATAAAATCCCGAAAAATCCTTCGATATCTCTTGAAATCCTTTGAAATCCATTAAAATGCAGTGATTTCTTTTGAAATATTTCGAAATCTCTTAAAATTCCTTGAAGTCCCTTAAAATCCTTTGAAATCCCATAATTTCTTGTAAAAATTTCGAAATCTCCTAAAATCCCTTGGAATCCTTTTAAATCATTCTTAAATCTCTATAATTCCTCAAAATTCTTCGAAATTCTTAAGTATCTCTTAAAATCCTTTGAAATCCCGCGATTTCTTTTGAAATATTTCAAAAACTTTTAAAATCCCTTAAAATTCTTTGTAATCCGCGGCAATCGTTCTTAAATTTTTAAAATCCCTAAAAATTCGCTGAAATCCTTCGGCATCTCTTAAAATCCCTTAAAATCTTTTGTCATCTGCGGAATTCGTTTTTAAATTCTTAAAGTCCCTCAAAATCCGTCGAATTCCTTCGGTATCTCTTAAAGTCGTTAAAAATCCTTTGGAATCCCGTGATTTCTTTCGAAATCTCTTCAAGTCTCTTGAAATCCCTTAAAATCATTTGTAATCCGCGGCAAACGTTCTTAAATCCTTAAAATCCCTAGAAATTCTCCGAAATCCTTCGGTATTTTTTGAAATCCCTTAAAATCTTTTGCAATCCACGGAAATCGTTCTTGAATTCTTAAAATCCTCCAAAATCCTTCGAAACCGTTTGGTATCTCTTCAAATCATTTAAAATCCTTTGAAATCCCGTGATTTCTTTTGAAATATTTCGAAATGTCTTAAAATCCCTTGAAAGCCCTTAAAATTCTTTGTAACCTTTGGAAATCGTTCTTAAATCCTTCAAATCCTTCAAAATCCGCCGGTATCTCTTGAAATCCTTTAAATCCTGAGATTTCCTTATAAATGTTTCGAATTCCCTTAAAATCCCTTGGAATCCTTTAAAAACCTTTGTAGTACGCGGAAATCGTTCTTAAATCCCCTAAAAATATGTCGAAATCCTTTGGTTTCTCTTGAAATCCTTTAAAATCTTCTGAAATATCGTGACTTCTTTTGAAATACATATTTCGAAATCTCTTGAAATATCTTGGAATCCCTTAAAACCCTTTGTAATCCGCAGAAACCCTTCCTAAATTCTTAAAATCCCTAAAAATCCGTCGAAGTCCTTCGGCATCTCTTGAAATCCCGCAAAATCTCTTGAAATCTGATTCAACTCCTTAAAGTCCCTTCAAATCTTGTAAAATTTCTTTAAAAAATTGAGATTCTCTCTGAAATTGTACTAGATGATTTCTTGAAATTCTTGAAACCATTTAAAATCACTTAAAATCTGTGAAACCTCACGTAATCCTGTGTGCTTGAAGTTCTGAACGTACAAATGACCGAAATTTTTTACTGATGGCTTTGTAAACTAGAAACAGTGCTAAAATGTTTGTTTATTTATATTGGGAATAATAGAGTATCAAAAGAAACTAATGATGCATTATTTTCAATTGTAGTTGGAACAATATTTATGGATAAAATAGAATTGTGAAAAAATATTTTGTTCATTTGAACGTTCAGAACTTCAGATACATCGTAATCCTTTGGAATCATTTGAATTACCTCAAAACTTTTGTAATCTCTTGAAATCTTTTGAGATTCTTTCATATGACTGGAAATGATTCAAATCTTTTGAAATCCCTTGAAATTATTTGAAATCTCGTTTTCAGTGGTAACAATTGTTATATTGTTGATATATTGAGTAAAAATATAAAATCTTACGTAAGAAGGGGGGGGGCGGAAGGTCAAAAAATTTTTACAAATCCTTACAGCAGGGGAGAGAGGAGGTCAAAATTTTTAAAAATCATCTTCACATAATTAATGGATGTTCCCATATCAAATGTAAACATCAGCCTCCAGCAGAATCAAAACAAACTCTCAACCACTATCTTTCACCTGCATTTTGATTTCAAAGCTCACACATACCTCCAGCTTCTATCTCTACCCAGAATATCTTAAATTACGTAATGACTACTCTATCCACTTCCACATGTCAACCTCGGTCATTCCTCTCTTCAATTTCTAACACTATAACCAAACAAAATAAAAACATCACAAACCAGATCACCCGTCCAAAATAAACCGCACATTTTTTAAATTCTTGTACATAAAATTTCACTGGAAACCGAACCCCTTATGCGAACCGGAATAAACTGAAATGCATTTGATTAATTTAATTCATTCAATTCACTTGATTTGATGGATTTAATTCTATATTCTCTTAATCACATCGCGACAATCATTCTCCTCGCTAGCCTCACATGCGTGGCATGGTCACTGACGCATCAGGTGTCAGTCACCTTGATCGGATTCTGAGTCTGGCACGTTTTCGTGGTCCAGGACCACGTGACAGTGAACTCTACGTGGAGAATTAATCCTTTCGGGCGAATAAAAAGAAGCCACAAAATAAACGGGACGAGACACACGTCGAACGGCTCAAATTAACCATAAAAACTCACCTATCGAGATGCCGACGAGTCCTGAGTGAAGATCCTCTCAGGCCTTTCACTATTTTCGCAATCGTCGTGATCGTCACCTCCACAAGATACACACCGTTTCAAGCCACGAAACGCACTGCACCGTCGCGACGACACCGCGATTCCGTACCACTCACTAGACACCCGCGCAGCACACAATTGAGACACAGGCACGTGAAGCAGAGCGCACAGGTGTCACACTATTTCGCGGAACAGCTGACCCGAGTGCAGACTGCTGAGTGTAGCGCCACGAGCGGCAAAAAGAGGTAGTAGAACACTATGCTAGTCAAGTGTCCTTCTTTTTGTTCATTTCAATAAAGTAAATAGTTAAAAAATAATAATTCATAAGGATTGATGCTAATTTATAATATTTTCCAGAACAAGAGGAATTGTTTGGTTATTTATTTTCACCTTTGTTGCGAGTGAATAATATTATGATGGAAGATAAAATACGTTATTTGAGTTCAGTTATTAGAGGAGTCGCGACCGTCGCAATTGAGTTCCTAGCAATAATAAATGGAATATACGTTTATTATTCGACATTTTACAGTAATAAAGGTTAATCAAGAATCTAGTGGTGATTTGTGTTAAAAAGAGTTTTTTCGAAGTTATTCGTGAAGTGAAATTTGGGGTATAAAGTCAGTTTTCCAAAAACTAACCTCTTTTTGGTACACATGTGTGACAAGTGTCATTTTTTCGAGAATTTAGGGTTTTTTATCGATATTTAGGACGGTGTTTATATAGGAGGACATTTTATCAGTCTAAGTACAATAATTACTTTTATATCGGCATTGAACTCCTATTCAACTCTTAGCATTGAGGTTTGTTACATAACCCTTCATAGAAAACGAAATGACAATAAATTTACAGAATGGCTAAACCTACACTAAAAGTAAATAAATTCGTATTGCTCATGAGCATAGGTCTAGAACCTTTCATTTTTATTTACCTCAAAGATATTTAAGTAAGTTTTGTAAATCAAAAAGAAATTTTGGTCTCGGGATATCTATTATAGTTTAAAGTATACTGTACAAATGGTTTTAAATAGATAAATACTCTAGATCAAAAGTAATTGAAGTTTGAATGTGCGATTTTTAATGAAACCAGCTTGTCTCGATCCACATTTTCTTATGCTTTTTATGCTTAAAAAGTATGGCGATACAAGATAAGGTTATAAAACACAGTATGCATTTCAAGTTAATTGAACCAGAATCATGTTCATTCATGAAAATCTATATTTCGTTCAATCCAAACAAAGTTATAGGCCACCTTGTGCCTGAACCAAGTTTGAATGAGAGGTTATAGCACCCAAAATTTTTTTCTTGATTTCAATTTATGATCTCAAGAATAGTTTGCAAAATAAATTTTAACAAAATCCCCGGAGCCGTTTTTGAAAAAAGTGTTTTTTGAGGGTTAACAATAGATTTTTTTTAATAAATGAGATAAATTTGCATGTTTTCAATTGTTGATAAAAATGTAGTACCTAAATGTAATAGAAGTCTTTACAAACGAGTAAACAAGAAATGAAATTAATTTTACAGGTGGTGAGCATTGTATTCCTGTACTGCTTTTAGTAATTTACTCGAATAGTGAGGATGTGTGCTTGAAACTTTGTGCTTAAACCTAGTTGTTTTATAATCCGAATGTACAGATTCCATGGCCTGTTCGATGAAAAATCCAAGGCCTTTTCCTATTTTTCGACACAAATCAGGAACATGAAAGAAAAAACAATTTTACATGTGATTGAATCGTTCAAATCGCAGTAACTTCACAGAAATTCAGAAATATAGTCTAAGTATTTTGGTTCTAGAGTTGTAGAAAAACAAGAATCAACTACGGCTTTAAAGTCGTTAAATCACCTAACTATTTTAAAGAACCAATGCTATAAATTCCTCGCAGAATATCAATTTTGTTCAAAAGCATTTTACAAGAATTACCCGCGAACGCAGGACTTCCGTGTAGAAACTCGCGAGTAACATTACACTTCTTGGCCCATTTAAGACTGCCGTTTTCAAAAAAATTAGCATGTGTTTATACACTTTATTAACAACCCCAAGAATGATATGTAGTTCTGGCGGTGGAATTATTTCCAATATTTTTGTGTCACCATCTTCCGAGAAAATTATAAGAGTGTGCGTACAACTGCGTGACACAAAAATATTGGAAATAAGTCCACCACCAGAACTACATCTCATGCTTGGGGTTGTGAATCAAATGTATAAACACATGCTAATGGAGTTTGAAAATGACAGTCTCAAATGGGCCAAAATGTGTAATGTTACTCGCGAGCTTGTACACGGAAGTCCTACGTTTGCGGGTATTTCTTGTGAAATGCTTTTGAAAAAAATTGATGTACTGCTTGGAATTTGTAGCATTGGTTGTTTACAAAATGATAGTTGCTTTAACGACTTAATTCTTTTTTTTTCTACAGCTCTATAATCAACATACTAAGACTATATTTCTGAGTTTCAGCGAAGTTACTGCGATTTGAACGTTTTAATTACAGCTAAAGTTCAAGTTGTTTTGTTTCATCTTCTTGATTTTTGTCGAAAAATAGGAAAAGGCCTTGGATTTTTTAGCGCACAGACCATGGAATCCAAACATTTGGATTTTAAAACAACTTGGCTTAAGTACAAAGTTTCAAGAATGCATCCTCACTATTCGAGTAAATTACTAAAAGAAGTACAAGAATACAATGCACAACACCTGTAAAACTTATTTTAATTTTTGTTAACTCGTTGATAAGGACTGATATTATATTGAGTTACAACATTTTGTAATCAATAAAGTCATTAAATGATCATTTAAAGTTGGTTCAGACACACCGTGAGGCTTTCAAATGATGTCCCTCGATTTTGACATTTCGACCGTTATGACTATATTTACATGATTTATTCATTAAAGCAAGCTTGCACACGTTCAAAAACTATTAAAAGTTAAAATGTATGTAATAATAAAGGGGAGGAACCAACCTTAACTATTGTGCGCATTTGCTTCTCAAAAGAATACTATTTCAAAAAAATATATAGTCTGCTACAAAATTTAAAAACGGCCGTTATAACTATGGTGGTCCTTGAAATCGAATTTAAATTGTTGGAAAAGTTTATAAATACCTGCTCATGGTTCTTATTTATCCTTCTGGATAACTCAATTTGGGGGGGGGGGGGGTTATTAAGTATAGTTTTGTGAAGGTAACAATGTTGTGGTAAATGATTGGCATATACTCCTTATTTTGGCTCCTAAAAAGAGTCTGTTTATGTTAAATATCTTGCGATAACCAAATCCCTTTAATTAATTAAACCTCCAATAGTTAAGGAGATATAGCTGTCGAAACTTATTTCTAATCAACAAATTTGACTAAACAGAAATTTTCTTTTAATTTTTCCATAATATCTTAGTTCCTGTGCATCATAGTTGAAAGTTGTCAGCAAGTAAGTTAAAGTAGACTAAATTTCCTAAAAATCTAAAAAAAAGTACAAAGCTCTAGCCCTAATAGAACTGCAGTTATGACCTCCCGAATAAACCTTTTTTTCGTGGAACTTATATACATGTTAAGTTTCTTCTGAAATTTCTTGCTTCTGCTTTATTTTTTATTTTTTTGGGTACATTTTATCACGTAGAATGAAGCCGCAGCAGGAAATTTCAAGAGAAACTTAACGTCTATATTACACAGTCCCATAGAAGAATGTTTTATTCAGGATCCCATAACTGCAGTTCTATTAGAGCTAGAGCATTGTATTTTTTTATATTTTTAGGAAATTCAGTTTACTTTAACTAATTTTGTGACAACTTTTAACTTTGATGCACAGGAACTGAGTTATTTTAGAAAAACTATGATAAAAAAAATTTTAGTCAAATTTGTTGATCAAAAATAAGTTTCGACAGCTATATTCCCTTAACTATTGAAGGTGTAATGTTCGATTTTTTAGTTTTGCAGGGAATTTTGTGCTCTTCAAATCGTGCTGAGCATTCCTAAGCATTGGGATGCACTAAGAAGGAGTAATTTTGAAAAAACTGAATTTTTAAACCTTTTTTCACCTATTTTCAAACATTTGAGGGATATGGTTATCGCAAGATATTTAGCATATACATCCTCTTTTTAGGCGCCAAAATAAAGAGTTTATGCTAATCATTTACTCCTTCAGTGTTATTTTCACAAAACTATACTTAATAC
>JAUMHM010000085.1:19387753-19401533 GCA_032362435.1 Melikaiella ostensackeni
CCCCCCCCCCCCCCGCCACATCCTGCGAGGGGCCGCGGAGGCTGAGCTGCAAAAATCTATTTAAGTATTGAATTTTTAACAGATGCATTTTTATCCAAAAAGATAAAGTTTCAAAAAAAAAAGATGATCTTTCAAACCAAAAAGACGAAGTTCCAACAAAAGTGTTGAATTTTTAACCAAGAAAGATTTTTTAGTCAGTAAAGAAAAAAAATTTCATCCAAAATGTTGAATTTCCAGTCTTCTACAAAATAGTTGAATTTTTAACCAAAAGACTATGAGTTTCTAACATGGTTGTTGAATTTTTAACACAATAATTAAATTTTCAACAAAATAGTTGAATTTTTAACTAAGAAAGATAAATTTTCAACCAAAAATTAAATGATTACATTTTCAGTCATAAAATTAACTTTCAACCAAAAAACTAACTTTCTACAAAATAGTTTAATTTTCAACTAAAAAAATTATTTTTTAACAAAGTAGTTCCACTTTCAACCAAGTAGTTGAATCTTCAACCAAAAAGATGAATTCTCAACAAAAAATGTAATAGTTGGCATTTTAACAAAAAAAGATTTCAATTTTAAATCTAAAATGATTGAGTTCAACTGCAAAAGACAAATTTTCAACAAAATAATTGAATCTTCAACTGAAACAGATTAATTTTCGATCAAATATAATGACTTTTTAACAAATTAATTAAATTTTCAACCGTAAAAGATGAGTTTCCTGCCAAGAAGATTAATTTTCTACTTAAGGAGGGATATTCACAACAATATGTATGAATTTTAAACCAAATGGTTGAATTTTCAACTAAAAAGATTAATTTTCTACCAAAAAGACGAATTTTCAACAAAATACATGAGTTTTAATCTAAGTGGTTGAATTTTAATTTAAAAAAATACATTTTCAATAAACAATATTTTTAACAAAATAGTTCAATTTTCAAGTAAACTGATGAATCTTCAATAAAAAAAAGTGAATTTTTAAGAAAGTAGTTCCACCTTCAACCAAAGGGCAATGAATTCTGTTCAGAAAAAGGTAATATCTGATATTTCTACAAAAAAAAAAATATTTCAATTTTTAATCATAAAAAGTTGAATTTAACCAAAAGAGACGAAATTTCAACAAAATAATTGAATCCTCAACTAAAACCAAATAATTTCCATCCAAATAGTTGCATTTTCAACCATATTTAGTTTACTATATACTAAAAACTGTACCTTCAAAAAATTCGTCATATTTTTTTATCCTATGGGTAAAATTTTATGAATTTTCAAAATTTTTATTTTTTTTCAAATTAAAAACGCGAACAGAAGACAATTAACAAATTCAGTTTTGTTTATTTTATTCAGATGCTAAGCCAACACCTTTTTTTTCTCGGATCAAATTATTCGAATAATTTCAGCAGTTTCCTTGGCACTTTCACCCTGCTTCAATACAAAATGCACAATATGAACCAAAAACATCCAAATAATACTTTATATACACATATTTCAATTGTGTATAAATAACATTTTTGTCAATTCACACTTGATCACACTGAAATTAGAAATTTTCAAAAGAGAATAAACCTGTATGTTATTACAGCTTCACTTTTTTATCAAATTGTACCAATGACTATATTTATACGATCTAATTACTAAATAATCAGAAAGGTCAAAGGCAACAATAAATTAAAAAAATAAAAACGCCTTTATTCTAAAACGTTTCATTTTTGGTCCCTCATAAAATTTTGAATGTATCGATTAATATCCTGAGATTGCGGGAGACAAAAATAGGTTTAAAAATTTTATTGATTGCAGAGTTTGGAAAATCATAAATTTTATTTTTTTCGTAATCTATATAACATGCCCAAGTTTGAAAAATTTTGATGTTTTTTTTTTTAATTTGAGTTCATGCAGAAGAATAGTTCATTTCTACGGTCCCTATAAAATTGAAATAAATTTTTAAAGTCTTGTCAATGATTATCGGTACAAATTTTTCTGAACTTCTGAAAATTTGTATGCGTTTAAAATATTTATAATTTAAAAAATGGGAAAACTTTAGGAATTGAAAGATTCAAGGTCTTGTTCTATTTTCATTAATGAAAAGCTTTTATATTGGTTTTCAGACGCATTTTACATATTTTACAGGAAAAAGTTTCCAAATCACCAACAAAATTTTAAGATAATTTATAGAGCTTGTAAAATTTATTTTGAAAATAGGATTTTCTCAGAGATACAAAATAAAAATTCATAAATATTTACAAATCTAAAGCGCTTGGAAATTATATTTACATTATGACAAAAGATTGGCATTCAAAATTTCTTCAAAGTTCTTCAGTTAAGAAATATTGAATCTTCTTATAGAAGCTTTTATATTTCTGCTTACAGCAGAAACATAAGATTAAATATTTTTTAATTGCAGAATTTTTAGGTTGTACAGAGTGCGCAACTCTCTGATTCAACTTAATTTTTTTCAATTTATAAAGTACATTAAAAATCAAATTATATGTATAAGGGGATGTCACAAATTTACCGAATTTGAAAAGTCCCGAAAATTGAAAATTACCGAAAAAAGGAAGTACAATCCAATAGTTTGCGAATGTTCAAAAATCAAAACTAAAAAGTATAAAATTTTAATAATTTAAAAGTTTCAAAAATCTGGTAAATTACTTTCAGATTTTCAACTGAAGTTCTCAAGGAGAAAACATTTCTTTCTTATTAACTCCTTAAAATTAATAAAAGACATCTTTCGGCCTCTAAGAATTACTTTTTGAAGTTTCTGACCTGAAACTTTTTATTTCTTAAAAAGCTATAAGAATTGAGAAGACTTGATCGTGAATATGATAATATATTACCTTTTTTGAAGTTTGTCTCATATAATGTATTTTTTAGGTCAATTGAAAAACATAAAAAACGTCTAACTTTTACGAAAAACAGATTGTAAATTAAATTTATACATATAAATATAAATTCAAGGGTAACAGTATCTTTTCTCAATTTATAATATGTCTGTAAATCTAAAAAAAAAAAAATTTCCTAAAATCACAAATAACATATAAGTTTACTTTATTTGAGGCTGAGGTTTGATCTTGAAGCAAAGTTTCCATTTATTAAATAAAAATCCTATTTGAGTACAAATAGACATATTTTGTGCGCTGAAATGTGTCATTTATCATTCCTTTTGGTAAATTTGAAACAGTTTATCCAATAACCTGAATTTTCGCTAAAACATTAAAATAAATTAAAAACCTTTTTATTTTCAAAGATTCAAAGCAATTTCACACACTATTTTCAGATTTTTTAATTGAATTAGTAGAAAGTGTACTTTTTTCAGTTATTTATTTGGATCTAAAAAAAATCTCTCTTGCCTCCAAAAATTATTATTAAAAGTTTTCGAGCCGAAACTTTCTTGTTCTTAAAAATCTGTAATAATTGAGAAGACTTCATCGATAATATGTTAAAATATTTCATTTCCAACATTTAAACTATTTACTAAATAATATGTTTGTATAGTGTTTAAACTGATGTTTGCAGACTTTTCTTTTTGAACTGAAAAAAACGACAGCTTCATCCAATCATATACACGGGTTTCCTGACAAGAATAGTTTCGAGATATTAATTGGAAATTCGAGATATTAATCCAAAATGGCGCCATGTACTTTTTAATACTCTGATCAATTGAAAATTCGAAATAATAATCGAAAATGACGCCATGCACTTTTTAATAATTGGATTATCTTATTAAATTTCTAGGAGAGATGTCCTGCAATCCGTCCTTCGGTGGAATTGGAAAAGGGCATTTGATGAGAGAAGTAGACGCACTCGATGGCGTTTGTTGTAGAATCTGCGATTTATCAGGAATACATTACAAAGTTCTAAATCGCAGTAAAGGACCAGCTGTCTGGGGTTTAAGGGCTCAAATAGATAGGAAGTTGTATAAAGAAAACCTGCAGGCTGAGATATTCAAAACACCGGGTTTGGAAATTTGCGAATCTTCCGTAGAAGATTTGATACTACAGGAAGAATTCAAATGCTGTGGGATAATATTAAGTATGTTTCTTATTTAAAGCAGGACATGTTGATTGAATCTTCTAAAAACTATTAGCGTTTCGTCTCATGAAAATAATACAATTCCATTCATTTTACAGAGGATGGTACAAAGATTTTCAGTGATGCAGTTGTGGTAACGACGGGAACGTTTCTCAAAGGCCAAATTAATATCGGTTTGGAAACAAGACCCGCTGGAAGAATGGGTGATGAACCCAGCATTGCTTTAGCAGATACTTTTGAAAGATTAAGATTTAGAATGGGAAGATTGAAAACTGGTCAATAAAAATTATAATTATATTTTTCTAAATTGTGATTGAAATTTCTTAAAGCGCTTTTCTAATTTACAATGATCAATGAATTTCAGGAACTCCGCCCAGGCTTCAGAAGTCAACGATAGACTTCTCAAAATGCATAGTAAGTCTCCCTGATGAATTTCCAACGCCATTTTCGTTTATGAACGAAAAAGTTTGGCTGGAACCAGAGAAACAATTAAATTGTTACTTGACTTACACCAACGAGTCAGTATGTAAAATTATTGAAGACAATTTGCACTGTAATTTACACGTTACGGAGGAAGTCACCGGACCGAGATATTGCCCGAGCATCGAAAGTAAAGTCCTGAGATTTAAAAAAAGCAAGCATCAAATTTGGCTCGAGCCGGAAGGACTCGATTCACCTTTGATTTATCCTCAAGGTTTGTCCTGTACATTGCCGGAGGATAAACAGCAGGAACTTATTAGATGCATTCCTGGTTTGGAAAATGCTGAACTAGGTTTGTTTTTAAATTTTATTGGATATTTTACATACGCTGCCTTTCAATAGGTTGCTGCCGCATTCCTTTACCCTTCACTGACTTCGGTTTTCTAGAGCGCGGACGTTAAAGAGAGACTGTAGTAGTAATGGTCAGTATAGCGCGCGGCGGCCAGCGCACAGTAGTGCAAATTCATGGATCCTAAAAGAAAATAGCGTAGACAACTAACGGCGACGGATAGAAAGTACGTAACCAGGCCCCCAAGCCTCAATACATTTTCGAGGGACAAAGTGTTGGGTACGAAGTACCAGTAAATGTCTGTTCTGTAAGTTCTTTTACACATTTTCCTTTTTCTGCTAAAGCAAAAGAACGTCATTTAAAATGAATAGTAGCAACTGGCAATGCGTCGCTCTTGAATCCTCCGGTAGACAGTATCGTCATTTAAAGTGTGTGTAATGGTGTTGGAAGTGTTTCTGATGCCTTTTAGCACTTTTCTGATAATTTTGGATCACTTTTTAAAATGTTTTTCGACGCATTGTCAGAACAGTGTCCTTTAATTTACAGTACGTTTGTGTGTGTGTCATCATTGACGACACATTTCTTTGCATTGAGCACGATTGATGTGGTGTCCTCAGCGGACATTTCCTGGTACTTCGTACCCAAGTCGCCAAGAATCTTTGTCCTTCGAAAGTGTATTCAGGCTTGGGGGGCCTTTACGTAACTCGCAGTGATGGATAGAAACTACGCAGCTCCGAAAGTATTACTTTTTCAGAAGATGATTACGAACGTTTTATTTATTCATTAAACATCTGTTTCACGGATATATCTTATATTTATTCAAAATGGATATGCACAACAGAATCTGACACTCTGGTATATAATTTATTTCACTCGCTCGGATTTACAGTTTTCAAATTTTGTATGAGATATGAGAGCATAACCTCAAAAATTTCGATCCGATTCAAAAAAATATCTGTTCAATCGGAGTTTTCTCATTTACGACGTATTAATCGAAGTTAGCAGATCGAAATCATTTAAATGTTGATCTCCGATTCAACCGCGTCATTTCGATTCAAAGAACGATCGTACAATCCGCTTTCTTAAAAGGAACCGATTCACTAAAGCAATCGTTTCTTTTTCCTTGGGTAAAGAGCATTAAATTCATAAAAAACCTAAGAAGCGATATTTTCAATTTTTTAAATTTTCAGCCTTTTTTTCAAAAATAAAGCGAATCTTTTAGCATTTTTTTCCTCAGTTCTTAACCATCAGGTATTTGCAATCAACTTAAGTTACAACTTAAACATTCAAAGAAGGCAAGTTATTTATTGTTATAAACAAATTTTTGAATCATGTAAACCATTTTCGTACTTTTTTCACGAAAAAAAAATTTTTTGCCATCTAATACGAGTATGTGTGAAAGTAGCTTATTAGACTTACTTAACTGCAGGATATTATCGACACTTAATATTTAGCTTTGTTATGAATGATTTTAATAAAGAAATAGACAGTTTTCATCATTTTTTCGCGGAAATTTTTTTTCGTCGTCTCATATATATAGAAGTAGCTTCTCAAAGATATGAAACTCCAAAAAATTTGTTAAACCTTATAATGTAGATTTGTTATAAATAATTTAAGTTAACAAATAGAAAATTGTTATCCTTTTTTCTAGGAAAAAAAATTCTTTTCCATCTTATTTGCATCGAAATAGCTTATCAGACTATTTAGAACCCAGAAAATTCTCGATTTTAGTAATAGTGGAGTCAAATAAAGTTTATACTTCTGAATTCGGCATTCCGCAACTGATTTTTATAAAACCTTTTGCATTGTGTTGCTAAGAGTATATACTAACAATATAAAAACCAGACTTACCCGCTGTTTTTGAAAATTCAATTTTTCTTCTAAAAATTCAAAAATTTCAGAAAATAGATTAGAAAGTTAAATAACTTGAATAAGTTAAGTCTTAGAGCCACAAAAATACTTTGCATATAGGTTTTGGGGTTGCTGTTAATGAATGTAAGATCAAAAAAATTAAAAATGGCGAACCAAAAGTTTTAAAGATTTATAAACTTTTTTTGAGAAAAAATCAGATATTGTTGATATTTGGCATATACATTCCTTAAGGCATTGGTAATTGATGTCAAACAGATTTGATTCGGGATGTTGGATGAAAACACCCTAAAATCCAGCAAACCTGCCCGAAAATTTGTTTTTGACAATTAATTCGGAAAGACGACAAAAACGCTTTGATATATAAAAATAGTACATAAAATTTGCAACAAGAATAATTGTATACTTTTTTTGTGCGGGCCATATTTTCCGAATACTCTACCTGGGAGTAAAGGGTGACTTTTATCGCGCGACTCGCGCGCTCTTTTCTTAGGTCATATCTCGAAATGGGGTCGTTTCTCGACATAAATAAATACATCTGAAATTGTAGAACGAGAAAATGTGAACAATTTCAGTCATAAACATTTTCATTGGGAAAAGAACCCATTTCGAGATATGAGCTAAGGAAAGAGCGTGCGAGCAGCGCGGTAAAACTCACCCTCCAATCCGAGGGTGGACTACTGGAAAAATATGACCTGCACAGGAAAAATGTATAGTACCATTATTCTTGTTTTCAATTTTATTTGTAATTTTTCTGGACTAATGCATTTTTTCGTCCGATGCACCTTTTCCGAAATAATCGTCGAAAACTATTTTGGGGGGTGGTTCATACCTAAAAAGACACTTCAAAATGCAATAATTTTTTTAAATTGTTTCCCTTATTTCTTGCTTTATCTATTTTACACAAACAAAGTAAAATTTACCGACTTAAGTGCTAAAAATATGTACATAGATGAAATAATTAATAATTCTTTGTTTAAAGAACTAAATAATAATTAGCGGGAACGCCTGATTTTTTAACTTTCTAGTAACTACTCTTAGAAACACAATGCAAAAGGTTTATAAAAATCCGTTGCGGGATGCCGGATTCCTAGCTTTTTCAATTTTAACATCTAACTTGACTCCACTATAAATCTGATGAGTTATTTGCAAGGCTGTTTACAAATTTTCTATTCTTTAGCTTAAGTTATTTCTAACAAAGATAAGTGTTAATTCTTAACAATTTTCCGGTGTTTACTAAGTCTGAGAAGCTTTTTCGATAGATTTAAGATGAAGAGTCATTTTTTTCCCCGAAAAATAGATTTAAATTTTCTATTTGCTTACTTCAATTATTTATAACAATGCTGAGCGTAACGTATTAACAAAATTTATAATTTAGTATTTCTCATGAGTTACTTCGATACATATTCGACAGCAAACCATTTTTTCCGCCAAAAAATTATGAAACTTATCTATTTGTTTACTTACATTATTTATAACAAAGATAGATGTTAAGTGTTGCCAATATTTTGCATCAGAATAAGTCTGATACACTATTGCGATACATATAAGATGAGATAGAATTTTTTTCGGCACAAAAAGAATGAAAATTTTCTATTTGTTGACTTGAATTAACTATGATAAAGCTAAATTTTAAGTATTACCAATTTAATGGACTTCAGTAAGTCTGCCAATCTATGTCGATATATACAAGATGAAACATCTTTTTTTTCGAGAAAAAAGTATGAAAATTTTATATTATTTGGTCACTCAAATATAAGAGAGTTAAATGTAAAGTGTTTACAATTTTCTGGAGTTTAATCAGTCTGAGAAGCTACTTCGGTACATATTAGATGGCAAACAATTTTTTCTTGTATAAAGAGTGAGAATTTTTTATTTATTTATATCAATAAAACTGTACAATGAAGAAATTATTTGCTTTTTGTGTGTGCTCAGATTGTAATTAAAGTTGACTGCAAATATATCTGAGGGTTGAGATCTGAGAAAAAATATTTTTCTTAAAAGTGTACTTTCTTTGTAAGTTTGTTTGTTTTTATAAGATTAGGCTAAAAGGAAAAAAATCGTCATAACAAGACAAATAAATTAAAGAATTGTAATAAATATGGTTTTAGAAAAAGTATTCGGAAATAAAAGCATTTCAAAAATTTTATAACAATTAAGAACAATGTTTAAGCTCTGAACAAATGGTATTCTCTAAGAGATGTAATAATTAATAATTGATTATTATAAAATTCTCTTTTTTTGTATATGACCTTTTTAATTAGTGATATTTTGTAATAACCTTGTAAATTATTTCTGGTTATTAAATCAAGATTTGTGAAAAATTCCTTTTTTGATTTTTTTGAAGTCAAAACTAGTAATGTAAATATTTTTTAGTTTTGCTGAATTAAGGTATTGTGTTAATAGTTGAAGATTATTAATGAAAATTATACTTTAGTCCAGTGAAAATGAATGTGTGTAATTAGATTACCTATAATTGCTTCAGACGTTTCGGGACACGATGGTGGTCCTCTTCAGTTATTTATTCTAAGAATTTGTTGGACATATTGAAAATATAATATATTTTCTATGCTTAATTATCTGCGTGGATTTAGTTAACATCACAGTTGTTATTTTTTATAACGAAATGTCTAGTCACACTGAAAATATTTGGACTACGCTCACCGAATCTCGGTGAACTTAGACACAGTCTTTTTGTAAACGTTCCTTTCGTTAATTATAATTTTTTTGTTTTTCTAATTGGTAAATAATTCTTAGATATAAGTTCTGATTTCTTTGGCATTAACGATTAATTATTGAATTATTATTGAAGAGTGATTAGAAAAAAACATTATAAAAAGTACTTATTTTAGTGCTAAGTAAATTTCACATTAACTATGTTATAAGCGCAAGTAAGTATTATAATTATAATTAAACTTTCATAATAAATGATTAAAGGTAGTTGTTTGTAATCACTCTTCAATGATAAATTAATAATTAATCGTTAATACCAATGACTTTTATAATTATATTTAAGGATTACTTACCAATTATAATACTAAAATAATTAACCAAGGATATGTTTATAAAAAAATGACAGCTGTCATGTTAACCAAACCTGCGCAGATAATTAAGACATCGAATTTGTACTATATTTGTTTGTAAGTTATAGACACCATAAATTACAAAAATATTATTTTGTTTAAATATAATAAGATATCGCACTGCATAAAATCTACATAGATTTAGTTAGGATCACAGTTGTTATTTTCTATAACTACACGATTTTATAGAATTTTCAAGTACTTTAAACATTTTAAAAACTTTAATTCAAATATCGAAATTGTGTTATATTTGTTTGTAATTTTATTGCACCATAAATCACAAAAATATTATTTTGATTATAGCACTCTGAATTGTTCAGAGTATTTTTCTAAGTTAGCTTGAAAGAAGAGGAGTAAGAGGAGATTTGATATTTACGACCGGGAAAAACCGGGAAATAACCGTAAATTTGGTGGGCGAAAATTAGTAAACACCCTGAAAATATCAAAAGAAATACAATTACTTATTAAATTAAATGCATAAAATTTATTCAGATATTACATATATAAATTGAAATATAGCATCATCATTTTTCAAAAACTGCGAGTAGCCAATTTTCAAGAGTATTTTAGCTCCCACGCCCTCAAATTTTATACGCCCGATAAAGGATTGAAAATACCGTAAAGCCTCTAAATTTTATCGTCTTTAAGTCTCTAATATTGTGCCTTAATAGAAATTTAATTTCTAAACAGTAAGACCAGGATATGGCGTAAACTATGACTTCATAGATCCTCGGGAACTAACTCCACAATTGGAAACAAAAAAGGTTTCGAATTTATTCCTCGCTGGACAGATTAACGGAACAACTGGTTACGAAGAAGCTGCAGCGCAAGGAATAGTCGCAGGAACAAATGCCGCTGCAAAAGTATGTAAATCTAAAAAATATTAAATTATAAAATTGCTTAGTTGAATATTAAAAATATTGATTTTCAGGTCTTGATGAAACCTTCACTGGAAATAAGTCGAAGCGAAGGTTACATCGGAGTCTTGATCGACGATTTGATAACACAAGGAACGACCGAACCTTATAGAATGTTCACAAGCAGAGCCGAATTTCGATTGACCTTACGACCTGATAATGCAGATCAGAGACTCACTGAAAAAGGATTCCAGTCGGGTTGTGTGTCAAAAGAACGGTTTGATAAAACTAAACGTTTGCAACAAAATATGAGTGAGTGCATACAATTGTTGAAGTCTACTCACAATTCGCTGAGCAAGTGGAGAAGGTTGTTTAAAATAAAAAAAATGTCTACAACCGCAAAGAAAAATGCCTTTGATATGTTGGGTATTTTGGATTATAACATAACGTTAGAACAATTCATCGAAAAGATGCCTGAGATATTTGGACGCTTCCACGGAGATTCTGTCCTCGCAGAAAGACTCAAGGTGATGATAAAAAGCGACTTATTTTTCCACTTTTCAGGGTGTCTACTAAAGTGGGCCGAAATTTTTTTTTTTAGATTTTTATTACGATTAGCAAAAATCTTGTTCTATATATCAAAATGAGTCTCCATGATTTTTGTCTAATTTTTAAAATGATATCTTCAGTTAGCAGAAACTTTTTGAAGTTTGAAACTTTGGAAACAGTGAGTTTTTCGATATATTTCAATGTTGTGTGACCATTTCTTTATCGAATCAGTTTTCTTTATTTTAATGTAACAAACGATTTTGAAAAACTTTTATTGTAAAAAAAAATTCTGGTGATGAATAAAATTACCTGAAATATAATTTTTATTTGAAAATCGATGTTTCGAATATAATCGAAAATGATACAAAATTGTAACAAAAACTTTTGTTTAAGTACTCTTTTTAGAGGTCTTTCACGATCTAAAAATACGTGTAAGTCTAGAAGGAAAAATTAAAATAATTATAATTGTTATTTTGGCGTGTCTTTAAATAAAATAATATTTTTCCAGTTTCAAAAAATTTTCATGTCGCGAGCAATTTCAATGTTTTCATATAGTTTTTTATAGTCATATCGAATTTTTGGTAAGACTAGCGAATATCATTTTTTTCATTGTAGGTGTATTAGTCAAAGACGGATGAAGTAATAGTTTTCACACGTATACTATATTTCGTTGTGGTATTCGACATTAATAATAAGATTTTCGTCTTATCAGAACTGCCGGTCAGAACCGGTTAGTCTTACGGAATATTACGTAATACTAGACAGTGCCATTCATTATTCTAAATACTTGTAAATGAAACAAAAATGCTTGAAGTCTAAAACTGTAATTTTTTAAATTATCCTTTGCAGTGGTCTTTTAGGACTTAAAAATACATGTAAATTTAGAAGGATAAATTAAATTGTTTATAAATGCGATTTTGACGTATCATTAAGTAAAGTAATATTTTTTTAGCTTCAACAAATTTTCGTATCGTGAGCTATTGCTGCGTTGTTATTTCATTTATAAGAGTTTCAATTAATAAGTGGCACGGTCTAATATTACGTGATATTCCGTAAGACTAATCGGTCAAACTATAACTCTAGGGCTAGTATTATGGAATTTTCCATAATACTAGCCCTGCAGTCGAGCTAGAAATGGACTAGTTTTAGGGAAATTTCCGTAATAGTAGGAAGTTTGTGATTGAATTGATTATATTATTTTCCATTTCAAAATCAACTTCAATCAACATCGAATTTATTTATTTATATAGTTCTGATGAGACGAAAATATTTTCAATTAAGGTCGAATACCACATCAAAATCTACGTATGAAAATTGTTGTTTCATTCGTTTTTGACTAATACACCTTCAATGAAAAAAATGTTCTTTGTTAGTCTTACCAAAAATTCGAATTGACTATAAAAAACTATACCATATGAAAACATCAAAATTGATTGACTGATTGAACAAAAGTTTTTTTTATTTTTTATACTATTTTTGATTATCTTCGAAACATCGATTTTCAAATGAAAATTATATTCTGGGTAACTCTATTCACCACCAGAATTTCTTGTACAATAAAAGTTCCTCGAAATCGTTTGTTGCATTGAAATAAATAAATTTGTAGAGGGGAAACTGATTTGGTAAAGAAATGGTGACTGAAAAAAATTATAGGGATTTATTTTGATGTGTAGACAAAGATTTTTGCTAGCTATAATAAAAATCTAGAGAAAATTTTTCTTCGGCCCACCCTAGTGCCTACTAATCGGGAAAACGGGGAAATAGCCGGAAATTAAAGTAAAACCGAGAATACAAATTCAAACCTGGAATCACATTTAAAGTTTTCGCAAATGTTATATTTTTTGTTAATCGTGATAACAAGACCAATTAATTAAAGAATTTAGTAATAAATGTTATTTAAAAAGTATTCAGAAATTATAACAATTCAAAATTTGTATAAAAGGTAGTTCACAACAGCAATTCGGTAGAAATTAATAATACACAGGACCCAATAGAACCTAGAAGCGAATGAAATTTTACTAGGGGAAACGTGGAAGGCATGGAACAGGAAGAAGAATTGAAGAAAGAAATAAGTTTTGAGGAAGTAGCGAACTGTATTAGGGGAATGAAGAAAGGTAAAGCTCGTGGGGAGGATGGTGTAACTATTGAATTTCTGCAAGTCTTACCGAGATGCTGGTTTGAAGAAGTGCATATATGTATTAATGGAATGTGGAGGGAAGGAATAATAGGAAAAGGATGGGAGAAAGCTAGAATTGGTCCTATTTTTAAAGGTGGGGATGAAGAGGACACAGGAAATTATAGAGGAATATCACTACTAGATATAGGGTACAAAGTTCTAGCCAAAATTATGGATGAAAGAATCAGAGGGTGGTTAGAGAAAAAAGGTCTATATAAAGAAAATCAGGCAGGTTTCAGAAAAGGTAGGGCTGCAAGAGACCATATCTTCACACTGCATTCTATAATAAATGACAAGTTAAAAAAAGAGGGTGGTGAGCTATACGTGGGTTTTGTGTACTTTAAAAAAGCTTTCGACTTAGTAGATAGGGACATTTTAATGCAGAAACTAGAAAAAATTGGGATAAAGGGTAGAATGTTGACAATGATTCAAAATATGTACAGGGA
>JAUMHM010000085.1:19408937-19419291 GCA_032362435.1 Melikaiella ostensackeni
CATTAAATAATGATTTTGTTTAATTATTAATAATTTGTTGTTTCTTACCTATGGAATACATCCAAAGCGTCAAGATTAAAAACAGAATACAAACATCGATTCTCATTTTCTTGAGTAGAGGAATCTGATTCTTGAAGATTTACGTGAAGAGCCGAACTGGCAATTAATTCTAAATAACGATTTGCCTGTGTTTATACTAGCCATTATCTTATTTTCCTTCCAGATAATGATAAATATATTTATAAGGGACACATTGAAAATTATTATAACTTTTTCTTACTCAAGCTCTTATCTGTACAACGTGTAAACTTCAGGAGTTTTTTGATAAAAATGATTTAAAGTTTGATTTAAGAGATAAGAAGATATGCATTACTAAATTGTTTCAAATTCTCAGGAAAAAATATTGTAACACATTTCTTTGGAATTAGAGTATTATTGACAGCAAATTTTTTTCAAATTTGCAGTCAAATTAATGTCCTTTTTTCGATTGCACATAAATGATTAAAATAGGGCATATGATATATTCATGTATCATTAAGAGGAAAAACGACGATGAAATAAGAATCACACATTAAAACTGGTCAACATTACGTCTGCTTATCACAATAACTCACACAACGCGCTTCTTGCAACAGATGAACGCTAAGCGCTCAATGTTTTGACTGAACTGCAACACTCGCAGTTCGAGGGCAGCAACGGTCCTATGATAAGGTCAATATTAATTGCAATTGTGTCAATGATATATATTGCGTGCTTCTTGAAATGGCCGAACACTAAGCGCTCGAAATAAGTGCATGCGATATATCCGTGTCTATCATTAAAAGCAAAAACGACGATGAAATAAGAATCACGCATTAAAACTGACCAACATTACGTCCGCTTATCATAATGACTCACACAACGCGCTTCTTGCAACAGCCGAACGTTAAGCGCTCAATGTTTTGACTGAACTGCAACACTCACTGTTTGAGGGCAGCAACGGTCTAAGCTAAGATCAATATCAATTGCGATTATTTCAATTATATATATCGTGTGCTACTTGAAATTGCCGAACACTAAGCGCTCAAAATCAGTGCATACGATATATCCATGTATCATTAAGAGCAAAAACGACGAAAAAATAAGAATCACGTCGTTTTTGCTCTTAATGATAAATGGACATATCGTATGCATTGATTTTGAGCGCTTAGTGTTCGGCCATTTCAAGTAGCACACGATATATATCATTGAAATAATCGCAATTGATATTGACCTTAGTTTAGGGACATTGCTGCCCCGAAACTGTGAGTGTTGCAGTTAGGCCAAAACATTGAGCGCTCAGCGTTGGGCTGTTGCGAGAAACGCGTTGTGTTGTGTGAATCATCGGGATGAGTGGACGTAGTGTTGACCAGTTTTAATGCGTGATTCTTATTCTGTCGTCGTTTTTGCTCTTAATGATACATGGATATATCGTATGCACTGACTTTGAGCGCTTAGTGTTCGGCCATTTCACGAAGTACACGATATATATCATTGGCACAATCGTAATTAATATTGACCTTAGTTTAGGACCATTGCTGCCCTCAAATTGTGAGTGTTGCAGTTAAGTCAAACCATTAAGTGTAAAGTGTTCGGCTGTTGCAAGAAGCTCGTTGTGTGAGTGTTCGGGATAAGTGGACGTAACGTTGATTAGTTTTACTGTGTGATTCTTATTTTGTCGTCGTTTTTGCTCTTAATGATAAACATGAATATATCGTATGCACTGATTTTGAGAGCTTAGTGTACAGCCATTTTAAGAAGCACACGATATATATCATTGGCACAATCACAATTAATATTGACCTTAGTTTAGGACCACTGCTTCCCTCAAACTGTGAGTTTGCAGTTGAGTGGGAACATTGAGCGCTTAGCGTTCAATGACGTGGTTGATAAGACCTGATTAATTAGTCCGAATAATTACGTTTGCACTGAGTATTGTTTAATCAAATCCAGTTTGTCTTAGCATGATCCGAAAACTACCGATTGATTTTTTTACTATAGTTTAACAACTCCCATACATATTTCCTTTAATGTAGCCTTAACGGCGTCGTTGATAAGACCTCATTAATCAGTCCGACTAACTGCTTTTGCACTGGGTGATGTTTAATTAAGTTTGGTTCATCTTAGCATGATCCGAAAGCTACCGATAAATTTTTTTATTGTAGTTTAATAACCCACATACATATTTCCTTCAATGTAGCCTTGACAGCGTGGTTGATAAGACCTGATTAACTAGTCCGACTGAGTACTTTTACACTGGGTGATTTTTAATCAAGTTTAGTTTGTCTTGGCATGACCCGAAAACTACCGATTAATTTGTTTACGGTAGTTTAACAATTCCCATTCTATGGTCCATACTATGGTGTCGTTCATTAACTTTGAATAAAAATTTTTTTTTCTAAAAACTTCTTCTTAAGGTGTCGGTAATACCCCTCTTTGCCCTATATAGGTGCGAATAGATACAAAATTGTTCAATATAACATTGCGTCCTTCTACAATAAAGGTAATATTTGTTATAGATAATTTTTATACACATGCCAAATATTCTATTTTTCACGTGATGAATCAGGTAGTATTCAATTAGATCATTTAGAATTGAAGATCATCCAGAAATTTTTATTAAAACATGGTTAAGAAGGATTTGTAGAACACATATCTTCAAATTCAATAAAAGTTTTATAATTTTATATTGAACTGAATAGTAGAGAGTCAAATAGTGTAGAATCAAATTGTTTGGAATGATTTCTGTTCAGCTTTGTTAAATCGGTTTATGTTGCGCTAAATGTAGAAATAATTGGTGTAAAATAGGACACCCTTAATTATCGTTTTTGCATGTAGAATAGAACTATGGGATTGGTTGATCACTCATCATTTGAGCGAACACCAGATTTCTCAATTTCAAAGTTTTCAAGTAATTCAAAATATTTTGAAGGTAGCTTTTAAGGGATTTCAAGAGATTTTAAAGGTATCAAATAATTTAAGGACAGTTTCTGGGAAACCATGGTCTGGGCTAGTTCAGACCGGCTTACTAAAAAGATACATTAAAAAATTCTGTCATTTTACTTTTACGCGTTTATTTTTGAATATTTTCAGTATTTCTGGGCATTTTCGGTAGACGTAATGAATCTTTGATAATAAAACTTCCGATTTTAAGATGTTATTCGCGAGGCTCAGTAAACTGTGATAAGCTTAGTGCAACGCCAATATGTTATAATAATTGAAATCACAGCAAAATTGACGTTAAGTGTTTTATTTTCACTATTATATTTTCGATAAAAGATAAGTTTCCCAAAGGGCTAAGTTTTTAATAGGATTTTTTGAAGGATGGAATGTCTGAAGTTTTCGGAAATCTGGGAAACTTTTATAGGATAATGGGGATTATGGACATTTCTAAGCTTGTCAAGTCTTATTTAGTTTTAAGAAATCTTATCACATTTATGAAGTAATGATAGGACTCTTCTCATCTTAAATACCAAACTGCAGGAGGCTGGTGCCCTCCTCAGTATACAACACAAATTAATCATAACTCCTTTGGTTCTGTCTTTTTTTCATACTTTCTTTTAAGTGAGCGGATGTTGGTGGGACTGACGTTATGAATAGACACACCACCTTATGACGATTTAGCTACTTAGTTTGTACATGATTTTATACTTATGGAAAGCATTTCTCGCATCAAGCTGGTAGTTGGGTATGTACTTTAAATAAAAAACAATTCAAATACTAATGTAGCCTCGGATAGGACTGAAACTTCTGTTGACGAAAGGCAGGCCCTCGGAAAAGTTTCAGGCGATGAATGGAGACTGGGTGTTTCGAATGCTAGAGGTGTGAATGATCTTAAGGAAAGGGAATTACAGGATACAATGCGCGTAAGGAGAAGAGATATCTTATGTGTACCGGAAACAATGAAAAAGGGATATGAGATAAGAAAGATAGAAAATGGACTCGAACTTTGGTCAGGAGTAGATAAAGAATCAGGTGGTTGCTAAAGAGTCTGTCTGATTATGAATGAGAGAGCAAAACAGCATGTAAAAAATGATGAATGTGTATCTCCTAGATTATTATGGGTTAGAATAAAAGTGTGTATTAGAAAGTTATTTATTATAGCTTACTACTCTCCAGTTGATGGTGACAGTAGTGATGTAAAAGATACCTTCTGGGACTCGTTAAATGATATTATAGGTACTTGCGATCTTGGAGAAAGAATCATTCTACTAATAGATATGAATGGCTGGATTGGTGTGTAACGCGAAAGTACCGACGGGGACTTGGCCATTTCGAAGACCCAAAATCGAACGGTAACAGGGAGAAATTGATTAGCTTGTGCTTAGAAAAAGGCTTGTTCATTATAAATACTTGGTTCAGACATAAAATAATCCACATGTATGCTTGCTGCAGAGGAAAAAGCCACAGTATGATTGGCTTTATTGTAGAGGATGAGAGACAGAGAGAGCTAATAAGAGATACAAGGGTTATGAGAGACTCTGAATGTGGAACGGATCACTATCTCATACAGGTAGTTTCAAAACTGAATAGAGGTCAAGGATGGAGGAGAAGAACTATCAGTAATAAGTAAAAGTAGACGTGAGTTCAAATAGAGAATTTGCAGAAACCAGAAGTAAAAAAAGTGTATTGTGAAAAGCTGAATAAGTATTTAGGACATCATGAAGAATACTGGAAGACGAAATTAGGCAATCAAAATATAAAGGGTGCATGGATAATACTACGGAATAGCATCCTCAAGAGTGCATCTAAAGGTGCGGTACTGTGTCTGTAGGGAGAAAGACGAGATGCTCGGTGGAAAGATGAAATCCGCGTGGCTATTACTGAGAAAAAGCAAGTGTCCTCGAGAAAGATGCATATTAAATGTCTTAGTGATGAGGAAAGAATTAGACTAGAAAATGATTATAGGCATAAAAACAGAGAAGCAAAGATACTAGTGAAAGAAAGCAAGGGTAAAATCAAAGCTGAAGAAGATAAAAAAATGTAAAATGATTTTGAAGGGAGTAAAAAATTATTTTAGAAATGGGTTAAGAAGATTAGGAAAGAAAGTGCTGACACTAGCTTAGTTGAAATTAAGAATATTGCTGATGAAATGGTATGGGATTCGGATAAAGTGAAAGACTGTATGAGTGATTTTTTCGAAACATTGTATGGTGGTCAAACTATGGAGCATAGCAACCTTGACACATAAGAGGATACGTTAGACAATCCCGTTGTAGGTAGCGAAAGAAGAATCGACATCTGCGACATTATATCCGTAATTAAGATACTAAAGTATGGTAAGGCTGCTGGTATAGATGGTATCACCACTGAAACGCTTAAAAGCTGTGGCAGATATTTATTTGTGTGGCTGAGCGAATTTATGAATGTGTATGCTGAGAAAGATAAAGTTCCAAATGATTGGAGAAAGGCGATTATCTTTTCACTCTACAAGAGTAAAGGTGGTGAAGGTGACTGTACTAATTATAAAGCGATTAACCTTATAAGTACCGTGGACAAAATATTTACCAAAATACTTACTGGTAAGGTCATGGGAATAACTAAAGAAAGGATCTAAGAAGTCCAATGTGGATTTATGCTAGAGAGATCATGTGCGGATCAGATATTTAGCTTGAGATCATAGGAAAAATTTTGAGGGTAAACAAAAAAGTTTTCTATGCATTTGTTGATCTGGGAAAAGCTTTTGCTAAGATGGATAGAACTGAAATTTGGGAATTCCTAAAACAGTATGGAGTGAATGGTTGGCTTCTAAAAATAATTAAAACAATATATAGTATTACACTATATAATGTGTGTCAAGGGACTTCAAATAATTTCAAATACATGCACGAGATTTCAAGAGATTAACAAAATTTCAAAGAATATCATGGTATTTCATAGGATTTTACGGGATTTCAAAAGGTTTCAGAGTGGTAATCTCGTTCTTAACTTTTTATGGATATTTTATCTTTGTATAATTTTTATAACCTCTCGAAGCACAGCTTAGGCTTTAATGCTACTTTACATGCGAGTACTATCAGTTAAAACTTGTGCAATGCTTCTGCTTTATCTGTAAACATAAATAGTCTTACCGTTTGTTTGTGAAGCAAGTTCCACGCAGAAGTAAAAAAAATAAAAATGAAATTGTAAGTGTTTCTTAAACACGATTTATGTTTCCTAATTCTACCCACAAGAAAGCTCCAGCAGATGAAATAAACTATCCATGTCTTTTTCTTATAGATTTTGATGCCTTTTTACGTATTTAATGTCCAATATTTTTACAAATACGGTTTTAAATACAGTTTATTTTCAAAATATACTAATTATTTAATGAGATGAGAAATAAACCGTGCGTGCATCTGCGGAAGAAAAAGAAACTCCATTCATCGATACAATAGCTACAATAGAATAATTTATCATATTAATCTATTTATCTAATATTTGAGATGCTGACTGAGTGAGTGAAAACATCATATATGATGTTCCTTTGAAGGTTGTGACTTATTTAATTGATATTACTCTAAACTAACTTGAACTTTATTATTTACAATACATCAGAAAAACTTCTTAATTGAACAACATTTGAATTTCTTCCAAAGTTTTGCCTTTAGTTTCAGGCGTTATATAAAACCCAGTCAAGCACAATAAAAGGCATGCGGCTGCGTATAGCCAAAACACACCATAAATTTCAAACACCCCAACTACATTTTCAAAACTTAATTTCATCAGAACTTCCAGCAGTTTTGTTTTAATGTATAAAAAAGATAATGCAGTACTTTTCACTTGGCTCGAAAAGATTTCTCCCGAAACTACAAATGATGTACAAAGTAAGGCAACAGACGAAAGTTCTAAAAATATCAGAGCCACTAAGGGTGACCAGGAGATTGAAGACAGATCACTAATCTGAAGATATATTTTCAAAAAGAAGAATAAGCCCAAAACTGTTAAACTTAAAGAACAAACAATGCTACCGTATAAAATCACCACTCTTCTACCAACATAATCAACTAAGAGGACAATTGGTACGACACCAAGAGATACTATAGCTACTAAAATTATCATAGAATATTCAGGAGCTATGGAAAATCCTGTATAACTGAAAATTTCCTGAGTATAAACTGCAATAACTGTCGATCCAGAAAACGCAACGCCTATTTTTAGAGTCGCAACAATAAGAAATGCTTTTCGGTGACGTTTCTTTTCAAACAAACTTCTCAGAGCAAACTTTTTACTCTTTCCATCTTCAATTATGTCTTTTTTCATGTCGTTAATTTTTAGATCTAGGATTTTTATATCACTAATCCCGTGCAGTTTAGATAAACTTTTAAGAGCTTCTTCTTCACGGTGACGTTTTAAGTAAAAATATGGCGATTCTGGCACGAAGAAGAAGGTGATGATAAATACCGGTTGCATTAAGAGGACTATCAAGTTCATCATATCGTATGAAGTGAGAGATCCTACTAATATAATGGAAATGCATCCGATTAAAAAAGCTAATCTTGATATGGATATCAGCAAACCTCGAACATTTTTATCTGCAATTTCGTTAACGTAGATAACTTGAACAACAGTGCCGGCGCCGTAACCAATTCCGCCAATAATTCTTGCCCAGTACAAGGTAACTACATTTTCGGCAGTTAGAGTTAGTGCACATGATAGTACTTGTGGCATAAAGAATACCAGTAGTGTGTTCTTGCGACCTATTCGATCAATTATTAAAGGGTATAATAAAAATCCAATAATTTCACCGACATTAAATAGGGAAATTATCCAAGAGAGCTCTTCGGTTGAAATGGGGAATTTGAAGGTGGTGCTTTTTAGGTGAGGAAGTGCTGGAGTCATCCATAGTTCAGCTGCTCCGGTTCCCATACTCATGAGACTAACTGCAAAATAATAAAATTAATTAAATACAGTGATGTGCTTGAGTCGAATTGAATTGACTAGAATCCGATTCGACTCAGCTGAGAATTGAGTCAAACCAAATCCGATTCGACTCAGCTGAATTTTCGACACCGACTCAAACTGTGATCGGATCGAAAACATCCGATTCGATTCAGCGTGTGAGTTATGAGTCGATTTTTTGACACCAACTCAAGTTTAGATTGAGTCCAATTTCACGAAACTGATTCCAGTTAAGATAGAGTTAAGTATTGAATAAAATAATATTAATTATTGAGCGATTCGCATGCAATCTTTTAAAATAAAAACAAACCGCTGCAAAAAAGTTTGGTGGGTGCGTTTATTGCATGGTGTATCTTTAATAGTGACATTTCATGAACACCGTTGTGAAAGTTTCGGATGGAAATTCATTCCGAATCATTCCGAACCAATCCGAATCAATCCGAACGAATGCAAAAAAGTTCTCAATTTCCTTCGATCCAATCGATTAAAAATTAATCCGACTACATCCGATTCAATCCAAACTTCCAATCCGAATCAATCCGAACCAAATTTTCAATCCGAATTCGGATTGATTTAAATCGATTTTCAATTCGAATGAATCCAATTCAATTCGAACTAGGATTCATTTGGATTGAAAATCCAGTATATATCAATCCGAGTTCGGATTCATTCGGATTGAAAATTTTATTCAGATGGAAGTTCGGATTTAATCAGATTGAGTCGGATTAATTTTTAAACGATTTGGATCGAACGAAATTAAGAATTTTTTTGGGATTGCTTCGGATTGGTTTGGATTGGTTTGGATACATATTTCGGAATAATTTGGAATGGTTCGGAATGAACTCCTATCCTATCCTGAGGTCGCATTATGTCAAGATATTTCAAAAAATTAAATACGAAAATTTTCATCGTTACAAAGCTTCCTCTATGAGGGAGCAATTAATAGAAAGTAAAAATGATAAAAAATAATTTTTGTAAATGAAAATGATTCTTAAAGTCTTATTATTATTATTATATTTAACTTTGTTTGGAAACCACGGTGCGTCATCATCAGCCACGGACTAAGTCAAGTGCCTGATGAGTTAAAGATATTAAAAATTGAATTACTAACTCGCGACTCACGCGCTGAGTCGAGTCGGATTTTTTCGATTCGATTACACATTGAGTCGGTGTCGAAATTTCGACTCATGACTCCCGCGCTAAGTTGAATCAGATTTTTTTGATTTAATTACAGATTGAGTCGATGTCGAAAATTCGACTCATATCTTACGTACTGAATCGAATCGCATTTTTTTCATTCGATCACAGATTGAGTCAATGTCGAAAATTCGACTCATGACTCACGCGCTGAGTCGATTCGGATTTTTTCGATTTGATCACAGATTGAGTTGGTGTCGGAAATTCGACTAATGACTCACGCGCTAAGTTGAATCAGATTTTTTCGATTCGATCACAGATTGAGTCGGTGTCGAAAATTCGACTCATGTCTGACGCGCTAAGTTGAATCAGATTTTTTTATTTAATCACAGATTTAGTCGGTGTCAAAATTCGACTCATGCCTCTCGCGCTGAGTCGATTCGGATTTTTTCGATTTGATCACAGATTGAGTTGGTGTCGAAAATTCGACTAATGACTCACGCGCTAAGTTGAATCAGGTTTTTTCGATTCGATCACAGATTGAGTCGGTGTCGAAAATTCGACTCATGTCTCACGCGCTAAGTTGAATAAGATTTTTTCGATTCGATCACAGATTGAGTCGGTGTTGAAAATTCAACTCATGACTCGCGCACTGAATCGAACCGCATTTTTTTCATTCGATCACAGATTGAGTCAGTGTCGAAAATTCGACTCCTGACTCACGCGCTGAGTCGATTCGGATTGTTTCGATTTGATCACAGATTCAGTCAGCGTCGAAAATTCGACTCATGACTCACGCGCTAAGTTGAATAAGATTTTTTTTGATTTAATCACAGATTGAGTCGGTGTCAAAATTCGACTCATGCCTCACACGCTGAGTCGATTCGGATTTTTTCGATTTGATCACAGATTGAGTCGGTGTCGAAAATTCGACTCATGTCTCACGCGCTAAGTTGAATCAGATTTTTTCGATTCGATCACAGATTGAGTCGGTGTTGAAAATTCGACTCATGACTCACGCACTGAATCGAACCGCATTTTTTTCATTCGATCACAGATTGAGCCAGTGTCGAAAATTCGACTCCTGACTCACGCGCTGAGTCGAGACGGATTTTTTCGATTCGATTACAGATTCAGTCAGTGTCGAAAATTCGACTCATGACTCACGCGCCAAGTTGAATAAGATTTTTTTGATTTAATCACAGATTGAGTCGGTGTCAAAATTCGACTCATGCCTCACGCGCTGAGTCGATTCGGATTTTTTCGATTTGATCACAGATTGAGTCGGTGTCGAAAATTCGACTCATGTCTCACGCGC
>JAUMHM010000085.1:19423022-19440510 GCA_032362435.1 Melikaiella ostensackeni
CGTTCACACTTCTCATTAAAGGTTGTGTTTCTGTTCACTTCTTACGCACTCTATGCCTTAATCACTGTTTCTGTTTTGATCAATCAGCTGATTGATTATTATTGTCTGTCGTAAACTACTTCAAAAACGTTTTGTTGTTCACTATTTTTACCAAAAATGTAGTTTTTAAATTAATTTTAACCTCCGTTCTTTTACGCATGAGGTTATAAAAAAAAAAATTTTAAGCTTTGTACATCATTTTGACTTTTTTAAACATTATGACATTTTATACCTCATGGATTTTATATTTTTTTAAACTCTACGTAAACATGTATTTATAATATTTATATTTTTAATTATTTTATACTTGCGTTTTTTTTTTAAATTTTGGTTTCAAGTTTTGAACATAAAGAAAAACCATTGTTATATTTTACAGCCTTGAGAAAGACGCAAAGTGGTGTCGAAACGTCCGCCTTTTTTCTGTATAGACATTTTTATTAAATATTGACCAATAAAAGTGAAAAATTTGTTAATGAACGGATGATCGAATAAATTTTCATTTTCTCAATTTTCAGAAATTATTTATAGACAATAATAAGATAGTCAAGTATTTTTACAAGCAATTATGAAATTTAATTTCAACTGTATTCAGTTATTATACCTCAAATTATGTACATCCTTCTAGCAACCTTATTATATTTATAGTAAGTGCTAGGATGACATTTTAATTATATTAGCAGTATATTTAAAAAAAAAAACAAATGTAGAGTAGACTGAAAAATATATCAAATATGTTTGAAATTAGAAACATCTGTAAAAATCATAAGATTGGAGAAAAATGTAAATAAAGTCTTAATGGTACATAACAATAGAATGTACATATTGTCCATATGGCATCTTCCTCAGAATACCATTTTTTGTAGGCAAAAATAAAAAAAATTAATTTCTCCTATCAGACAGATGGCTTAGTATTTTTCTTTTCAGAATGTGTAATCTTTAATAAAATGATTTTCGATACACCTTGCACATAAAATTGCCTTCAAAGATTTGGATTTCAAATCTGATTGCGAACGAAACTAAGTAAGTTACTAAAAAGTAACGCCGAATTTCCTCTTGGCATAATATACCGTGACTCAGAAACCGGAAACTTAGTCCATTGAATTAGGAAGGGTCCTTCAAGTTTGCAACTGTTCAGTACCGAATCATCCACTGAAGCGTGTACGAGGCAAATGTCATTACCAGACTACTAGAATAACCAAATTAGGCTCTACAAGAACCCTAGGTGGCTTTTGAACAGTTTTACAATTGTTCTCTCAAGCTTTTCTACTTACCGATTCACAATCTTCACTTTAACCGAGATTCTTCACGCTTCCAAACTTTGGATAGAAAATCTTCATTTCATTCCACTTATTTAAAAACTTTCATTCATTTTGAATTCAAAAGAGTTTAATTCTGAGAGGAGTTGAAATTTAAAAAATTTTCAAGTAATCACAGAATACAAAGGTCCTAATTTTAGAAGAGAGATAAAAAGGCCTCAAAATGATCATTCGATATAGTATTGGCCAAAAGCTTTTTTTTATGACAATAGATTCACCAAATTTAAACCATCCACGTTCCAAAGAATAATCGCTAAAAATTAGATTTTCAATTTTTGCTAATAAAGCAATTTCTGAATTTTTGGAAACTGTTCCATATTAAAATAGAAGGTAAAATATATAGATTTTTCAATTAGCGAAATGAAGAAGCATTTCTCGCAAAAATGTTATTCAGTACAAGATGGTTTTTATATCAAAGAAATGAAACAATAAAAGATTGACTAATTTTGAATAATTTTTTAGTTTAGAATTTTTTATTCAGTTTTATTCCTCTTACATATAACAAAAAATCATATACTAAACAATTTTTTCAAAAAAATGTTTCTATTCTACTACAGATGTTAAAAAATAACTAAAGTTATTTGCCGAATAGATGACAGAACTTAGCTAATTGAAATTTTTATTTTGAATTAGTACGGTGACCCCTATCCGAGTACAATCGAGTCAATCGCTGCTTAACTTTGGTGATCGAACGAAAAGCCTTAAACAATTTCATGTATCCAAGAGGACATAATATTATAATTTGATGAAATAGAATAATTGAAGAAATTAATTTAAAAACGCCAACCACGAAAATTAA
The DNA here is from genome assembly GCA_032362435.1 of Melikaiella ostensackeni. Lineage (NCBI taxonomy): Eukaryota > Metazoa > Arthropoda > Insecta > Hymenoptera > Cynipidae > Melikaiella > Melikaiella ostensackeni. The sequence goes on from JAUMHM010000085.1 coordinate 19,425,177, forward strand.
TGGTCAATTTTCGTATAGAAGCTAATAAGTGTACCACTTTTAACAATTGGCGATAAAAACCTTGGGGTCCAAAGGTCGAGAAAAAAATTATTCACAAAAGTTTTGATCTGCGGAAGACAGTCAATGGTTAGACAATGGTTAGTTTCTGCTCATTTTCACTGTTTTCCGCTGATCAACACTTTTGCGAATAATTTTTTTCTAGACTTTTAGACTCCTAGCTTTGGCTGTCGATTTAGGGCTTAAGCTTGAGGCAAAAAAAAAAAATAATTCTTTAATTGAAATATTTTGTATTATTTTGGTGCAAAATTTAATTAAAACCAATGATACAATAATTTTGATACGCAGAATGGAAATCACAATTAAAAGTAATTATTTTAAAAAGATTTAAATTTGACATCAATATCTACAGAAATGTATAAACAAGCTTTTTACGTACTTTAAGATGACTATTTTGAAGTACATTTTTTTGGCAATTCGTTCTAAAATAATTAACAAAAACAGAGCATCTTTTTTAGCGATGATTTTGCAATAATTTTTTTATTGAGTGGAATTATTGGATTTATAATACTTTTGGAATAAGTCAAAATTAGGTGAAAATGAGGGGTTAATTACTACTGAATTCAGATGAACACCTGTTTCTGAATTCTTTTATAATATTTTTGGATCCCCTTGAATTCTTTGGAATTATTTTTAATTCCCCCGAATTCATAGTATTCTTTTAAATTGCTTTGAATTTTTTTTCAAAATCTTGTGAAATCTTTTTTAAAAACTCATTTTTATTCAAACATGCAAACGTCATTTTCTAGAATAGTAGCTTTTATTCAATATATATTTAGTTGAATTGATTTTCAAGTCAGTTAACTCTTTTCAATTCACTTCTTAGGATAAAAGAATCGATTGAATGGAAATTGATTTGAATCGGAGAATTTAAGAATGTCGATTTAAACCATTTCAATCGGTCACCATACAGCCACCACTGATTCAAGCAGATCTCGTTGAGCTGTATGGTGGCCGAATGAAATGTTGTGAATCATCATTCTTCTCATCATCATTCTTAAATTTTCTGATTCAAATAAATTTCCATTCAATCGATTCTTTTTTCCTGGGTTGAAATCATCTGAACTCTTGCAAATATTTAAGAATTATTTAAATTCTCTTAATTCTTTCAAATTCCCCTGAAATCTTTTTAATTCACATTCAATTGTTTTGACTTCCACTCAAGTCTTTTAAGTTCTTTGTGTTCTTTTGATTTTTTGTATTCTTTTAAATTTTCTTGAATTCTTCAAATTTTACTCGATAATTTCAAAAACAAATTTTCTTTTACTTAGAAATCAAAGAAAGGTGAAATAATAAGAAACATTATGAACTTGCTCTAACATCTCTTATTAATTTTACATCGTAAGAATGGTGTACGATTTGCGATAGTAGACAGTTTCTAGGATGATAAATACAATATTTCTAATTACATTTATTTCATTACGTTCGTGAGGGTTGTCAATTACCTTCATGCGCAACATTTCAATACTATTGTTCCTTTGCTCGTGTACTCTTTTGTAACTTTATAATAATTATAGCCTCCTTATTTTCAGCAGAATAATGTGTGCGTCAAGTCGAAATTTTAACAACTCGAGATTTAGAAATTTCTCCAAAAATATAAAATCAACATCTTTAAGCCAAAAATCTTCGGAAACAAAGAAATGAAAGATCAATCTCGTCGAATAAAAACAAACAATCGCATAGTGCAAGTATTTTATTTTGAAAAAAAAACGACGCTTATCCTTATTGTATTATTTCCAAAAACAATCATTTAACTTTCTCATATTAAAGCATTTCTCTAGTCATATCCATTATTTTCATTTTTTCATCTTGAATTTTAAAACCAACTTGACGTACTTGACTCGTATACTGCTTGCATTAATTTCTAACAGCATCTTACACCTATACATCGTTACTGGCAAGCTACCGTATGTGTAAATGGTGTACTTGTATAAAAAAAAAAACAACAAACTACGAGAATAAATTAGATTACAGTATAAGGCGTAATAATCTTAATAATCTCTCTACTTTCTAGGAGTGGTTCTTCGTCATCGTCGCCGACGAATTTTTTTTAATATCAGTGAGTACACTATACATATAAATAATACATTGTACTTTCGTACTGTGTAAATTCTCGAGAAAGTGGAAATTACAATTCCACAGTCGAGACAGTCGAAATACTATATTGAGACGAATGTGCATTATCGTCTTTATGACTATCCAATAATAATAATAATAATAATAATAATAATAATAATAATAATAAATAATAATAATCGCAATTGAGTTATCTTAATTCTTGAAATGAGTCGAAGGATGCGATTAACGAACATAATGTTATTTACAAGAAAAATGTGGGAGATGTTTAAATTAATTTAACGACTCTTTACACTTGTTACATAATTACGCATTATCGTGCTTGTACAATTAATTACTACTTAATTATCATCATAGCTGGTAAAGCACATACTTGCACACTCGCAAAATCAATTTTGTGGAACTGATTTAATAGATGCCTATAAATGTAGATTTTTAGGCCGAATTTAATTAAATAATTTAGATATAAAAAGTTTTGGTTCTAAAACGAATAATAAAACAGTTTCACAAACTTGGATTTTGCGTTTATCACATTTGTCACATCAAGAAGGAATTGTGAGGTTTTTGAGACGATTTATTTCTAATGAAGAGTATTTTGAACTTCCTGGACTTTGCAAGATTGGAAACAAATTTTTTGTGTCAAAGAAAAATCCAAAGATTTGATTGAAAATGTAAAGGATTTAAAGCTTTACAGTTCAATGACGAGGGTGTTCCAAGACCGAATATTTTCGAGTTATAAATAAGGAAAAGTGAAAGCTTTTGAATTTAAAAAACAGTAAATCAAAGATTAAGAGCTCTTGAAATTAAAAGGGTCAAAAACTTTGAAAATTTCCCTTTTTACATTTACAAGGGAAGTTGGTAATGTCCAGGTCATCAAGAAACAAAGTTTAACTAATATGTGGGTGCTGTGTCCACTACATTCACGCTTTCAGTCTCTTGGACGCACCCGAAGAAAAAATGACATAACGATTATCTACTCTCTATGTACGTAATTACATTTAAATGTAGCAAAATGTTTCAGAGGCGTTACACAAATTGGTTCAAAGTACGGAAACGAAAACTTAATTAATTTATTTCATTACTATTTAGAGAACTTTTCAAAATTACATTTAATTGAAAAACAATTCTGTATGTTATAAAATATTTAAAAATTGTCTAGACCACTTTCAGAACCTAAAAAACTTCCAGAATGCCCTAGACTACTCTGGAACGCACTAAAAATTCTCGAATATCCAGGAATTTTTTATAATATCTTAAAAATTTCTGGAATTTTCCATAATCTTACCGGAAATGATCAAAACTGTCTAAATATTTTAATGTGAAATGTTTTAATGTGAAAATTCTAATTCTTTTGTAAAACTTTGTAATTACTTGTAAAATTTGGTAAAAGTGTCCGAATTCTAGCAAAAACTTGTAGTTTCTAATAGAATAATTTTTGTACTTTTCCATTGTTTTTTACAAGATCTTTAAAAATTGTAGAAAATTACAAAAATAATTCTAAAAAGTTTTTTCTAGAATTCGGACACTTATACAAACTTTTACAAAAAATTACAATTTTCAAATTGTTGTACAAACAATTCCATTTCAAAACATGCAGAGAGGTCCAGATTAGGGAACGATCGTAGATGTTCGGATTTTCGTTTTTTATTCGATGTGAGTATTCTTCCGCTTTTAATTGATTCTAAAAAACTGAAAAATTTTGAAATATGACAAAATGGCGGCTGTTTTTCTAAAATTCTAAAAAATGTATTTTTTCAAAAACCCCACTTCTTAACAATTTTTTTTTTTTAGAAATAGATAGTAATATTCACTACACATCTCCCGAGTTTCATTCTTGGTAAACCACTACTGCATATTGAAAAAACTTATTTTAAAAAATTCGAATTTTCACATTTTTCTCGGAAACAAAGAAAGGTACAAAAAAATTTTTAATATAAATATGTCCAAAGTCTCAAAACTGGTTTAACCTGCATAAAACTGATAGGATGCCTTACTTATACAAACAGAAACTGTAAACAAATATGGAAAAAAAATTTTATTTATTTATTTTTTGTTTTTTATTTATATTTAGGTATTTTTTGTAGAACTTTTCTAAATGTGGAAACTTTTATCTAAACATTTTTTTTGTACCTTTCTTTGCTTCCGAGAAAAATGCGAAAATTCGATTGTCGAGAAATAATTTTTTTCAGTGTAAAGCAGTCGCAGTCGTTTACCAAGAACGAAACTAAGGAGATGTGTAGTAGATATTATCAACTATTTCTAAAAAAAAAAAAAATAATGAGAAAGAGCAAGAATTCTCACGACGAATAAAAAAGAATGATATATCTAAATACGAAATCATTCTGACACTATGACCTAGACTTTTTTGGAAGTTTTACATGATTTGAAATGGAATTGGTCGTACGTTAATGTAATTTATTGTACATATTTTACTGTCAAAGTACATTACCACAAGGGTAGTATTTATAATAATAGTCAAGAAATTTCTATAATCTTGTAACATGTTTTGAAGGTTTCCAAAATCATCTAAATTTTTCTTCATTCTTCCCAAAGTGTTAAGAATGTTCTCGAAATTTTTGTAATAATGCAGAACCTTTTTAATTGTTCTGAAATATTGAGAATATTCTAGAAACTTCCAGAAACTCCTAAAAAGTTCTAGTAATTTCCAGAACGTTCCAGAATCTTCGGAAATATTTTACATGGTTTTAGAGTCTTCAAAAATAATTTAGAGTATTTTCAAATATTCTAGAATTGTTCAAACTTTTTTCTAGGATACATAACATTTTTGAAATGTTCTACAGACTTCTAGAATAACTTAAAAACTTGCAGAATATTCTCGAATCTTCTAGAATGTACTAGAACTTTCCAAGTCTGTGTTGGTATTTTTGCCGAGATCCTAATTTAGTTGTTCTGTTTGAATTTTTTAGGAATTGAATTATTAGAAATTTTTCCAGAATTTGGAAACTTCCAATTAGGGGAGAAGCGGCGAATGCGGCGCAGCGACAAATGTGGCGCACTCATATTTACGAAAATTGACATATTTTCGACGAGTGGTATTAGTTTCAGAATACATATTTATATTCACGATGTTGAATTATGAAAAAATTAAGGCAATAAAGTTAGTTGCTTGTTTTTAAAACAAAAAGTTAGTTTTGGTTGTCTTGCTTCTATTATCAGAGCGACTGAAAACAGTGCAAAATTGTAGAGTTTCATATCCTTAGTAAAATTAATTAATTTCTACGTAATAGAATTTTTATTCTACACTATTCGCATGCGACTAATGTGACGCATTCCAGGCTAGAATCGGTAAGTAACTTGGCGCACAAATTTTTGTTCTGAATTATCTCTTCTTGAAGTGAAAAGGAGAGAAAAATTTACTTAATATAATCAAATGTTGCTGAACGTGTTAAAAAACTCTTATTGGAACAATTTTCCAGTATTATAAGATTATTCTATATGATGTTCGCTTTTAGAAACCCTTTTACTGGTTTGTAGGTTAGGTGCGTTGTGATAGATCAGATGCTTAGAATGCCAAAATGATAAAAAATTTTACTTCATAAGATTCCAATTATGAATTCCAATTATACACGAAATATCAGTTCTAAATTTTGAAAAATAGCTGCACATCAATGGAGATACCCATTTTTACTAAAATTCAATTTCTGTTTGTACGTAAATCCTTATCAATTTTCAATAATAAATTAAAATAAAAGTGCGTCACATTCGCCACAGGTTGAGGTAACTTGGCGCATGTGGATTATTTAGGAAAACAATTTAATTAACCGTTTTAATTAACTTAGATATAATTTTTGCTACAAACAAAGCAAAGCTAAGATATTGATCTACGTGTTACATATTTTGCCATCGCATTATCAAGTATTCGTCGCTTCTCCCCTATATCCTTTCTTCGCTTTAAAAATATTCCAACAGTATTTTTCTAAAAACAATGACACATCACTAGATATAATTAGTACTTACTTAAAAATAAAATAGAGCTCAATTGATTAAAATGTTCATAAATGAATACAGATTTGTAATTTCATTAAAAGTCTGATTGAAAAGATTATCTGAAATTTTCAGAAATTAATGATCAATTTCCATACTTTGAACCCTCTCGTATTTCTATTTCGCTCTGACAGAAGAATCGACAGGAAACCTAAGATCTAAATTGGAGGGAGGTACATAAAATTGCTTTCGATCTCGCCCGGTGAAAAAGCGTTGGATTTGCTATTGATAAAAATCCAGACCCTGGATTCGGTGCCGTCGATCATTGCGATTCAATTCCGATAGCGAAAGCTTTATTTTTCGCTTGCCACAGAAATCTAAGAATCTGGTGAATTCGAATCTTTAATACAATTCGGCACGAGTGAACACCAAGTAGAACAAGGCAATTTCAGAAGGCATTGATTTCTTCGCGTGTATTGTCACGTTGACTCTGTTATGCCCTGTGAGTCATTAGAAAAGTCTGACAATCAGTCTACTTAAAACAATGATCGCTCGTTATCGACACTCGCGTTGTAGGAACGGGAAACAATCACGATATCAAAAGCCAATCAAACTCAGGACAATAGCAGTGTGTAATTGCTTCCAAGTCTCCCTTACGCATCAATCTATTCCGACTTTTGATTCGGTTGTTTTAGGAAACGTCGGATAGATTTTTGAGACATTTTTCAAGAGCAGTTAACAATTTAGTTCATAGAGCAATTGATCAAATAGATTTTTTTTTCTTTTTAGGTTCACTAACTTTTCTATAATTAAATAGTTTGGATACATCTTTAGTATTTACTCTGACTCATCCATCAAACATTTCCATTAACAAAACGCTTCTTTGGTTCTCACAAAAGCGAAGTAATTTTTACTTTTCCTTAATATCATCTCTAATGGTTAATTATTCATCCATTCTTAATCATTAGAAAAAGAATTGTTCAGAAGAATTCAGGAAAAATGACATTAGATTTGAATTTTTAGACAAGTTCCAAACAACAGTTAGAGACTTCCTAAAACGCTATTTTTCTCGAAGTATCCTGAAGATGTTTTATAATAATTGGACTTGAATTTGCGCCGCAATTCTTAAACTTATTTACTGAATGAAGGTACTTTATTTGGAAAAGTCTGTTTGTTCTCAAAACTTTCAGCATATTCTAAAATCACTCGAAATGATCTTGAATCTTCCAGAATTGAAAAATTTGTTCTAGGATATTTCGGAAAAATCTATAAGGCTTGATAATCTTTTACAATGTCTCAAAGACTTAAAATTCTGGAATTATTCAAAATGGTTCAGAATCTTCTTTTGCTTCTAGAAGGTTCTAAAAGCTTCTAAAATGTTTGAGAAATTTCTATAATCTTCCACAACGTTCTAGAATCTACATGAAACACTTAGAATGTTCTAGAAGTCTCCAGAAGGTTCTGCAAGTTTGAAAAATATTCTAGAAGTTCTCAGAAACTTTTATAATATTCTTGAAGCCTTAAAAAGCTTCCTAGTTCTGGAAACTATACCAGAAGATTTCAGTACCATCCAGAATCGTTAAGAATCTTTCAGAAGATTTTTAATAATTCAAGAAACTTCCAGAACATTGTAAAAGCTTCCAGAACCTTCCAAATTCTTTCTCAGGCCTCACAGTCCCTATGGGATAGAAAATAGGGTACAAAGAGTACTTTTTTCCCGCTCACAGGGTACTTTTTTCACTCATAAAGGGTACCGTTTTTACAAAAATGGAGTGCGACAAAGAAGTTATTAAAGGCAGTAGATTTTTCATAGGTATAGGTACAATGAACCTGGGTAATTATGGATCAACGTTTATGCTTATGATTTTTTTTTTCTTTTTGTAATAAGACTTTCTGAATATTTTAGAAATAATATTCTTAGGATATACAGCAAAATCCTATTAGGAAAAAAATTTTCTACGGAATAATATAGCCTTGATCCATAATTATTCACGATGGTCCATAATTACCCCGGTTGATGATAGTCGTTTTTTCTGTATTTTAAAATTAATTTTTTAGCTAGTTTTGAAACATCTTTTAAGCAGCTCAAGACTTCCTACTGATGAAAATACATGAGAAAAATTTAAAAAAGCTGAAAGAATTAAAAATAGGTAAACAGTATAATTTGAAAATTATCAATTTTGAGTTCATTTATTTTCAATTCTTTCAGCTTTTCTGAGGTATCTAAACGATTTTTCCAAATGAGCTAATTTTTTTCTAAATACATAAATGAATGTTTGGAAAACCTGTTACGATCTTGTTTTTGTTTCCTCAGCATTTGACAATTTTTTCTAGGGTATTTTCATACGTAGAAAGGCCTTGAATAACGAAAAAAATTCCGTATTGTCATTTTAGAAGGGGTTTTGCAATTTTTTGTTAGAAACAGTGGTCTGTCAAATATGAAATCATCTCTTATAGATCAGTGTATGGAAATCTGTCAGAATTCGTAGAGACTTTTCTGACCTACAAAAATATTTTAAGAAAATTGGGATCCATGAAAATATAAAATTGATGAAAATAAGATCTTTTTCATACACATTTTGCTATTGCGCAAAATGAAGCCATTCATCAATATACTAATTCTGATTTTACACGTAATTTTTGCATTTACTTAAGAACATAGACTATTTTCACCAGGAATTTCAATTTTGAGAGTCTCAATCTAAAATTGCTAAAGTTTGAATGTCTTCAATTTAAACTTGCTTTTTCAGGTCGACTATTTCAATCTAAAATTATTTCATTCTTATCTTTTCCAGTTCAAAATTGTTTAATTTCAAACGTTTTCAATTTCAAATTATTAATTTTTGGCCAGTTTAAGCTTCAAATTGACAAAACATTAAGATATAATTTGAAGTGATACCATTTTAAATGATTTACATTCGAAATCGTCTTTTGATATTTAAATTTAAAATTGTTAAAGTCTGAATGTCTTCAATTTAAACTTGTTTATTAAGGTCGAATATAACAATCTAAAATTATTTAATTCTTGACGCTTCCATTAAAAATTGTTTAATTTCAAACGTTTTCAATTTCAAATTTTCAAGTTTTGGCCGGTTGAAGCTTCAAATTGACAAAACATTAAGACTCAATTTAAAGTAGTACCATTTTGAACGATTTAAATTTGAAATTGCCTTTCGATATTCAAATTGAAAATTGTTTGAGTATTAAGGCTTTAACTTTGAAGTTGTACAATCTGAAACGATTTAAATATAAATCCAAAGAACTTTACATAGTTAATTTGTTTAATTCGAAATTCAAAATTATACCAGTTCGAAAGCTTTCAATTTGAAATTGTACAATTTCGAAAAATTGAATCTGAAATTATTCAATTCTGAATGATTTGAATTTGAAATTTAGGCTATCGACTGAACATAGGGTACTTTAGGTACCAAATCTTGACATTAGGGTACTTTAGCGACCACAGTTGAATATAGGGTACAACAGGGGATAGAAGGACCGGTCTGTGAGACTTGCTTTCTGAATTTTTCAGAAAATTCTATAGACTTCTAGAATGTTCTAGGAACCTAAAACGTATTTTTGCATCTTTCAGAATATTTTTAATCTTCCAGAATGGTCTGGAATCTCTCAAAACATTGTAAAAATTACTTTTAATATACTCGAAACTTACAGAATTCTCCATAATCTTAAATCTTGTTCGTCTTATCCATTTCTAAAAAATACCTAATGAAGCCTAGTTTTCAAGATTATTTACACAATGAACATTCTTTTTTTTCCCTGAAGTTAGATTTGCAAAGTGGCTGTTTAGCTAAAGCGAGGGAGTGATTCTGGCAAAGTAGAACAATTTTCTTTTTTTTTCTTTTTGAAAGTTTGAAGATGTGCAGCTCTAAAAAAGAATGAACACTAATTTGGTATCGACGAGCGCGATTTTTAATCGCACGCGAGTCATTGGTCTCGAATATTAACGAGGGCGACCGTGAGCGATCATCACGATAGAAAACGCATTCGCTCATTGTCTTTCTCTCTCTTCTGTGCTATAAATATGCAAATCGTGAGTGCAATTGTGCGAGGCGCGACGCTTATGCAAATGCATGCTAAAGGATATCGGGGATCTCACAAATTCGGACACACCTGATGCATAAATAAAGAGACTACCTACACGATTTACGTATTTGCAGACCACAATTAAAAGGTCAATCGATTTTTCCGAAAGAAATTCCGATCCCGCATCGCACAATCGATTCACTCAGCATTTTAATTCTCCATCAATTCCTACCTCTGACAAATTGAAGTTCTTATCCCTAATTTTCGGTTTTAAAAAATCATTACAAAATTTCGACCTATTCCTAGAGCTACTTTTAGAAAATCTTAAAGATAGCGAATTAGAAAATCATACTGTTCAGCTTCGAGTTTATTTTAAATCGAGTACTTTAGGAAATAATACGATAATCACAGATTGCTAGTTCGTAGGGCTCAAAGGTCTAAAAATATGGTCCTTCAAGCCGGATCTGATCCACCAACTTGCCGATATATCCCAATGTTTCCTACAAAACTGATTTAAAATAGTGAGACGACCTACTGAAAATCGTCTAAAGTTCTCTTTTGTAAAAAATTGAACGTTTCTATAAAATTAATTCAGACCAGAGTTAGTAAAATTTGTTTTCGCTACCAACGTTCCTCCATGAGTATCTTCACTTTTTCTTGATCTTTTGATCATTTTTCCTGTGATCTGGACCACATTCTGGCCGTGTAACGAGTTGGTTTTGAAGAAAGGGCAACGTAGCCACTTTCAAAGCTCGATTTGGTGACTTTCCTCAGTCTTGAGGGACCCGAAAGAGTCAAATGTTGATCTAAGGGTCGTGGAGGTTTTGGTAGGGTTCTAGCAGATGGTTTCTAGTGGTGCTGTCTTGGTGCTCGGATTTTGCGTAACGCTGTCACCCATACTTGGCATTCCATGACTGGTGGTGCTGAGGCCGTTGCCCTGCCTTCCGGCGTTGGTCCTAGGGTTTCTGTTGCAGATCCTCTTCAAGGCAGCCCTCACTTGAGGCTGACAGCCAACTACGATGAATATGAAGACACCTTGGAACGCGTTGATCACGTCCGTGACGTACCACACGTATTCTGGACCACCCACTGCCCACGAGATTACGTCCAGGACCCAGGTCACTCCCATCACGACCACCAGCTTCATGCAGACTCGGCCCAAGGCGGCTCTGTAACGCAAATTTGCAGGAGATCTGGGTTAATAGAATGCTGAACTATTACTAAAATTGATATTTTCAATTATTGTATGTATAAACAAATTAATGGCATTTCATGAGATTTCAAAAGATTCCAGAGATTTCAAGGAATTTCAAGAGATTTCGGAGTATTTCATATAATTTCTAAAAATTTCACGGGATTTCAGAAGATTTAAAAAATATTCGACGAATTTCAAAGGATATTATGGAATTTCAAAACATCACAAGAAATTTAAAGAGTTTTCAAGGCATTTAGGAATTTGACGATTTCAAGAGATTAAACAAATTTCGAATATCAAAAGAGTTTAAGCAATTTAAAAATACTTCAAGGAATTTTCAAGGATTTCAAAAAATTTTACGGGATTTTAAGGGATTTCAATAGAATTCAGATAATTTAAAGGGCTTTTGAAGTATTTCATTAGATTTAATGGAGTTTCGTTGAATTTCAACAAATTTCTAAGGGTTTCAAAAGATTTCATTTTAATTCAAAAGATTTCAAAAGATTTCATTGGATTTCGAAGAGTGTCGAGCTGTTTCAGAAGGTTTGAAGGAATTTGAGAAGATTCTAGAGAATTTTCAAGCATATTCAGAGATTTCAAGGAATTTCAAAGGATTTCAAATAATTTCTAAAAATTTCACGGGATTTTAAAGGAATTCAAAAATTTTCGACGAATTTCAAAGGATATCATGGAATTTCAAAAGATCACAAGAAATGTAAAGACATTTCAAGGCATTTAGAAATTCAAGAATTTAAAGAAATTAAACAAATTTTTAATGTCTAAAGAGTTAAAGCTATTTAAAAATACTACAAGAAATTTTCAAGGATTTCAAAAAATTTCAAGGTATTCCAAAGGATTTGAAACGATTTCTAGGGATTTAAAACGATTTCAAACTATTTCACGGAATTTCAAGGGAATTCAGTAGAATTCAGATAATTTAAAGGGTTTTTGAAGTATTTCAAATAATTTATAAAAATTTCAGAGAATTTGAAAAAATTAAAAGATTTTCGACGAATTTGAAAGGATATCATGGAATTTCAAAAGATCACAAGAAATTTAAAGACATTTCAAGGCATTTAAGAAATCAAGGATTTAAAGAGATTAAACAAATTTTAAATGTCTGAAGAGTTTAAGCTATTGAAAAATACTTCAAGAAATTTTCAAGGATTTCAAAAAATTTCAAGGGATTCAAAAGATTTCAGACAATTTTTAAGGATTTCAAACTATTTCAAACTATTTTTACGGGATTTCAATAGAATTCAAATAATTTAAAGGGCTTTTGAAGAATTTCATTAGATTTAACGGAATTTCGTTGAATTTCAACATATAGCTAAGGGTTTCAAAAGATTTCTGAGGATTTCAAAAGATTTCTAGGGAATTCGAATAATTTCTAAAAATTTCACGGGATTTCAAAATAATTACAAAATGCTCGACCAATTTGAAAGGATATCATGGAATTCAAAAGATCACAAGAAATTTTAAGAGATTTCGAGGCATTTAGGAATTCAAGGATTTGAAGAGATTAAACAAATTTTAAATGTCTAAAGAGTTTGAGCTATTGAAAAATACTTCAAGAAATTTTCAAGAATTTCAAAAAATTTCAAGGGATTCAAAAGATTTCAGACAATTTCTGAGGATTTCAAACGATTTCAAACTATTTTACTGGATTTAAAGGGATTTCAATAGAATTCAGATAATTTAAAGGGCTTTTGAAAAATTTCATTAGATTTAACAGAATTTCGTTGAATTTCAACATATTTCTAAGAATTTCAAAATATTTCTAGGGAATTCAAATAATTTCTAAAAATTTCACGGGATTTCAAAATAATTACAAAATGCTCGACCAATTTGAAAGGATATCATGAAATTCAAAAGATCACAAGAAATTTTAAGAGATTTCGAGGCATTTAGGAATTCAAGGATTTAAAGAGATTAAACAAATTTTAACTGTCAAAAGAGTTTAAGCTATTTAAAAATACTTCACGGAATTTTCAAGGATTTCAACAAACTTCAAAGGATTCCAAAAGATTTCAAACGATTTCTAGGAACTTCAAACTATTACAAACTATTTTTACGGGATTTCAATAGAATTCAAATAATTTAAAGGGTTTTTGGATTATTTTATTAGATTTAACTATGGACTAGCAGAAGCACATTAGACTGCTCATATATGTGAAAAGAGTGGAGTTGCAAAAATAGCAATGGTAAAGGTTTTACCGTCAAGACGATAAATTCCAGTTTAAGTTTATACGAACAATTTACAAGAAAAGAAGAATCTTTTTCTTCCAAGGATCATCTCCGAAACGAATAAAGTTATCGTTTCACGATATGCCATTTCCTCTTCGATCTTTTACTGTTTTCCATTGTGCAGTGCCGATACTTCCGAGAACGTCTGCTTCACTTCTGCTACGACTGACATCCGCTCTTTTTTTTTAAATTTTTTTTAGATTATGATTCTATCTTCAGAAATTCCTAAAAGACAAATAAAAAACTTGGCTTTCGGAAGTTGCAGATACCCTCTCGCGAACCCGTCAAATGACGCGCAAAATGCAGTGTTTACGTATAACTCCAAACAGCTCTTTTCTTAGTTTTTAGCTCTGAAAGCGATATTCTGGAAGCTATTTTATTTTTACATTCTTATCTCCCGTAAACTTTATTTTTCTTATCTCGAAATTTCAAATTTCGTTTACATGCTTGGGTGGATAAAGTATTGCACATTTTTGTTTAATATACAGGTAAAATTAATTAATCATAAAGTTTACTAAATTATATCGTGTATTAAAAGAGTAGTGTAACGATACATCTCGAAAATCTGATAATCGTTGTTAAAAACGTGATTGGCTTTGCATTAACTGAAGTTGTTTTATATTAATTTCAAATTTTGAACATCAAATCTAGAAGTAGTCCCTTCTAATAAGGAAAATCACAGAAAACATTATGCGAATTGAGAATCATTCGTGCTTTTTAATTTCTTTCAATATATACAACTAAACAGTTATTTTTTCTGTTTAATCATTACAAAATTCAAGGGTTGAATCGGGAAAAGAGTGTTTTTTGTTTATTTATTAATAAATTCAAGAATTGGATTGGGAAAGGTGTTTTTCAAGTTTATTTAATAACAAATTCAAGAACTGGATCGGGAAAGGCGTTAATTTCTGTTAATTTCCTAATAATTTCAAGAGTTGGATCGGGGAAGTGCTTATTTTGTGTTTAATTAAAAAAAATGCAAGCGTTGTATCGGCAAAGGCGGCTTTTTATGTTCATTTATTAACAAATTTAAAAGATGGATCACGAAAGGCGGTTTTTCATATTTATTTTTTTAACATGTTCAAGAGCTGGATCGGGAAAAGCGTTTTTTTTATTTTCATTTATTAACAAATTCAAGAGTTGTATAGGAGGAAGGGCTTATTTTATGTTTAATTAGAAATAAATTCAATGTTTGGATTCAGAAAGGTCGTTTTTAAATTCATTTATTAACAAATTCAATAGTTGGATCGGGAAAGTCATTCTTTATGTTTATTTATCAACAAATTCAAGAGTTTGATCGGGAAAGCCATTCTTTATGTTTATTTATTAACAAGTTCAAGAGTTTGATCCGAAAGGGCGTTAATTTCTGTTTATTTATTATCACATTGAAGAGTTGGATTAGGAAAGGCGGTTTTTTATAATTATTTGTTAAGAAATCCAAGAGTTGGATCAGGGAAAGGGCTTATTTTGTGTTTAATTGAAAATAAATTCAAGGGTTGGATCGGAAAAAGCGTTAATTTCTATTTATTTATTAACAAATTCAAGAGTTGGATAGGAGGAAGGGCTTATTTTGTGTTTAATTAGAAATAAATTCAAGGTTTGGATCGGGAAAGTGCTTATTTTGTGTTTAATTTAAAAAAATGCAAGCGTTGTATCGGCAAAGGCGGCTTTTTATGTTCATTTATTAACAAATTTGAAAGATGGATCACGAAAGGCGGTTTTTCATATTTATTTTTTTAACATGTTCAAGAGCTGGATCGGGAAAAGCGTTTT
>JAUMHM010000085.1:19440610-19456952 GCA_032362435.1 Melikaiella ostensackeni
CCGTCATTTGTAGGAGAATCGTAATATGAGAAAAGCCAACTCGAAACCAATTTCAATCGTAATAATGTAGTAGCTACCATTGAAAATATTTTGTATTGTTTCAAAAATGTTGATTGTGAATTAAGGGAACGTCGAGGGGCAAAAAGTGCCAAGTGGCGCTTCCTATCCCTGAGTTTTTGATAAAAAATAAAGGAGTAGAGAAATATTCGTGTGGCCTGTTGTGAAGGTTATTCTAAAAGCATCCCCTGCGAGCAATTTGTCAAGTGTCACATAATGCAAAAGCCAGAATCATTTTTCAAAATAATTAGGTACTCTAGAACTATTCTAGATCTGCTCAGAACTCTAAAAAAAATTTCAGTTTTTAAAAAGTGGAGGGATATGAAGTTAATTCCCCAATTTCCGAAAATAATGCTTTCGACCATTTAAACGTCAGAACAATATTCAAGCATAGCAGACAAAAACATATTCGTTGACTCCTAATATACCGATTATTCTCTAAATCTGAAAAAACCTTCTATTTAAAGATTTTCCTAAAAAAATTGTTTATAAAAACGGTTATTGTGTGAAAACAAATATGACACACCCCCTTTGGAAATTAAAAAACGCTTTGCAGGTAAGTTCTGCTCTAATACTACTTCAACTTAAATTATTTTGAGTAACAGTGCTGCAATTTGTGATGCAGCAAAAGTTGCGATGTTTACATACCATATCCCATATTTCACTAAAATGAAATCAGACACTTTTTAAAAATGAATTCAAACAGTATTCACATTAACGGAACATTCAGAGGGTGTTCAAATGTTTCTTCAAGTAAGTTCCGTTTGACCAAAAATTCTTTCCGGTCTTAAGTTTTATTTGGTAATAAAATTGACGTTAAATGGATAATCCCAGGCGGAAAAATTATACATCGTTTATATATAATGGGAAGCATTATATATAATTGTATAATATAATATTATTTAATATATAATAATTTTTTTTTGAGAGAATAACCAGTCCCAAACCCACGCAAAAGTCATCAGTTCGAAGAATGCTAATAGATTTTAGGGAACTATACAGAGAGTCTTAGCTCCAAATATCAAGATTTAGAATTTAGTTTAAAGAGACAATGATAAGATAGTAAAATATTTTCACATTTAATTATAAAATTTAATTTTAATTGTATTCAATTATTATACCTCAAATTGGACATCCTTCTGGCAATCTTATTATATTTATAATAAGTACCAAGATGACATTTTAATTTTATTGTCAGTATATTTTTAAATAATGTATAGTAGACTGAAAAATATATTAAATATATTTGAAATCAACAACATCCGTGAAAATCATAAGATTAGAGATAAATATAAAATAATCAGTGGTACATAATAAGAGAATGCACATATTGTCCATATGGCATCTTCCTCAGAATACCATTGTTGTAGGCAACAAGGGTATCACTTCTTTTACGTGAATGTATGTAAAACCTTTTGGAAACCTTATTTTATTACAAGTACCAGGTTAACATTTCAATTATTCGTAAAATTAAAAGAACCTGAAAGAATTATTACAAGATTCATGTTTGTCAGAATGAAAATTGTATGTGAAACTTTTTGATAACCTTATTTTATGTTAAGTACCAGGTTAAAATTTTAATTATTTGTAAAATTGAAAGAACCTGAAAAAATTATTACAAGATTCACGTACATAGAAGATGGGAAATTAAGGAAATAGATCATAGTGCCATGATCAAACTTTGTGGGTTGATTTAGAACCAAACTATTCAGATTATTCCATTTTTCAAAAGAGATACAAGTAGTAATCCAAATCAATAACACATTTCTGAAAAATTTCTAACTTCCTCAAATTTGTAAACTATATTCAATTAAAATAGATACCATTTGGTGAACTAAGTTAACCATTAACACCTCAATTAAAAGAAATCTTAAGTATTCATAGGCAATCCTGCAGATTTGAACAAATCCTTGCGTTTCTGATTTCTAGCTTCTAGTATCTTTTCGAACGCAAGTTTTTTTGCAGAAGGTCTCTTATCTATCAGCATTGCCAGGACCCGGTTTTGTCTTCTATAAAGCAGAGGAACATTTTCCCTTGGATACTGTTCCATATCCCTAACTGTTGGAACTACGCTCTAAAAACATTCAATTTGAGAGTAAAGCCAAATGTCATGTTTATTTACCTGCTGAGATTGATGACTTTAAAAAAAAATTTCCTGTAGCCATCGCACTTTTTCTATTCTGAACACTTTTTGTGTCTCTGAAAGACGAATTACACCAGTTCACTAGAGGCTGCACCGCTAAGCTTGGTTTTATAAAATTAACTGAAACTCTGTTTTTTAGTGTGAAAGACCCTGGGGAATACAAATTTCAAGGTTACAATTGATTCTTAAAGCTCCATCATGCTCATCTTTCATGCTTTTTGAATAAAAATTTTGATTTTTTCAAAAACACTATTTCCAACTGATTTTACAGATTTTCGATATTAACAATAATTAAGAGGTATTTAAATAAGTCTAGGCTCTATTATTTTGATCAGAATGATTTTTCATGTACACCGTCACGTTATTTAGTAAACCTTTATATGAAAATAATTACAATTAATCATTTATGATACACTTTAAGTTAAGAATAGTTTAATAATATCTCCTTATTGATACAATTATGAGAGATTTTTTTCGCCTTAAATATCAGCTGATTCCAAAAGCAGATTTTCTAACTATAGTAAAACTCTGTCAAATGGTTCGAGGAGCTGTGTGTTGCTTAGGGTGATTCATTTTATAAGGTTAAAAAAATTATTTTTGGAACTGGATACGCACGATAGACTGACTTGTATAACTTTAGCTAGCCTTAGTCAACCAATTTTTATTGACTTTTTGTTGTTTTTATTTACTCAATGTTTTGAAAATACATGTAATAAATTTTTATACATATATAAAATAAACCCCTTTTACATTACAATCATCGAGCATAATTTACCGACAATTTTAAAACTCATATTTAAGGGAAATAATAGTTTTACCTTACTTGTTTAACACTTTTCTATACTAAGTAGCTTTTTTTAATTCACTTATTATATTTTGTAACTGACACACCGTATGTCAAATTCTTACAGAAAAATGTAAAACAAGTAAGATAAAATTATTATTCTCCATAAAAATGAGTTTCAAATTTCTCATTAAATTATGTATACATTAATTTTAATGTGAACAGGGATAATTCTATACGTATAAAAATTGGATAAATGTATTTTCAAGACATTGAGCAAATGAGAACAACAAAAAATCAATAAAAAGACCGAATTCGAATTGGAAACCTCTGAATCATATCCAATTTTGAATTTTTTTTTGGAAAAAATTTTTTTACTGATAAGGTACAACTTAAGCTAATGTGCGTATTCTGATTCGGAAATAACTTTTTGGCCTTATAATGAATCATCTTAAGCGGAAATTAGAAAATATTTATTTCATGCTTGTAATAATAATAAGATATTTTAATTTTTTTTTCAAAGTGCATCAGAGAATGATTATTTCTGATTATTTACCTATAAAGATTAACTAAATAACGTGATAGAGTACAGAAAAAAAATCCTGTAATATATTAATATTAAAAGATAATATTATATATATATATATATATATATATATATATAATACGCCTGTCATATAATAATTTATTATTATTATTATTGTTGTTGTTATGTTGGCACAGTTACGTTTATTATTTATGGACAATAATAGGTCCGCCAAATTTTTTTTATACCTCTGAACTATCAATTTATTTTGTTATCAAACAAAAAAATTGTTTAGTAAAATAATTCATTGAACTAAATCTTTCATTAAAGAACATTTCTATTAACAAATTTTCTACTATTCGTACTTAGCTTCATTTTTCGATTTCACAACTTTAATTACCCATAACAAGAATAAATAAAATATCAATTGTCATGTAATTGATGGAATTTTTTCACACCTAGTGTCTTTGGTAAGATTCTAGTCTTTTTTCGTAATAATAACAAATCCGCATTGAAAAATAAATTTTTCTGACAACATTAGAATAAAATGGTAATCTACAGTCGATTTTTTTTTGAGCAGTTTTTTAAAATTTTAGGGTCAACTGTTTCCTTCAAGTTTCAATTAATACCATCAAAACTTATAGAATAATTATTGTAAACAATGTTCTTCAAGAATCTGGTAAAAAATCAGTATAACTTAGTCGATGATAGATTTGTGTACTTTTGTTTCTCAAAATTAAATCAAGATGCATGAACTCAAATTGATGGTTGAGATCTTTTTTTTTGGCCGCATTCGGATAGACAAATTATGAATTATAGGTTCTTGAAGCAAGCAAAGATGACAAATTTGAAAATTACAATACAATATGCAAAAATTTCACACCAATGGTTCTCTGTGTATTGTTTAGTCAACGATGGTTTTATATGAAGAAATGAATAGTTTGATTAGTTTTAGCTGTCGGTGCGTCTGCATGTTTCAAATAGGACATTTTTTGATAAATTCAAATCTAGTTTCATGGTATGTTGATTTAACACTTTCTTCTGAAAAAGCGGCTTTTTACCGTAACACGGGGCTAAGTGGGACATGTGGGGTGAAGAGGGACACCCGCTCTTGATTCACAGAAAGCAATAGCAAGTCATCAAATGCAAAGATTTCATGTGTCCCACTTTTCCCTACAGGGTCACTACCCTTTTTTCAATCAGAAAATGCGATACAGTTCGCGAAATTCAAAATTTCGTGTGCCCCGCTTTTCCCGTTTTTTGCCCCGCTTAGCCTCGTTTTACGGTACACGTTATTTACTACGTTTATGCAAATTTTCATCGGAATCGATTAATTGGATCCGGATGTCGGTATGTCTGCGTGTTAAAAATAGTAAATTTTTTGATAAATTCAAATTTAACCCCATGATATGTTTATGGATCACCTTCTCCTGAAAAAGCGGAATATGTACACCTTATTTACTATATCCATGCAAAGTTTTATCGAAATCGATCAACTGGTTTTGGCTGCAGGTTCGTCCGCATATAAGAAATCGTTAAAGAATGAGTGGAAATGACTAAAAAATGAAAATTTTTCATTACAAATCAATGTATTTCAAATTCATTCAATTTACTCTCAGGACATGATGACATCTTTTTTAACTAAAAGTTTGAGTTCATTTAATGAAAGCGTTTAAGCGGTACCTTGGACTGCATTTCAAAAATCACGTTTTGAACTCGTCTTTCCTCAACGGATACAATTTAGAATTTATTGCGTCCTGATTAATATGTAAAGTCGTGAAATGAGATGTGATTGTCAAAGTTTTATAATCATAGGAATTCCTTCAATTTGAAATTAATATCTTCCAAACTTACCGTTATGCTTTGTTGAGTTCTATATGATCATCAAGTTTAGGTAAGATATCTCACACATTGACTGAGATATTCCACTTTGAGTGTTCAAAACCATTTATGTTACAGATAATAATTTCCGGAAGCGATTTTTCTTCTTTTTTGCATTTCGTCCTTCACGGCAGATTTTTTTTCTCGTATGGGTATTTAGAATATTTTCATCAGAAAATGATTATTTCTGATTATTTCCATATAAAGGTTTACTAAGTGACGTGACAGAGTATAGAAAAAATAATTTTTATCAAAATAATAGAGTCTAGACTCATTTAAGTGCCCTTTAATTAGTGATAATATTGAGAATCTATGAAACCAATTGGATAACCGATGTCTTCAATTAAATTACAGCGTACACGTTTTTTTTGCGGCATGAATTGGCACAAAATTAGCACAAGATTATTGCATGTTGCCCATGTATTAATAGGACAATGTGGTAATTCCAGCTTTATGCACTTAAAAAAATGTCATTCCAAGCAAAAATTAAAATACAAAAATTTCATTTTTTTTTTTAAAGAATTCATGTGAAGTGCAGAGTTTTAGAAAAAAATTTTCTCTAAAATGACATTTTGAAGTATAAAATAAAGAAGTATGAAGAAAATCAGACTCGACATTTTTTGGAATCGAGTTTTTGAAGGAAGCAACATTTTTTTTCAATGAAATGAAAAGTAAGCATGAAAAAACTGTTGGAGTCGATTGGTACCTCGGAATTTGGATTTCTTGGGGTTTTTTTACATTAAAAAAAAAGTTTCAGTTCATTTGATTAAAACCGCGCTAAGCGGTACAGCCTTCAGTGAACTGGTGCAATTCGTGTCTAAGAGATTCAAAAAGTGTCCAGAGTAGAAAAAGTGCAATAATTTAAAAAAAAATTCTTTTTGAGTGAAATCTCTGGCAATCTATATTTCCTCTACCAAATAAATTAGAAGCCAAAGTTTTTAAAAAATCGGTGAGTTGAAGGTCTGGTTTGAGTGAATCCGACATGGAATCTAGCAGATTTGTAATAACAAAATAGTCTTTCTGAGTGAGATATTCTAAGCGTATAAAGATCTTAAATAATTTTCTTATGATAAAATAAACGTAAAATACATCAAAATAATCACAGCAAATTGATTACCCATCCTTAACGACTTTCCATAGGTAGAAAACTAAAATGGTATTATAACTGTTTTTTTTTCCTGACATCTCTTCAACATATCCTAAAATAAATGAGGAAAAACTAGGAGCTTCTTCATTTATTTTGGCGATACGATACTATACACTGAACTTCAATGCTGTAATTACAAAAATGATCAAACTCACGACTACGGCAGAGATTGCGATTTTTTGAAACACAAGTTTATAATTTTGTTATATATTGGAAACCTCGTTTGACGATGTACTCTGATGCGCTGATTACGAATTCGATCGTGAAAATACCCACAAATGACATTTTCAAAATGAAAAACCACTTTTTTCTAGTTTTTTCAAGTTCTTACCTTGGAAATGACATTTGCGGATATTATCATGGCCATATTCTTAAAAAAAGTAGAAGTATGGTGTATATGAAAACACCCCTACCCCCTTTCCAGTATTATCTAAATCTAAGTAATGAAACTCTACTCATTCAATTAGGAAAAAGTAAACCACCAAAGATTCATGGAATGTCACTAAATCAATTAGCAGAATTTTCACTAATTCTATAGTGGAAAATTACTGATTTCTCAGTGAATATATATGTATGAAATCGTGTAAGGCTAAATATATTAATTAAAAGAAGATTATGGGAGTGGGAAGCGTGGAAAATAGAAAAGTTTAGTAAGAGATCGTTATTTTGTAACGTCACAGGTCTTAAAAATTGATTAATTATAAATTTGAAGTACCTGACGTTACGAACATAATATTAAAGCTTTTGAAATTGAAAAAAAAATTATAAAAATGTAATG
This sequence comes from Melikaiella ostensackeni, assembly GCA_032362435.1. Taxonomy (NCBI): domain Eukaryota; kingdom Metazoa; phylum Arthropoda; class Insecta; order Hymenoptera; family Cynipidae; genus Melikaiella; species Melikaiella ostensackeni. The sequence continues at coordinate 19,447,927 of JAUMHM010000085.1, forward strand.
CAAGCATTGAGGGGTGATTTGAAAATGGGACACATCAGATATATAAATTGTGGAGAATTCAAAATATATGATTCAGAAATCTCTAATGTCAAGTCTATAATTTCTGATCTTCGATTTTTTCGAGATTTTTTTGGAACTTCAGTCGTGCATTAAGGAGCGCAAAGATGATAGAAAATATTTCACATTCCAAACATAACAAAATCGTAACTTGATTTCAGGAATATTCTAGAATATTCTAAAAGTTTTTTTAAACGATCAAGAACTTAAGTATCAGAACATTTCAAAACTTTTCTAGAGTATATTTAATTGTGATTAATAAAATTTTTGTACTTCAATTTTCGAGGAGTGTACAGTTCCTGTGTTGCATGAGCCATATTGTTTTAATTTTCTTTTTTTTTTGTTTTAATAACTTCTAATTATTAAGTAATTCGGGTGTCTCGGGTAGTAAGCAACTGAATTGTACTTAATAAGACATGGCTGAAAATATTTTAAAAAATTACGTAACATATGCGGGGGGGTCCAAATGATTTTGTTGCGATTCGTTGCAAGGGAAAGAGAAGGGGTGAAAAATCGACAAAAAATGTGATATGTAACTTATGTATGGTCCCTAACATTATCTGACAAATTCAATTTTCAAAATGTGGCCTTTTTGATGAAATGAATTTTTTTAATTTTCTGAAAACCGCTGCCATCTTACCATTTTTCAAAACTTATATATATTTTTACGAATCATTCGATAGATGAACAATTCCTTTATCGTTATAAAAATATATATTGAAATATATCTACTCAGTGGAAAAATACTACATTTTGCATAAAAATCGTCATTTATTTGACAACTGGAAGGTTAACTTGAAGAGCTTGTAAGTCCCAAAAAAATAGTATTTGCGCGAACGCGTTGAGCACGTTTTCATGGCCTGGCTCGAAGGCTGATAATTCCAAGTTCTTTCAATGTGAAATAATTCATTATCTGAATGCCTAAAACGTTTTAGGAGAAAAACATGAAATAACAATAAAAAAGTGTCATGTGGCATTTTCAACTTATTTCCAACATTTTCCAACTAATATGTAAATAATACTCCAAATGATATTTTTTAAAGTAACCAAGTCTTCTTCATTGTAAGAAGGAACAACTTTACTGAAGATTTAGAAGTACATGAAATACTCTCAACTTTCATTTATAATGTGAAGGCTTTCAAAATTATATCATTTCTCAATTTTAATCTTTTCAATTTGGGGAATTTCGAATTTAGATATTCCAAATAGTACAATAATCAAATTCTAAGTTCAAAATTGAACAATAGTTAATTGAAAGTAGTCGAAATAGCACGACTTACGAAAAATTTGTTTGGTATTTTGTTTCATCAAAACAATTCAACAAGTCAAAGTATCAAATTTCAATCCTAAACCTGAAAAATTGACAAATATTATTTGCCAACATCAAAAAACGAATTTTCAAATTCAGATATCCCATATTGTTCAAAATTCAGTACTTTTAGTGAAACATTTGAAATTTAGAATTTCAAATTGTAAACGTAAAAAGGTTAAACACTTCAAATTATGCCTTCCAATATTCAACAATATGAAATTCAAACAATTTACGCAGAATATTAGGCACAATCTACAAATGATCAATTCAATAAGTACTGAAAATTTTTGAACGTATGTATTAAAAATTGTTGAATTTCAGTTTTGATCTTTTTAAATCTAAATTACTGAAATTTCACTAATTACGAGTCAAATTTCACTAATTCAATTAGAGAGAAGTCGGTCACTAGCGAATTATAGAAAACTACTAATTTGGTTAGTCCAAATATTCACTAATTTGGTAGTAGAAAACTGCTGATTGACTGTTTTGAATATATGAGTTTATTGAGGGCTATATATATTATCAACAGAAAGTGATAGTAATCGGAAATATGACCAAAAAAACTAATGTAAGCACGTGATTGTATATAACGTTTCTACAAGTCATTGCCCCAAAGTGAAAAAATGAAAATTATTTGAATAAGTGAATACACACTCAGCTATCTTATTTTAATTATTCACGCTAACAATAATCCCTTTAATGCTTGTTAAAACACAACAGCACACATTGAGAGACCAAGTCTCCGATGTTTTATCATTGCAAAGTGACATAACAAAAAATATTAGTATTTCATTGACCCAATATAAAATTTTTGTTAAGAAAATAATTTATTACCACTTTGACCCTAAAGGCGAAATAATAATAAATTGTTGTTGCTTTTTTCGAAGAGATTTATCGAAAATCGATTTAAAAAAATTAAGACACACTTATGAAACACTGAAAATTTGGGTCTCTTAGTGCATCTGACACAAGTGGAGTCTTTATTGGACCACTATTTTACACCTATATCGAAAAGAATCAAGGAGAAAAGTTCAATAATTAATGAGTAACCGTAATCATTAAAGAATGAGTCAATATTTTCACTAACTGACTTTAGTAAACTTGTGATTTTTTTTACTATTTTATTAGTAAAATGTTAAAATAATACTATTCCATTAGTCAAACACTCAATTACTAATTCACTTAGCAAAACTTTCACTAACTCAAATTTACAGAAAAATGTTAAGAATGAAACATTTTCAAATGCAGAATAACCCAAAATAAATTTGAGCTTTGAAGTAGTGCTGTGTGCTTCAGCCAATTAATCGTCTAACAAATGTCAAACAAACACAAACGGGTAAATCAGCCAATGCTCTGAAAAAAATCTATTACGATTTTCGTACGGGAACTACTGATCCTAGTTTTTTTCTGAATTTTCTTTGGGGATACTTGCTGAGTATTTTGAGCCGTGAATGAAAAAATCGCTGGACCCCTTTTCATGAAATCTTTATTTTTAATTTTTTTTTGTGGGGTCATTGAGTTTACTTCCGTTGAAATTATTGGAAATTGAATGTTTTACGAATCCTTTAGTTTAGCATTCAAAGAAAGCCTCTTATAGTTTAACACCATGTAACATTCAGGAGGGTATAAAATCTTCTAAAGCAGGTGCGAAGATTTAGTTTTTTTAAATTGCTTCTTCTCAGTGCGTTGTACCCCTAAGTAGTTACAGCAAGAATTAAAGTGCACAAAATTCCCTGTAAAATTAAACAAAAATTAATGTTTTATCTTGAACAGTTAAGGACATGTAACTTCCAGAAGTGATTTTTCATTTAAAAAATGAGCCTTCGAAAATAATTCAATAATAGCTTCCGTGAAATATCTAATGGCCTGTTCGTTTGTTAAACAGTTGCACTCATGTCAGTTAAGGCAGTCTAAATTTTCCAGAGATATTAAAAAGACAATGTTCTAGCTCTGCTAGGTCTAAAGTTATGTAGTCCTGAAAATAACCGTTTTTATTGAATCTTATTTAATACTAAGCTTTTCGGAAATAACTCGTGTCTATCGCATTCTACGTGAAAAAATGTGCTTATAAGAATAAAAGTACATACATTTTTCAGCAAAGCTTTATCAAATCGTGTAAAAAGGCACGTTTTCGAGGCAATCTTTCGCATGATATTATAGACAGGACATTCAAGATTTTGTAGATTTGTTGGAATATGTATGTACTTTTATTCTTGTGAGCACATTTTTTCACGTGGAATGTAACAGACACAAGTTATTTCCGAAAAACTTAATGTCTAATAAAATTCAATATAAAGGGTAATTTTTAGGACACAATAATTTGGTACCTATAACAGCTAGTGCATTGTTTTTTTATATCTCCGGCAAAATTAGTCTGCTTCAACTCATATGAATGCAACTTTCATGTAAAACGAACAGGACATGAGATATTTCACGGAAATTACAATTAAATTTTTCTTAGGACAATTTTTCAATAAAAAATCACTTCTGGAAGTCATATCTCTTAAACTATTCAAGATGAAACATTTTTTTTAACTTTTCAGGGGATTTTGAGCATTTTAATTCTTGTTGTAACTATGTAGATGTACAATACACTGAAAAGGAGCAATTGAATGAAGAAACAAATTCTCGTACCTGTTATGAAAGATTTGAAAGCCTTCTGAATGTGAGATGATGTTTACGTCATAGAGGCTTTTCTTGGATGCCAAACTAAAGGGTTTGTACCAATAAACATTGAATTTCCAATAATTTCAACGGAAATATACTTAATAGCCCCACAAAAAACATGTAAATTGAGATTTCTTGAAAGGGGGCCAACGATTTTTTTTCATTCATGGCTTAAAATACTTCGGAAGCATCCCAAAGCAAATTCAGAAAGAAACTGGGACAGGCAAGCAATTTTCAATCAAAATTGTTTCAAGCGAGACATGGCATACGGCGTGTTCGTACTCTTTTCATTGATTTGACTTCTTTTCATTCATTTTGCTAAGGAAATATGTAAAATAATCACGAGCTTACTGGAGTCAATTAGTTAGAATATTGACTAATTCTTCGGTGATTACGGTTACTAATTAATTACTGAACTTTTCTCCTCGATTCTTTTCGATATAAAATAGTGGTCCAATAAAGACTCAAGTTGTGTCGGGTGTACTGAGCGACCCAAATTGTCAATTTTCCACAAATGCGTTACAATTTTGTTTCGTATTTTCGATGAATCTCCTCAAAAAAGAAACAGCAACAATTTTTAATAATATTGCCCTTAGGGTCAAAGTGGTAATAAATTAGTTTCTCAAAACAAATTCTATATTGGGTCAATGAAATACTGACATTTTTTGCATAATATATTTTTTTATGATGCAATGATGAAACGTCGAAAACTTGGGTATCGCAATGTGCGATGGTAGTACCGGGTTATGTGTAAACATTTTCAAGCCATACCGAAAGAGTAAAGATTTTGAGCGAATTTAGTTCGGCGACACCTGTACGATTTTTGCTTGGCGCTGCCGTACGAAAATTGAAACAGATTTTTTCCAGTGTGGTTGATCAAATAAATTCAGCTTAAATAGCCGAAACAAATAAACGATCAAAACAAATATTTGGTTAAAGAATTGATCAACTGAAGTGCGGAAGCGATCGCCTTCGCGATCCTAAAATATTTAATCATTTCTACACTTCAGGTGATTATTTCTTTAAGTGATAATATGTTTTGATCGTTTATTTATTTAAGCAATTTGAGCTATTTTATCTCAATTTATGAGAATAGATCTCAAGCTATTCAAAGTTGCAAGATTTAAAACTGAAAGTTTGATACTTACGAGATTTGAAGAATTTATAATATAGAAACATTGAAATAGCTACCTTCAAATGCACACCCGACAACTGACATTTTGTACTTTTCCTAACGAATGTAAAAAGTCCGATTTTTCACATCATCTTCCGCCAATAGTACATTGATTGCCATCAAGCATAAAAGTTGATTGTGAAAAAGGTCACGAAGCAAATTTTGTTGTTGTCAAAAGTACCCATTTGATATTATAGGAATATTTGATTGGAAAAGGTGTTGAGATGAACAGCTTTTGGCGATCAATTATGTAAACGGTCTTGACATTAACAATGACGAAAAGTGATTTCTTTAGCGTTGAATGCCCCACGGTGCTGTCAAACGAAAGACTATTAACATCATTCGACACAAAATGTCACCAACAGTAAGTCGTTTGACTCTTAAATGTAAAAAACGATGTCAAAAGCTTGAAGGTACGCTTCTTCTTAAACATCTTTGACCATTTATGCTGTTGGAAGTTTCAACATTCACTTCGTTTTACTATTAAAAGTACACCTTTTCACTTTTTTGGGAAAAGTACAAAATGTGAATTGTCCGGTGTGCATTTGATGCATTCCCAAATGAAAAAGGAAACGTAAAAAACGCGGTGGAAAATGGATAAGTTGAATATAAGAACGTAATGAGGTATAGCATCTTCAACTTCATTGGAACAATGAGAAGGCAAGATTTTGTAGCATGTAAAATACGAATGTTGAAACATAAGTTTAAAAAATGTTGTTTTTGTTTAACTTAAGCATGAGAAGAAAATTGAGAAAGAAGATTCAGAAACAAATTTTTTCAATTATAAAACTTGGTAGGTTGAATGTCATAAAGATACAAGCGTTATTGAAAAACATTACGATAAATTATGTTAGATAATGAGCTGTACAGTCATGAAGAACTTTATTAACGAGAAGAGAGGATTCTTAATAAATTGTAGTTATATTGGCCTAGACGGAATATATAGGCATTTAATCTCGACAAGTTTGTATAATTTTGAATGTTTGTTTATGAATAATTTTTCTGAATTTTCTTCTAAATTTCTAATTCTGCAACAACAACATTTTTGAAACTCATGTTTCAATATTCGTAACTATTGATTATTCATTATTACTTTTTCATTTTCCTTGGCCAACCTAGATTCCACAAATTTATTTAACTGTACGAATAAAATTGTACTTGGCTAAGTTTGGGCATCGTAGGTGTTTTTGGTGAGGACTCATTACTTTTTGGACAATATTTAGGAAAAATATTATAATTCAAATATAATAAAAATAATCCATATAAACTCGAAGTGAGATTCGATATCAATATCAAATATCCTGCTAGGAGGTTCTATCGTGAAGGTATAATTCACTTACTAGACTTTCATTATTCCCTTGATTTCCTATATAAATACCTTTTCTCAAACAAGGTTTCATAATATAGTTCTTCATTTCCTTTGTATAATTAGTGAAACAGTCTATGAATCTGAATGAGTGAAAAGTTTACTAACTGAATCAGTAATCAAACGTGTGACTAATATTCTCGTAACATTTTAGCATTTCACTAGTAAAATAGTAAAAAAATGACAAGTTTATTTTACTCAAGCCAATTAGATTAGAATATTAGAAAAATATAATATTAGAAAATATTGATTAATTCTTCATAGTGATTTCGCAATTGAGAAGTTTCTCCCCATAACGTACATTAAATTTCATGTATGTACATGTACACTGTTCAGTGTGTATTAAAATTCAAACACGATAATTTCAAATTGTGCTGGTTTTAATTTTCACTTTGACAATGAATCTCAGTTTGAAAAATGGTTTGATTCACCATGTATTTTCCTTCGATAAAGTTTTGTGACTTTGAAGGTGAATATTCATCTTAATGTCATGTTTGAATCCAATAATGAAATACATGTAGATTGTACTATAATAGAAGCTACGCAATTTGTGCACGAAAGTAAATCAAAAATATTATTCAAACGTATAAAAAAATGCAATAAAAAGATTTTCATGAATGAATTTTCAATCACAAGTGCATGAAAATCACTTTCAGTTACCAAAATATGAAATTTTAGAAACGTTTGTAATTTTAATGTGCTTTAAATGTGCTGGGGATTTGAAAAAAAAAATTTTTTGTTCTCAATTCTTAAATTCATTGAGTGTGCTTGAATGTTCAAGAAAAAAACGAAGATTCATTATGCAGAATCGATTAAGTCTGCAAACAATTTTTATTCTTCTATTTTACAGCAATGACTTGTAGACACGTTCTCTTTGGTGGAGCTGACATATGTAGTATAATCCCGGATCATGTGGCGTGGCCTATTCACAAAATACAGAATATTCACCGAATGAGAACTTACTAAAAGTGTAACTTTTTTCTCAATTAATAAATTCATATATTATAAAGAATTAGTCGCAGAAGGTTCGGTGCGGGCTCATTTGAAAACTTCTTTCATCTTCTAAAAATGAGATCATAAATATTTATGGTATCTCTCACACAAGAAGAACAATCCACTCGAACTCATAAAAAATGTTTGCAATTCTCAGTTATTTGTTAATAACAAGAGTGGCTCTACTGAAATTTGCTCGAGGGCTTCTGAGCTTCAGTAGTACATTCATCTGAACATTTTGAGCCTAAAAAATTGCTGGTATCTTCGAGCTCCAGCACAAGTGTCAATTCGACTTAACTATACACGTTATTGAAAAAATTACAGGGCACATCATTTTTTGCGGCATTAATTGGTAAAAATAGCACGAAATTCCTACGTTAAAGAAAATTTGATGCAATTAATAGTTTTCGTTTTCTGGTATGGTAGTGCCATCTCCACGTGAAGCTGAGATGACCACACTTTTTTGAAAAAAGTTACAGGGCACAAAAGTATTTTTGGGGCTTACATCAGCAAAAAATCATTATAGAATGTCCATGTTGATAGAACAATGTTATGATTTCAGCTTCGCGCACTTAAGGAAATGACATTTTAAGCAAAAATTAAGAAAATTTTTTTTTTTACAGAATTCATGTAAAGAGCAGGGGTTTTTTGATTTTCCTCTAAAAGGACATTTTGAAGTATTAAATGAAGGAGTATGAAGAAAATCAGGATAGGCATTCTCCAGAAATCGAGTTTTCAAAAAAATCAAATTTTTTGGTTAACAAATATAAAAACTAAGTATCAACAAGCTGTTGGAATCATTCGAGACCTAAAAATTTGGATTCTCTGAGGTTTTGACATAAAAAAAGAGTTCAACTTAATTTGATTAAAGCCAAGCTATGCGGTATAGCCTTTAGTTAAAAAAAAATCGATGATGTGAAGGTCTGGTTTGTGTGAGTCCGACATGGAATCCATCTAATTTGTAGTAATGAAATAGTCTTTCAGAGTGAGATGTTTTGAGCGTATGAAGATCTGAGGAAGTTTTTATGTGATGAAATAAACATAAAATACATAAGAAAAAATCATAGCAAAGTCATCAGCCATCCTTTACGATTTTTTAAAGAATGTAAATAAATTTTTTTACATATTTTTTAAACCACGTATATCGATGTACTTTAAAGCGCTGATTACGAATGTGGTCATGAAAATAGCGGCAAATGTCATTGCCAAAAAACTACGTTTTTCAAATTTTTTTAAAGTTTTAACCTTGAAAATGACATTTGCGGATATTTTCATGGCCATATTCTTTAAAAAACGTAGAAGTGTGTATGAAAACACCCTTACTCCCTTTCCAATACTCTTTGAATCTAAGTTAATGAAATTCTACTAATTCAATTAGAGAAAAGTGATCCACTAAAGATTTGTGGAAAATTACTAACTCAAATAAAAGAATTTTCACTAATTCAGCAGTGGAAAAT
>JAUMHM010000085.1:19457052-19488494 GCA_032362435.1 Melikaiella ostensackeni
CCGAGCCTTTGTTTATTTATGCTCGTCATTGCTGTTAATACAAACCAATCGATCTGAATTTTGGATATGTTATAACTAAATGTATAAGAACTTGACTGATATTGTTCATTTCGGTCTGTTTTGACATTTATAACTGAGATTTTCACCTCAAAATTATAAAAAGTTCGGGTGTTGTTAAAAAATCGAAAATATAAAAAATAAGTCATTTAATTAGGTTCGTTGGGGGCGCTAGAGACTTATGAGTATTTCAATGCAAAAACCAACACGATCCGATAATTATTAACGGAATGGCGGCAGTTTTAAAATTATTTGTCCAATCAACTCGGTCCGTAGCAACGCGTTATCCCCTCTCTTACCTACTAAGCTGGCTGAGTCCACGCGCTAAGGTCGTTGTGCAATCCGGGCGCTCAATTAATCACAAATTCAGGGTGGCCGTTTTAATCGAGGAAAAAAATTCCCGGTCACTTCCCGGTTTGACAAAACGTTTCACGATCATTGGAATTAAAAAATTCGAACTCTTAAAGCTGAGAATATTTTTATTGAAAATTATCAAAAATGAACTACAAATTAAAGCACTCAAATTGGAACTCTATTGAATATTAAGATTTTAAAATTAAAGCTTAAAAAATTTTCAATTCAGAAATTTTTTATTCAAACGCTCAATAATTTACACGTATAAAATGGAAGCTTTCAACACTTTTCAATTGAACAAATTTAATATTAAATTGTCGGAAATTTTCTAATTTCGAATATTTTATTTTTCTAAATTTTTCAGTTGTCACATGTTAAATGAATATTTAAATATTGTTAAATATCAAAAAAATTGTTCTTTTTCTTAATAGAAAAATTTCAAATTGAATGGCTTAAAAATGGTATATTTTAGATAGAAACAATATCTGAATAGGATTTGAAATTGAATAAAAGCATTTAATTATGAATATATCAATTTGAAATTACTTGAAAATTCAAAACAGTTTATAGAATTTCAATCGGACGTTTACATTTGTTTAACTACTAAGGCTTTCAAATTGAAACTATTCAATTTTTAACTTTAAAATCTGCAAATGGTTTAATTTTGAACAGATTCAGAATCGTCTTGTAAAATCAATTATTGTTTACTTTTTAACACTCAAACTACAGTTCAATTTAAAAATCTATAATTAATTTACATTTACAGTTGATCAACTTAAAACTTTTTTGATCAAGAATGTTCAATTTCAAAAGCTTTTATTTTTAATTGTTTAAGTCTTCAAAATTGAAAATGTTTACAGTTGAACTCAATATTAAAAAAAAGTTTAAATTGAACTTATTTTAAATTGCATTGTATCATGTGATATGAAATTGTGATATTGCAAGTGAATGGATATAAATTTTTCTTCTAAAAATTCTCAGAATTCCTGGTCATTTCCAGGTTTCGCGGTCCAGCAGTCACCCTGCGAAATGGATCATTTTCGAAACATTTATAATATTTAAAAAATAAAAATATGTAAAATAAGTATCTTTCTTAAAGCTGAAAGCTTCTTCAATCCCGTGCGGAAATTTCGAAAGGGTTCTAGTGGGGCTCTGACGAGTTTTCCCTGCTTATAATCGGGCTCTAGTGAGGAAAATTAGTCGGGGCCGCATCGGTAACGTTAAAGCCTTGTTAGAGCATACGAAATTACAAACAGAAGAGAACGGGTTTTTCGGTATCAAAATATAATGGAAAAATTATAAGTAAAAATAAAAAACATGAATTAATTTGTCTTATTTTGCTACATAACTTTTGAAAAGTGTTGTTACCTCGTGAAAAATGATTTAAAAAAAATTAATTTGTCATTCGTCTACAAACAATAATTTTCGGCTTGATGTTACTGAACTCTCAAATATTGCAAGAATTTAACAAATGTATCAAATTTGTTGATTGTTTTCTTAATGTATGAGAAATTCAAATATTTATTTTTGTTCTGAGTGCAGCATATTTTAATTCAACATATTCATCTGGGCAGATTTTTCTTACCTATACAAAGCAATAAATTATTCATTAGAGCCTGATAGGGCTCCCACCAGTTTTTTCTAAACTAGAAATTCTGGTCGAAGCCCCATCAGATACAAATAGATTCGCCATTCCTATTAGAAACAAGAAATCCCTCACTAGAGCCTGACAGGGCCCCCACCATTTTTTATGGACTAGAAATTCTGATAGGGGCCCCATCAAAACCAAACTTCAAATAGGGAAATATGAGGAAATTTTTGCATGGGATATGATACTCTTGAGTAATTGGTATATATCTTAGAGCCTTGATCAATTCCGCGCTTCTCAGTTCTGTTTCAATTCAGATCTCTCTTTAGAAACAAGGATTTTCTTTATTCATAAATTAATGAACCTTGGTTATTATTCAGTGAGCTACATTTGAATACACTGTTTGTGAGGCAAAGTGCTGGGCACATGAATAATGAAATTCGTTCATTCAACTTGTTTTCGTGTGACCTATTAAGTAAATTCAATTTGGGAATCCTTTCAATAATTTAGTAGGAGATTTAAAAAAAGTATAATAATATATATTTTCGTTGGAGGGTTTTTAAAACATTGTTACTTTAATAAATCAGTCACAGCCTGCGAAATTTAAAAAAAAGCTTTTACATCATATAAATACACTGGAACCTCGATTTAGAGAAGGTCTCGGGTATTGCCTGCGATGGCCGTGACGCCTTTCCAAGAATTTCTATGATGTAAATAGTCAGAGCCGTTGAACCATTTCTGCTCAGCCCCAAATTTATATCACAAAATTTGTTATAAAATTTCTTAGGAAAAAAAAGATTATAAATTGTTTTAATTAGTAGAGCTGTCAAATTTTATTTTGAAATTCATTTGGTGCGAATTTATTGGTGAGCGACTTTACGCGCTTTGAAGGTATTAGACACTTCTAGATTATTCAAAAATATTTTAGATTTTTCTGGAGCTTTCTGTAATTCTACATAATTTATAGAACAATCTACACATTTTTTTGAATATTACAGATGTTTTTGGATGTTTCTAGTTTCTAGAACATTCTTGAAAATTTAAAAAAGGCCGTTGCTACGTGTACCGAAATTTCGGTACGAAGTGTCGAATTTTCCCGGTACTAATATCCCTGGAAAAGAAACTATTTGTACCAACATTTCAGTACAAATAGACGGATTTTTCAGGTACAAATAGCCCTGAAAAAAAACTATTTGTACCAAAATTTCAGTACAAATAGACGGATTTTTCAGATACAAACAGCTCTGAAAAAGAAACTGTACCAAAGTTTCGGTATAAATAGACAGATTTTTTCGGTACAAATAGCCCTGCGAAAAACATATTTGTACCGAAATTTCGGTACGATTAGCTGGATTTTCCGGTACAAATAGCCCCGGCAAAGAAACTATTTGTACAAAAATTTCGGTACAAATAGAGGGATTTTTTCGGTGCACATAGACACTGCCTTCAAAACAGTTTATCAGATTTTCAAAGATACTAGAACATTCTGAGAAATTTGGAAAAAAATTGACTAAATTCTGCAAAAATTTTCTACAAAGTTTCTAATCTTTTGGAATTGTCTCAAATCATATTATTCTACAAATTTTTAAAAGATTCTACAATAATTTTAAAAGATTCTATAACGTTCTTGACATTTTTAGAAACTTTCCGAAGCTTATAGAATAGTCTATAACATTTTAGAAGATTCTAGAGTGTTTCGAAACATTCTACAAATAGCCCTGGAAGAGAAACTATTTGTACCAAAATTTCAGTACAAATAGCCCTGGAAAAACTATTTCTACCAAAATTTCAGTACAAATAGACAGATATTTCCGGTACAAATAGCCCTGGAGAAGAAAATATTTGTACCAAAATTTCGGTACGAATAGCCCTGGAAAAAAACTGTACAAAAGTTTCGGTACAAATAGACAGATTTTTTCGGTACAAAAATAGCCCTCGACAAGAAGATATTTGTACCAAAATTTCGGTATGAATAGCCAGATTTTCCGGTACAAATGGCCCTGGAAAAAAATTATCCGTACTAAAATTTCGGTACGAATAAAGGGATTTTTTTTGGTGCACACAGACAGTGCCTTCAAAATATTATATCAAATTTTCAAAGATACTATAACGAACGAATTATTAACGAAATTGATATATTCCAAAAGTGAGAATCAACGAAACTAAAAAAATTCAGAAATTTTAAATTACCGAAATTATTAAATCCCCGAAATTGTATAATTACCGAAATTTTAAAACCCAAGTTTTCAAAATGCCGAAATTTCAAATTCCCGAAATGAGTAAATTCTCGAAATTTCAAATTCTCGAAAATTTCAAATTCATGAAATTTCAAATTCCCGAAATTTCAAATATCCGAAATGTCGGATTGTAAAATCTGGGTTTCTCAAACACTTCCTACTGAGATTCATTGAAATATATGTAAAAATGATATAATTTCAGCTTCCGTAACACATCCGAAATTTTTCAATAATATCTTTTAACGTCAAATGCTAATTAAAATTTTTTGGCCAATTATTTTTGGCATTTTTCAATTCGGGGCTTTGTTTTTTCGGCAAAATTATGTCGTCCCAAATATTCTACAAGACTGAAAGTTTCTAGAACATTCTGAGAGATTCCTAAAAATTGTACCATGTTCTGCTTATGTATCAAAATGCTTATTTATTAAATTCTCAGGTAAAATTATGAAAATATAATATTTTTCTACCAGAAAAAACGATTTTCCAACAAAATAAATGAATTTTTAACAAAGGAATTCAATTTTCAACCAAGTAGTTGAACTTTCAACCAAAAAGATGAATTTTTAACTAAGAAGATTAGTTTTCTACCAGAAAAGACGAATTTCAACAAAATACATGAATTTGCAATTAAGGAGTTCTATATTCAATTAAAAAAGATAAATTTTCAACCAAAGAGATGAATTTTCAACTGAAATGATAAATCTTAAAACAAAAAAAATGAATTTTTAACAAAGGCGTTCAATTTTCAACCAAAAAGACGAATTTTCAACTAAGAAGATTGATTTTCTATCAGAAAAGGCGAATTTGCCATACAATACATGAATTTTCAAACACATAGTTTTATTTTTAACCAAGAAACATAAACTTTGAGCCATAAGAAAATGAATTCTTAACAAAGTAGTTCACCTTTCAATCAAAAAGACAAATTTTCAACCAAAAAGGATGACTTTTTAACGAAATTGTCAAATTTTCAACAAAATAGTTGAATCCTTAAACAAAACAGATTAATTTTCAACGAAACAGTTGAATTTCCAACCAAAAAAGGTAGCAAAAAAGTAGCCTTGTCTAGAAAATTATCTAAAAAGTAAAAAAGTGTGCAAGTTCGAAGCCTGTACTCGTATTATAATATTTTCTCGAAGATTCAGGAAGTTTATAGAAAATTTTAGAGTAGAAAATTTTAAATAAAATAATTTATGAGAAAACTGAACTTCATATGTCCTGAAGTAATAATCTATTCCTAATTTAACTTATATCTCCGCATTCGAATAAAACTGGACAAATTAAAGATGAAAAAAAAAACGATTTCAGAAATAAATCAGAGAGATACTTATTCGCCGAGAGTATAAAATAAACCGCTCCCGGTCAAAAGGGGATACGATTTTATTAATACTAAATTACGTATTTAAGTCTTCTGAAACAATTGAAGCAAGAAAAACGTAAATATTTTAATACACAAAAAAGTTGTTAATTTTGTTGAGATTTGGAAAAAATCATGAATTTCAACCTACAAGCGCTTTGTTTATCGAGCGAATTTCAAGCAACGGCAAACTTCCAGTGAGAAAGTTGTTGATTAAGGTTCAAAGAAGTTCTCTGGAAACTTTTAGCTCAATCGAATTGATGGTTAAAAAATTGTGAATGTTTTAAATTACAAGCGGCAATATTGACGCTGCCCGATGCACGTGCCTCCTCCGTCACCAGCGTGTAGCAGCGGACGATAGGCAGGTCAAGTCGCATACCAATACAAATAATAGCAACCGTTTGTAATTCTCTTCTAAAATATACTATCAATAAAGTAAAGAACCAGTTAATGGATTATTGTTTACAATAGCTGCAAAAGTATTATTATTAAGATGGGTTTACTTTAGTTAATATCCTATATTGAAATGCTAGGACGTTTCAAAAGAATTGATTGTTTTCAACCGAAAACCAATGTCACAGATATGAAGCTAAGGAAAAGTGATAGGATCTGTCGTCACAGGATAATATTGATTACTCGTAAAAGCCGACATCCTAAGAAGGTATAAATCTTCCCGGTGTGAACACTTGTCACTACAAATTCATAGTACGAAACGAATGAAATGTCCGAGGGACTTATGGTTGAGACTTTGCAAAAATCATGAATTTCAACCTTCAAGCGTTTCGTTTATCGAACGAATTTCAAGCAACGGCAAACTTCTAGTGAGAAAGATGTTGATTAAGGTTCAGAGAAGTTTTCTGGAAACTTTTAGCTCAATCGGATTAATAGTTAAAACATTATGAATGTTTTAAATTGCAGGCGGCAATCTTAACGCTGCCCGATGCACGTGCCTCCTCGGTTACCAACGTGTTGCACTGAAGGATACCAAGCCATGTAATAGCAACCGTTTGTAGTTCTCTTCTAAAATATACTATCAATAAAGTAAAGAACCAGTGAACGAATTATTGTTTAGAATATCTGCAAAAGTATTGTTATTGATATAGGTTTACTTTAGTTAATACCCTATATTGAAATTCTAGATTCTAGAACATTAAAAAAAAATTGAATTTTTTAATCGAAAACCAATGTCATAGATATGAAGACATGGAAAAATGATAGGATCTGTCACAGGATAATATTGATTACTCGCGAAAGCCGACATCCTAAGAAGGTGTAAATCTTCCTGGTGTGAACACGTGTCACTACAAATTCATAGTATGAAACGAATGAAATGTCCGAGGGATTTATGGTCAGGAAGCTACACCTACAGCGGGGATTCTGCTTGCACTCTTCTTGCTTATTTTCAGAATCCAGCAGTGTAGTCATACCATTTCAACTTACGAAAATTAAATTTAACGATTCACTTCTGCAATTTCAACCAGATGATTAATTTCTAAAAAAAACCAGATCTATTTTGAATGCAAATAAAAAAAAATTCAAAAGAGAATCTATGTACAGAATTGCGTAAGGGTGTTCGTGTAATGGATAGTGTGGCCCTCCAGCAAGGGTTATATGGGTGATCCTACTCAAGAGACCCTTTTCAGTTAGACTTTTGTGGCAAAAAATTGTTTAGAATTTTTAATCTTTTTTAGTGAGAAGGTGATTTGTGCAAAATTAATTCTCAAACATATTGATATTTTAGTGATAGTTTTGCACCGCATCAGTTTACAGTAGGCTAGGAGACCCGGTTCCGTGGCCAAAAATCGTCAAACCCATTAAAATGCACAAAAATGAATTTTTATTACGTCTATATATGGTTTGTTGAGTCGCTGATTCCGAATCTGAAGTCAAAATTTCAAAAAAAAAAAAAATAGCGGATCAAATATGGCGGAGAAGTATTTCAAAAAATTATTGGATTTACTCGAAACGTGGTATCTGAGAATATTTCATTAAAAGACGAAATTTCATGAAAAAGAATTTAAACTTTGGATTGCTTAAACAATTTGTTTAAAAATGCGTTACGGAGAAATTGATAACTTTATAAGTTGTTTATAATGGTGTCGAAAAAAATTACCGGGACGTCGAAAAGGCCCCTTTGAGTAGATGAACCCATATATACTATAGATGTTTTTATCTTGTTTATCAGAAAACAGAGTAAAAGCCTTATCAGATATCACTTTTCAGGTTTTTTTTCAAAATAGTGATAAATTAAAAAATGTACAATTTCTGACTACAGAAGAAAAATTGAAAAATAGAGTTTTCTTTGTCCCCTTTCTCAGTCCCACTTTTCCTTGAAGGAATTGAAAAATACAGAGTTTTCTTATAATCCTTTTCTCCATATAGAATTTGAGAAATACAGAGTTTTCTCAGTCCCCTTCCCCTTTTGAAAAATACAGAGTTTCCTGTCTTCTTTCTCAGGCCCCTCTTCTCACAAAGAAATTGAAGAACAGACTTTTCTCTATCCTCTTTTTCAGTCCCCTTTCCCCTTGAAGAAACTAAAAAGCATAGTTTTCTTAGTCCCCTCTCCCATTTAGAAATTGAAAAATACAGAGTTCTTTGTCCCTTTTCCCGCGAAGAAATTGGAAAATAGACTTTTCTTTGGCCCCTTTTTGAGTCCCTCTTTTCCTTGACGAAACTAAAAAGTATAGAGTTTTCTCAGTCCCCTTTCCCATTCAGAAATTGAAAAATATAGAGTTTTGTCTGTATCCTTTCCCACTTACAAATTAATGCAGATTTTTCTCTGTCCCCTTTCTCAGTCCCCTTTCCTACTTAGAAATTAAAAAATAGAGTTTTGTCTGTCCCCTTTCCCATTTAAAAATTGAAAAATACAGAGTTTTCTCTGTCCCCTTTCTCAGATCCTTTTTCCCACGAAGAAATTGAGAAATAGAGTTTTTTTGTTCCCTTCCTCAGTCCCCTTTCCACTTAAAGGAATTGAAAAATATAGAGCTTCCTCTGCCCCTTTTGTCAGTCATCTTCTCCCATTTAAAAATTGAAAAATACAGAGTTTTCTTAGTCCTCTTTTCCATTTAGAAACTGAAAAATACAGTTTTCTCAGTCCCCTTCACCATTTAGAAATTGAGAAGTACAGAGTTTTCTCTGTCCCATTTCTCTGTCAGATTCCTCAGTCCCCTTTTCCCTTAAAGAAACTGAAAACTATAGTTTTCTAAGTCCCCTTTCGCCTTTAAAAATTGAAAAAAATAGAGTTTTATCTGTCACCTATCCCATTTAGAAACTGAAAAATACAGAGTTTTCTCTGCCCCCTTCCTCAGTCCCCTTTCTCCTTAAAGTAATTGAAAAATATACAGCTTTCTCTGCCCCTTTTGTCAGTCATCTTCTCCAATTTAGAAATTGAAAAATACAGAGTTTTTTTTAGTCCTCTTTTCCATTTAGAAACTGAAAAATACAGACTTTTCTCAGTCCCCTTTACCATTTAGAAATTGAGAAGTACAGAGTTTTCTCTGTCCCATTTCTCTGTCCGATTCCTCAGTCCCCTTTTCCCTTAAAGAAACTGAAAACTATAGTTTTCTCAGTTCCCTTTCCCCTTTAGAAATTGAAAAAAATAGAGTTTTATCTGTCACCTATCCCATTTAGAAACTGAAAAAGACAGAGTTTTCTGTGTCCCCTTCCTCAGATTCCTTTCCTCACGAAGAAATGGAAAAATAGAGTTTTCTGTGTCCCCTTTCTCAGTCTCCCTTTTCCTTGAAGGAATTGAAAAATACAGAGTTTTCTCTGTTCCCTTTGTCAGTCTTCTTTTCTCATTTAGAAATTGAAAAATACAGAGTTTTCTCAGTCCCCTTTGAGAAATACAGAGTTTTCTCTGTCCCATTTGTCAGTCTCCTTTTTCCCATTTAGAAATTGAGAAATACAGATTTTTCTTAGTCCTCTTCTCCGTTTAGAATCTGAGAAATACGGGGTTTTCTCTGTCCCCTTTCCCCTTTGAAAAATACAGAGTTTTCCCTATCCTTCTTTCAGTCCCCTTTCTCCTTGAAGAAACTGAAAAGTATAGTTTTCTCAGTCCCTTTTCCCACTTAGAAATTGAAATATATAGAGTTTTGTCTGTCCCCTTTCCCATTTAGACATTAATGCAGATTTTTCTCTGTCCCCTTTCTCAGGTCCCGTTTCCTTTGAAGAAATTGGAAAATATAGTTTCCTCTGTACCCTTTTTCAGTCCCCTTTTCCCATTTATAAATTGAAAAATACAGAGTTTTCTTAGTCCTCTTTCCCATTACGTTCCCATTACATTACATATATGGTAATATCACAATACATGTATGACAATGTTACAATACCGGCATTTGAAAACTTATGTTTCGGAAATAAACTTTCAATACATTCAATGTAAAGTTCCAACAGAAATTTTCAACCCCGTAGGTATTCAGGTCTTTCAAATTTTTTTTTCGTCTCCTCAATAGTACAAGTCAGACTTCAGAGTGCTGTTACTTTATTTTACCGTTCAGCGCAAGCTCACGCCGATGATTATAAAATTCTTGAGTACTGGAATGCCTTCCCCTATACGTGTACATCTTGGAACGCTCGATATTATCGACAGATACATTCGTGAGTGCAGGAAGTACGTATCGAGAGATTATAGAGTCTCGTAATTTTGCCTGTATTTTTTTTCATCTGGTCCGAAAACACTTTTATTACTATCGTCTTTCAATTGGATGATAAGGTCTCATAAAAGTATCCAAAAACCAGAGATCGAAGTTTAACTATTTCAAAATAAGTCCAGGGTATCTACCCGCCGGATGATTTTAAATTCCCGGTTATTTCCCGTTTTTCTCTCGGTCTATTGTTAATTTTCCCCGATCACTTTAAAGGGTTTAAATGATTTCAAACCATTTTTAAAGATTTCAAGAGATTTATAAACATTTCTTACCTTTTTCTATTTTGAAAATTAAAATAATCTGAAGAGATTGGTTCTAAATCAACCCACAAGATTTCAAAGATTTCTGATTTGGAACAGGAAATTTTGGAAAAGAATTATAATTCTGAGTTGGAACGTCAGCTAATTTTTGGTCGTAAGAATTACAATTCTGTTCTGGAGCAGAAAATTTCGTGAATAATTATAGTTCTGAATTTAAACACGGTTTTTTATTTATAAATTTCAAAAAATCGAAATTTTACGATTAATTCGGAAAAATGATTTTTTGAAAAGATAGAAAAAATCTGCCTTAACCTTATGGCTTTTTAAAAATTCCTTTTTTCTAAATCAGAATTAAAATTATTTTCAAAAATTCCCGTTTCATGTCAAAAATTCTCAGTTTCGAGTCAAATATTAATTCTTTACGAAAATTCCCTGTCCTGAATTCTAAATTATAATTCTTTACGGAAATTCCCTGTGCCAATGTGAAAATTATAATTCTTTACGGAAATTTCCTGTTTCAAAGTGAAAAATATCATTATTTACGGAAATTCCCTGTTCCAAAGTATAAATTATAATTCTGTAAGAAAATTCCCAGTTTTAAGTTGCAATTACATTTATTTCCAAAAATTCCCTGCTTTAAATCGGAATTATATTTATTCGCAACATTTTATATTATAATTAAGAAATTACGGAAAATCCCTGTTCTAAAGTAAAAATTATAATTCTTAACGAAACTTCCTGTTCTAAAGTGAACCTAAAACAAAAATGATAATTTTGACGAAAATTCTCTGTTCCAAAATGGAAATTATAATTTTTACGGAAATTCCCTGTTACAAAATGAAAATTATAATTCTTTACGGAAATTCCCTGTGCCAAAATGAAAATTATAATTTTTTACGGAAATTCTCTGTTTCAAAATGAAAATTATAGTTCTTTACGAAAATTCCCTGTGCCAAAATGAAAGTCATAATTTTTTACGGAAATTCCCTGTTCCAAGTCACAATCACATTTATTTCCAAAATAAATGTTTCAAGTTAAAATTACATTGACTTACATTTATTTTTTATTTCGGTTTTCTTTAATCAAATTGAACTGTTCCAAATCACAAATCACAAATTAACTTCTTTGTTGAAAATTCAACTCTCTTGTTGAAAATTCGTCTTTTTGGTTCAAAAATTTACCTCTTTGGTAGAAATTTCATATTTTTTGGTTAACAATGCAACTTTATCGTAGGAAGTTAATCTGTTTTGGTTGAGGATTCAACTACTTGATTGAAAATTAACTTTCTTGTTGAAAATGTAACAGTTAAGTAAAACATTCAACTATTTGGTTGAAAATTCTACTCTTTGGCTGAAAATTAACTATATTGTTGGAAATTCGTTTTTTTTGGATGAATTCAACTGGATTTTATTAAAATTTAAATCTTTTTTGGTTGAAATATCAACTATTACCTTTTTTGTTGAGAATTAATTTTTTTGGTCAAAATTTCAATTATTCGGATGAAAGTGGAAATACTTTGTTAAAAATTCATTTTTTCGGTTAAAGATTCTGCGTTTAAGTTGAGAATTCATATTTTTGGTAGAAAATTTTAACTATTATGTTGGAAATTCGTTTTTTTTATTGGTTGAAATTTAATTTTTTTAACTGAAAATTTAACTATTCCATTTTTGGTTAAGAATTCAATTCTTTTGTTGAAAAAGTTATCTCTTTTGGTACAAATTTCATCTTTTTTGGTTAAGAATGCAACTATTTGGTTGAAAATTAATCTGTTTTGGTTGAGGATTCAACTATTTAGTTGAAACTCAATTCTTTTGTCGAAAATTTAGGTGTTTGGTTGAAAATTAAATTTTTTGTTGAAAATGTATATTTTCGGGTTAAAAATTCAACTCTTTTGTTGAAAATTCATCTTTTTGGTTTAAAAATGTATCTCTCGTGGTAGAAATTTCATCTTTTTCGGTTAAAAATGCAACTGCTGATTGAAAGTTAATCTGTTTTGTTTAAAGGTTCAATTTTTTTTTTGAAAATTCAACTTTACTATTTGGTTGAAAATTTACTTCTTTGTTGAAAATTAATATTTTTGGGTTGAAACTTCAACTGTTTTGAAGAAAATTCCTCTTTGAAGTCATCTCTTTTGGTAAAAATTTCATCCCTTTTGGTTAAAAATGCGACTGTTTGGTTGATAATTAATCTGTTTTAGTTGACGATTCGACTATTTTGTTGGAAATTCGTCTATTTTAGTAGAATTCAACTTTTTTGAATGAAAATTAAAATCTTTCTTGGGTGAAATATCAACTATTATATTTTTCGTTGAGAACACATCTTTTTTTGGTAGAAAATTCAACTACTTGGTTGAAAGTGGAACTACTTTGCTAAAAATTCTTTTTTTTTTTGGTTGAAGATTCATCGTTCAAGTTGAAAATTCATCTCTTTGGTAAAAAATTCAACTATTTTGCTGGAAATTCGTTTTTTTTTAGTAGAAAATTCATCTTTTTTAATTGAAAATTCAACTATTTGGTTGAAAAATTTATGTATTTTGTTGAAAATTCACCTTTTTTGTTTGAATTTACTTGTTTTTAATTCAAAATTCAAATTTTATATGGTTGAAATGTCAACTATTCCATGTTTCGTTGAAAATTCATCTTCTTGGTTGAAAATTTAATTATTTGGTCGAAAATGGAACTTCTTTGTTAATAATTCTTTTTTTTTGTTGAAAATTCCTCATGAAAAATCATCTTTTTGGTTGAAGATTTAAATCTGTTCTTGACAATTCATATTTTCGAGTTGAAAATTCAACTCATTTGTTGAAAATTCGTCTTTTTGGTTAGAAAATTTATTTCCGTTAGTAAAAATCTCAGATTTTTGGATAAAAATGCAAGTGTTTGGTCGAAAAATAATGTTTCTGGTTGAGGATTCAACTATTTTGTTCAAAATTCGTCTTTTTTGGTTGAGTTCAAGTGCTTTTTTTCTTAAATCTTCTTTGGTTTAAATTCAACTACTTGGTTGAAAGTTAAACTACTTTGTTAAAAATTCATTTTTTTGTAAGATTCATAATTTTAGTTGAAGATTTATCTCCTCGACTGAAAATTCAACTATTTTGTTGAAAATTCGTCTTTTTCGGTAGAAAATTAATCTAGTCTTTAATTTAATTAATTAATGTGTTTAATTTAGGATGATTTGCAAATGATTACATGATATTCTCAAATATATTAAATATCACAATGGAATGACTAAATACATTAATAATGGTAAAAACATAATTAATCATTTCTTAACTTTGTTCCTTAAGTATACGAATCTGAATAATAATTGCACCAAATTTTTATTTTATCTCCATACTTAGAATCCAGTACTATTAAAGTTACTTTTACAAATAAAAATCATTATTATTTAATGTTATATAACAATTCAAAAAAATTTAGCAAGCCCGAAAAAATTCCCTGGCTTAAAAAAAAATCCCAGACATTTCCAGGTTTTTTCAGGTACCTGTATATCAAAATCCCCTGACAATTCTAGGTTTTCCAGGTTTCCCGGGTGAGTAGACACCCTGTATCTGAGCAAAAAAAGTATTTACATTTCAGAGTCATCTTTTTACATTCTTAGAGTTATAGAATCTTTTTCACAAGTAGACATAATATAACAATATGCGAAGGTGTTTTCTCATGCATTCTTATGTATGACGATCCAAGTAGACATGAGTCTGGAATAAGGAACACACTTTTCCACTTTTCGCGACAGCAAAAAAGAAAATAAAACTGAGAGAAAAGAAATAAAATGAGAAAATATTTTGTATATTCCTCCTAAATTTCGTTTCAGAATTCTCATCGGAATTTTCAGAAAAAGAATTTGAAAGGCAAAATATAAATCAAACTACAATTAAATCTAAAAATAAAAGAGAGAGATATTTTCGTACCCAAGAATTTGAATTTCTTTTCACGGTCGCAGAGGATTTTTGGCAAACTGTTTGTTTGGTATTCGCATATTTGTGAATGAGTAAACCAGAGCATGCAATTAATTTTCCATTCTGTATTGGCTTTCGAAAGAGTGGGCAAAAAACAGTTTATTTTAACTTTTCCATTCATCAGTGTCTTGGGAGAAACTAGTCTTTAGAGAAAAGCAAAGACAAAATAAAACTACTCTTGATTGCTCTCAAATTTGTGACCTCAAGAATAACACTTCTGCCAATTTTCCTCTCAGTGGGCTCAAAAACGTGTAATAATAAAGAAACAATGTTCAAATGTTAAAAATAAGATTCTCAGAGATCACTGTATCTTTAAGAAATAATATAAAATATTTTTAATCTCCACTTGTGGTGGTCGTAAATTATCAACTTCCAAAGCTTTCACTTTCAGATCTCGTTTATTCGACTCGACGTCGCTATTTTTAAAGAGAATCATCGACCGGCCTATATGAATGCCTTTTCAAATTTTTTATTTTTAACTATTTTTAGAAAACAAGACGAACACTAATTCGCTCAAGCCTTCAGATCGCTCTTTTGTATCTATGAAGGTAACAACAGAGTCTCCTTCGTTTTCCACATTTTAAATAAAAAAGCAGTCGAACCGGTCATCCTTGATAGCGGAGTGTCCTTCATTTGGAAATAGAAACGCATAAAAACCGAGAAGTGTGGACCGGATGATAAAATTTGTCATTCATGTGAATTAGATGTCATGGCGCCTCTACCAGAAAATGAGAAGACAAAGTGTACGAGGTGCGACTATTAAATAACCGAACTGATTTTTTTGCTGCATATATAGGGCCTCGGCAACAACAAGCAGGGTCTAATATTGATCTTTGTCCTTCTCCCCCCCCCCAACCCATCAAATTTCAAGGTTGTACGATCCTCAGTACGACAGTAACATTTATTCGAAGTTGACCGTCTACCTGAGCTCCACCGGAATTATGCTGAGTGTGAAAGTAGATCGGCCTTGAAGTTGATCGGTTAAAATTTCTAAGTTAGCGAAGAAGTGTTTGAGAGAGAAAGAAGGAAGGAGGAGGGCAATAGAATTAACGAAATGAGAACAAGAAAGAAGAAAGTTCTTCACAGATAGAGATATTGGAGATGGGACTGGAGTAATCTATGAAGAATTGAAGAAAATAGACAGGGAACGACAATTCATAGAAAGAAGGGGGATGATTGAGGAATCAAAATATAATAAATGGTATAAGATGATTAAAAAGGAAGGAGTACCAAAGTATTTAGAAAAGGGATGAGGAGAGACAAGATGGACAAGAATAGCAAGATTAAGATTGGGAAACGAGGTCAGGGAAGGGATGTATTGGGAAAAGAAGGAGAACAGAAAGTGCAGAATATGTGAATGAGAAGAGGAAACATCGGAGCATGTATGGGAAGGATGTATGAGGGGAATTGAAGATGAAGGAAGGTGGTAAGAGGTTGTGGTAAAGGTTTTAGGGAAGGAAGGATTGGATGATGAGTGGATGAAAGAATTGGAGGGAGCTTGAAGAGCGAATGAGAATAGACGTAAGAATTTACGTAAATAATGGTAAATACTACGGATAAGATAATATAAAATATGTATAAAGTGGTAAATTATCAGAAACGGAAGTCTTGTAAACCCTAAGGGGACACATTATGAGTAAAGAGGAACTAAACTATTTGAATTAAAAAATGACAAATACGAGAGCATGTAATAGATGTTTTCTTTCCTGGCTGCCAGATCAAATTCCTGATACTAATTTTGTTGAGTGGGCTAGGTCAGAGTGAAACATAAAGTCTATTAATAGAAAAAAGAGGAGGAGAGAGTTCTAACTATACACAGACTCTGGTTCTAATTAGAACAATATATATTTTTCAATTATAAAAGAAAACACCTTTCCCTTTTATAGTAGAATAAATAATTCTCATATAACTTAAATAAAATTGATTAATAAAAAACATGTAATTAAAATTCTTCTTGTAACAAATACAAAATATTCGCTGGCAAACTTTTCTATGTTTTTTTTATTTTATCTTTGGAGTATGAACTTGCAGAACGAATCGAATTGACTTCCGAGTGAAATAAATTTTCCCTCCGATTTGCATTGAAATAACTCATTTTCTCATGGCAAACTCCACACTGTGTCAAATTTCTTTATGCACTAAATCTGTCAAGAAAGTCTACGAACAAAGCGTTTGATTTCTAGCTAGAAGCACGAAAAGAAATGTTTCTTTTTGCTTGGCAAACCACCCGCTGCTTTGTGGACGATTTCGAAACTGCAGTTCGAGAAACGAGTTGAATTTATTATAAATGTAGAGCTTCTTTTATTGCCAAAAGATTTGTATTTAAAATTTGCAGACGGAGGTTAAAAAGATAAAGAGGTCATTTCCTTAACATATCATTTTTATAAGGAATTAAATAAAGAAGTTTTTGTCTCGAATCAGGCAACACAGTTTCAATTGCAGAAAACTGAGAAACGAAAAGCATTAAAATGAATAAGGTACTTTTGAAACAGGAAAGAAGTTCAAAGCTCTCAAATCAAGTGGAATTCTATTCAAATTCCAAGCACGCCTATTTAAGATTTGGTCTACACTAAAACAAAGCTTTCAAATTCTCTTTTTATAAACTTTTTGAAATTAATTCCTTTTCAAATTCGAAATAATTCATACTTGAGATTTTTGAATGTTTTTAGGTTATCGTAGCCCTAGGCTGAAACCCTTACAGTTACAGTCCGGTGTCCGTCCGAACCAAATAATATTACGGGAACTGACCTACTCGTATCTCTTGAGAACCCCCTTTATCCCACGGGACCCCACCTGATCCCTGGGACCCCCTTATCCCACAGGAGCACTCGCCGGGACCCTCTTATGTCACGGGACCCAGCCCATCCCAAGGGACTCCCTTATTCTACAGGACCCCACCTAACCTACAGGACCCAACCTATCCCACGGGACCCCTCTAACCCACAGGACCCAACCTAACCCATAAATCCCCACGTATCCCCGGGACCCCACCTAACCCATAGGGCACAACCTATAACCCGGGACCCCCTCATTCCACTGGAGTCCACGTATCCCTTGGAACCCCCTCATCCCACGGGACCTAGCCTATCCCCAAGGACTCCCTTAGAACCCCACCTAACCCACAGGACTTCACCTATCCCTCAGGACCCTAGCTAACCCACCGAACCAAACTATCCTACGAGAACTAACCTATCCCTCGGGATCCCCCTTATTACACGGGACCCCACATAACCCACAGGACCCAACCTAACCCACTGGTTCCCACCTATCTCTCGAGAACCCCTTATCCGACAGGAATACACCTATCCCTTGGGATCCCCTGTTCCCACGGGACCAACCTATCGCAAGAAACTCTCTTATCCTACAGAGCCCTACCCAACCCATAGGATCAAACCTATCTCCCGGGACCCCCTCATCCACAGGACCCAACCTAGTCCATAGCTCCCCACCTATTCCACGAGACCCCACCTAACCCACAGGACACAATCTACAACTCGGGATCCCTTTATCCCACGGGATCCAGCCTATCCCAAAGGACTCCCTTGTCCTACAGAACCCTACCTAACCCACAGGACCCCATCTATCCTTCGGGACACAACCTAACCCCCACCGGTTTCCACCTATCTCCCTGGTTGCCCTTATTCGTCAAGAGTCCACCTATCCCTTGGGATCTCCTGTTCCCACGAGACGAACCTATCGTAAAGAACTCCCTTAACCTACAGAACTTCACCTAGCCCACAGGACCCCACCTATCCCAAAGGACAAAACCTATCCCTAGAGCCCCCACGTAACCCCAAGTATCTCAAAGGAACCCGCCTATCTCTCGAAACCCCCCTTATCCTACGAAGCTTAATCTATCCCAAGGGGATCCCTTGAGATCAAACCTAACCCACATGTCCCCACTTATCCCTCGGGACACGCTTATCCCTCGGCACCTCCCTTATCCTACGGGATGAGGAATGCAACCTTATATCTTACAGGACCCAACCTATCGCAAGAGTTCCTCCTATCCCTTGGTACCTATCTTAACCCTCGGGACCCCTCTTATCTTACGGGATCTAACCCATCCCTCGGGATCCAAACTAACCCCACAGGATCCAACCTATCCCGAAGGAACCCCAACTATCCCACAGGATACATTACCACCTATCCTCCGTGATCATCTTACCCCACATGATCCCACCTATCCCTCGGGACCCCCTCACCCCACGGGACCCAACCTATCCCAAGAGCCTCCCCTTTCCTACAATCCCCCACCTAACCCACAGGACCCCACCTAACCCACAAAACCGAACTATCCTACTGGAAACCACCTATCCCTCGGGATTCCTCTTATCCCACGGAACCCAACCTATCCCAAGGGAGCCCCCTATCCTAAGGGAGCCTCCTATCTCTCTGGGCCCATTATATCCCACGGAATCCAACCTATCCCTCGATATCCAACCTAACCCACAGGACCCAACTCAACCCACATGTCCCCACCTATCTCCAGGGGCCCCTTATCCCATGGAAACCAACCTATTCTAAGCAACTCTTCTATCCCACTGAACCCCACCTATCCCTCGGGACAAGACCTATCCAACCCTTTTTTATAGGCGAATGTCGCTTGCTTTGACCAATTTTTTTTTTAAGAAAAGAAAACTATCCTGTTTGGAATCTTTTCAAATTCAAACACTGTCGACTTTGAATCATTATTTATACATACACTTCAATCCTTTTCCTTCAAATTTTAATTAATTTCAAATACAAATAAGTTGACCAAATCACAAAAATCGAAATTTTTATAATTTCCAAATTCGAATCATTTCAATAATTGATGATTTTCAAATTTCTCTTTTATTTGCAAAAAATTTCAATTTTATAACTCATTCACGTTTCACTCACTTTGAAATAATATAAAGCTTCATTTGCCTTTTGCTGAATTATAATTTAAAAGTTTTTTTTAATGAAGAAATTAATTTGTGAACAAAATGAAATTCATATATAATAAAAAGGGCTGGACATTAAATCGCAGAAATGGAACTGTATAAAAGCAATAGATGTACTATTTTGATGATCTATTGAAGACCAAATTTCAAACGTTTATTCTGAATGAAAAGAGAGTCGTTTACTGAATCGAGCAATCACATTTATCACCATTTTTTATTCAATTAGCGAACTTTTCTTACCGTTCTGTGGTGCTTTTCACAAATTCGCCCTTCCATAACCCGCACGTCAACTCTCTCGCCGTTGCAGCGAAAAACAGGAGATTGATTGCGAGCAGAGCTCCCACTGGTCCGAAGAAATAGGCCAAAATTTCCATATCGCCTAAAACAAAACACGATCATTTATTAGCTTCGAGCTTATATTTTTTTCGAAACAATAATTAATTCTGAATGACGATAATTAATTTACTTTAAACAATGCAAATAACCAAAAAAAGTCTTCCACTAAAAAGAAACAGAAGAGAAACTTGTCAAAATAAGATCAGAGTTAATACTAATAGTCGTGAGAGAAATTAAATTCTGGGGCTCAATTAAATTATATTAAATTCCAAGGATATACAATCAAATGCAATCATCATATAATTAACTGTCAGCCTCAATTTACGTCCTGTCTTTCAATCTCACTGCGGTTCGAATATTTGGCGACCTCTCGACATTTTCTAAAATTAGACGACGAATTGGGTGAATAAAGCAAGACTGTTCTGCTTTAGGCCTTGCCCAATCATATATTGCTTACTTAATACT
The DNA here is from genome assembly GCA_032362435.1 of Melikaiella ostensackeni. Classification (NCBI taxonomy): domain Eukaryota; kingdom Metazoa; phylum Arthropoda; class Insecta; order Hymenoptera; family Cynipidae; genus Melikaiella; species Melikaiella ostensackeni. The sequence continues at coordinate 19,477,239 of JAUMHM010000085.1, forward strand.
ACATTGGATATCACTTTATTCCTGAATTTTTTTGTCGTATCATCGAAAAATTTAATTTTCTTTTTAGAAGATCTAGAAGAAAAATGAAAGTAAATTCATAATTTCAAGTTTTAAACTTGAAATTTTATTATTGAATATAAGAAGCTAAAGAGTCCCGGTGGCTCAGGCGATAGCGCGTCAGGCTTCCGAGAAGGAGAACTGGGGTTCGATTCCTGTACCGGCACCAATGGAAATTTTTCTCCGAGCAGGAAGACTGGGGTTCGATTCCTGTGCCGGTACCAATGAAAATTGTTCTATGTACTTCAACCGGGACTTTGGTGGTTCGGAACCCACCTTAAATTGTAGGTCCCCTCAGAAGAGGCTGGCGACATCCCAGGTAAGAGATTAAAATTTAAACTACCGAGTATAGTATTAATTACAGTACAGTTGGGAAGATATTCATATCAATTTGTCACACTTTCATGATCGTGAATGAAGTATTACCGAATTTCATTTTAGCCAACTAGAAATGAAACTTTATCGAAGCGACCATTTGTCCCAAGTTTATCCAACTAAGTTGGGTAAAGTTTCTCAAACTATTTTTCTCAGTTTTCAAAATTAAAGAAGTTGTAAAATCGTAAAATGTGGGCAATTTTCAAATGAATTGATACAATTTTTACAATTTCAAGCAGTAAGTATTTAAGATAAATATAAAATTAAAAACATAACAGTTTGGACTGCAAAATTTCTTGTTCGCAATTTATTTGCAAATTGAAAAAAAACTTTCCTGATTAATTATTGCTCTGGACATTTTATTACATTCCACAGAAATCTTTAATCGATTTTGTAAATAAAACCTGAGCAAATTATCTACCACTAAACAAGCAATAATTTCTGATTACAGCGAATGAAAATTCTAGAACAAGGTTAAAAGTAATTTATTTCACATAAAAATGGAATTATTTACTGAAAGTCAGAGTCTGGAATAAGTCTTCCATAACGTTTCCAGTTTCCACACGTTAACATTGCTGCCTGCTGAGGCAGCATGTATAAATAGTAATTCTGAATTAATAATTCGCTTATTTATTCGCGTAATTTATTGATTCTGCATAATGAGTGTTTATTCAAAAACTTGGTAACGTTTGCACTTTGAATCAATCTGTTTTGCGCTTTTGGGTACAAAAGCTAATTATGGAGAAGTGCTGGACTGGTTTTCTAGACTGTTCGTAACTTCGTACGTTGAAGCATGAGGAAGTCATGAACAATTTTGACTGCATTGAACCAATACGTTAGTTAGTTTAAACAAATATTCTGAGTACTCAGACCATTTTAGCTGGAACTCTTAGAGTCTTTGCGGAACCCAGCGGTATATCCAGGGCTGCCACAGACTAATGTACTTAAGAAAAGTGGAAAAAGTGACTAATTTAAGCTAAAAAGTGACTAAAAGTGACTAATTTTACACACAAAAAGTGATTAAAAGTGACTACAGTTTTCACAAGAAGAGAATTGTGATGTGAACAGCGTTCGAAGTGCTCTATGAAACTAAATTAGTATCTTTCTGAAGAAGAAAATTTCCTCAAAAATAAAAAAAAGGATTGGAAAAGTAGTTTTTTTAAATCATTCAAAAAGTAGTTTCTTAAATAAATAAATAGTGTAAAAAATACTTGATATTAAAAAAAAGAACGTATTTAAAAGTGAATTATTTTTCATTCTTTTCTGTATGTAAATAACTGGGCCGAAGACTGCACATAACAAGGTGATGATCAGATTTGGGACTTTTTCTTAAATCTTATAAATTCCCTACTGAGAATCCATTGGATGATTATTCATTTGCCGAAACATCATTTGCCAGTGGCGACTCGTTTTCGATAAAATCGATTTTTTTTAAAAGTTTTATGGACTTAGATGTTTATTTTTTACATTCTCAACCAAAATTATGTTAATATAACATTTTTCTACCAGAAAAGATCAATTTTCAACAAAATACATGAATTTTTAACCACGAAGATTGATTTTCCACCAAAAAAGACAAATTTTCAACCAAATAGTTCAATTTTTAGCTAAAAAAGATAAATTTTCAACAACAAAAAAATGAATTTTCGATAAATTAGTTGAACTTTTAACCAAATAGTTGAATTTTCGACGAAAAAATATTTTAATTTTTAATAAAAAATAGTCGAATTCAACCAAAAAGACGAAATTTAACAAAAGAGTTCAACTTTCAACCAAGTAGATGAATTTCCAACTGAAAAGGATGACTTTTTGACAAAATTCTTAAATTTTCCACAAAATAATCATATTTTCAACCAAATAATACATTTTTTTACTAAAGGAGATGAATTTTCAACTAAAATGATGAATATTCAAACAAAAAGAAATTATTTTTTGACAAAGTAATTGAAGTTTTCAACCAAATAGTTGAATTTTCGACGGAAAAAGATTTTTATTATTAATAAAAAATAGTCGAATTCAACAAAAAAAGATTAATTTTTAACAAAATAAATGAATTTGCTACCAAATGGTTCCGATTCTAACTAAAAAAGATAATTTTTCAACCAAAAAAATAAATTTTTAACAAATTAGTTCAGCTTTCAATCAAATATTGTAATTTTCGACGATGAAAGATTTTAATTTAAAATAAAAAATAGTTTAATTAAAAAAAGACGAATTTTCAATAAAACAGTTGAATCCTCAAACAAATCAGATTAATTTTGTACTGAACAGTTGAACTTTTAACCAAAAAGATAATTAGAAGAAATTTCTGCGAAAAGACATGAAGTTTCGAACCAAAAAGACGAAATTTAACAAAAGAGTTAAACTTCAAAGCAAATAGATGAATTTTAAACTGAAAAGGATGAATTTTTGACAAAATTTTTAACTAAAAGATATGAATTTTCAAGTAAAATGATGAATATTCAAGCAACAAAAAAATGAATGTTTGACAAAGTAGTTCAACTTTCAACCAAATAGTTGGAATTTTGACGAAAAAGGATTTTTATTTTAAATAAAAAATAGTTAACTTCAACCAAAAAAGATGAATTTTTAAAAAAATAAATGAATTGGCTACCAAATGGTTCAGATTCCAACTAAAAAAGACACATTTTCAACCAAAAAAATAAATTTTTTAAAAATTAGTTCAACTTTCAATCAAATATTGTAATTTTCAACGATGAAAGATTTTAATTTTAATAAAGAAATAGTGGAATTCAACAAAAAAGACGAGTTTTTAACAAAATAGTTGAATCCTCAACCAAATTAGATTAGATTTCTACCAAACAGTTGAATCTTTAATCAAAGAAGATGATTAGAAAAAGTTTCTACTAAAAGATATGAAGTTTTAAACCAAAAAGACGAAATTTAACAAAGGAGTTGATCTTTCAACCAAATAGATGAAATCCCAACTGAAAAGGATGACTTTCCAACTGAAAAGGATGACTTTTTAACAAAATTGTTAAATTTTCCACAAAATAACTATATTCTCAACCAAATAATAAATTTTTTTACTAGAAGAGATGAATTTTCAACTAAAATGATGAATATTCAAATAAAAAAAATATGAATTTTTGACAAAGTAGTTGAACTTGAAACCAAATAGTTGAATTTTCGACGGGAAACGATTTTTATTTCAAATAAAAAATAGTTGAATTCAACCAAAAATGATGAATTTTTAACAAAATACATGAATTTGCTACCAAATGGTTCCGATTTCAACTAGAAAAGACAAATTTAAAAAAAAAAATAATTTTTAACAAATTAGTTCAACTTTCAACCAAATATTGTAATTTTCGACGATTAAGGATTTTAATTTTAAATGAAAAATAGTTTAATTCAACAAAAAAGACGAATTTCCAACAAAATAGCTGAATCCCCAAACAAATCAGATTAATTTTCTACCAAACAGTTGAACTTTCAACCAAAAAGATATTTAGAAGAAATTTCTGCGAAAAGTCATGTAGTTTTAAACCAAAAAGGTGAAATTTAAGAAAAGAGTTAAATTTTCAACCGAGAAAGATTTTTTTAGTGAAGAATCAAACCGTTCCAACCAAAATGTTGAAGTTTTGAGCCAAAAAGACGAATTTTCTAAAAAGCAGATGTGCTTGAAGTTCTGAACGTTCAAATGAACGAAATTTGTTATTAATGTTTTTGTAAAGTAGGAATAGTGCTAAAAAATTAATTTACTTATATTGCAAGTAATGAATTACAAAAGAAACTTGTAATGCATTATTTTAAATTGTAGTTCGGACAATATTTCTAGATAAAATATCAGAAAAAATATTTCGTTCATTTGAACATTCAAAACTTCAGGTTTATGAAAGCAGTAGAATTTGCAACAAGGGAGTTAATTTCAAACCAAATAATTGAATTTTCACCAAAAGAAGAAAAATTTTCAACAAAACAGTTGAACTTTCAACCAAAGAGATGAATTTTCAACCTAAAAGGATGACTTTTTTAAAACAAAATTGTTAAATTTTCAACAGAATAATTAAATTTTCAACCAAATAATGAAATTTTCAACCATGTAATAAGATTTATAACCGAAAGAGATGGATTTTCATACCAAAATTACGAAACTAAAATGATGAATCTTTAATCAAAAAATTTAATTGTTAACTTCAAAATTCAAGAAAAAAACGACTTCTTTCAAATTCTTTTTTTATGGATTGAAATGTCTGTTTCTTAAATTCTCATGTAAAATTAAGTAAGTATAACATTTTAAACACCTGTTTTTAATATAAAATTCGCTTTTTTCTTGAATTTTCAATTGTGAAAATTCGAAGAAGGAAAAATTTAGTTTATTTGAATGAAAGAAATATTTTTTTAGATAAATGATTATTAATGGAATTGAAAAAAATATTTATCAGATGCTAAGATTTGACAAGGTTATTGCGAATAAATAATTATCTAAATTAAAAAAATGTTTCCCTTCATTAAATATGGATCAATTTAATTGGAAGAAATCGTCATTGTAAATATCTAATTGTGTAAAAATGGCACTATTAAGATGTAAAATTAAACAACTATATTTTTCCATTTATAAAAATAACGCTATAAAAGGAAAAGGAATTTCTTAACGGTACATGTTTTTGGGAATTTAATTAATATGTTTAATTGAGGAAGCTTTGACGAATTATTATATGATATTATTATAGAAATTAATGAACACTGTCGAATAATTAAATAAATTATTAATACTAAAAACACAATTAATTCTTTCTCAAATTTGTTCCTGAAGTCCATGAATACGAATAATAATAAAATTTTTTTATTTATTTTCATGCTCAAAAATCAATGCATATTTAACATATTAATATTTTGGAAAAAAAATATTTTCCTGAGATTAATGAAAATGATAAAAAGAGGTTTCATTTGGATAAATATAAATCCAGTACGATAAATTTACTTTCTTTAAAAAAATTGTTATTTATTTTTTATATTACAACTTAAAACATAATTTAAGCACGTTTGAAATAATTCCCTGACTTCAAGCAGAATTGGCTGACTTTTTCCTGACTTTTCTGATCAATATAATTCCCTGACAATTCCAGATTTTCCAGGTTTTCCAGGTGAGTAGACACCCTGTACAAAGAGAGGTCGCGAGATGCGGGACGCCGATTTGACTGGATCTTCACTGGGTGAAAAAAAATTAAAATCCATTAGACATGTATTTTTTCTTTCGATCCAATGGGCCTTAGTTTCCGAGATATCTAGGTTTGAGTATTTACGGTTTTGAGCGCGGTCCACGCTCGGCAAGGGGGAGTCGAACAGTCCACGCGCGGCAGTGACGAGTCGGGCAGTGACGAGTCGAGCAGTCCACGCGCGGCAGTGGCGAGTCGAGCGGTCGACGCTCGGCAGTGGCGAGTCGAGCGTTCAAACGTAAATACTCAAACCTTGATATCTCGGAAACTAGGACCTGTTCGATCAAAAGAAAAAATACGTATCTATTGGATTTTGATACACTTTAATCCTGTACAACCCCAGTCGAATCGCCGTCCCGCATTTTGCGGCCTCTCCTTGTTATGTTATCTTTTTTTTTAGATAAAATCTGAAATAAGATGGAGAAATGTGACTAAAGTGACCTTTTCTTTTTAAAAAAAGTGACTCAAGTGACTGTGTGGCAGCCCTGGGTATATCTGAAAGGAGTTATAGTAAACCAGTTGATCACGTTGGTATCCGCTTATCCTGGTGCTTGGGTTCAGTTCCTGGTTGTTCAGTGTTCACGCTCAAGCACATTTGCTTCAACAAGCATGTATCTTAAACGAGAGTGTGCATATAAGCCTTCGGACAAGGACGATATCAGAATTCCTGGAACGTACTGCATCCACTGAGGATTGAGGATGTGAGAATGCTGGCTCATGAGGGAAAAAAATCCTGAGTCACCAGTGTGGATATGGAAATTGAAAGATCTTTTATCGATTATAGTGAATCGTGACAGACCTTTAAACACACCCATGACCCCCGCCGGCTGCATTCGCTGATGAGGGGGTCCAAGAAACCGAGAAAGAGAGAGGCGCTGTGAGCTCAGCGGAGTAGTGCAGTACCGTAGCCACAAACCGGGCAGTTCGAACACTCGCGAGCATATCGCATTTCTTTTCAAATACACGCGGAAAATTCTTTTTTCATTAATTAGTCTTCATTATTACAAAAGGTTCATTCTTTATGATTAAAAAATTGACACTTGTACACAAATGTAACAGTTAATAAAAAAGTTAATTAATATTATGTATTCCTGCTGAAAATGGTTCAAACGGACCTGATTTTTTACATTCGGAGACCCTTGATTTACCGCCAAGGCCAATGAAGGCCATGCCCGAGATCGGCGGTACATCAAGGTTCCAGTGTTCTACAATTTTTCATGATTTTTTAAATCAAAATTTTATAAATTTTAGAAATATAGAAAAAATTATTTTTCTAACACATTCAGAAATTCTAATCAACATTTTTAGTTCATATAAAATATATTTACAAATTATCCCAGTAACAAATTTTCGATTAGTTAAAAATTCGAAAAGTCACATCATTTTTAAAATTCTGAATTTTTCGATTAAAACAAAGTTGAAAAATTTTATCAATTTCAGAATTATGGAATTCTTTTTATAGGTCCATAAGTAATAATTATGGTTTGTAGTAAATTTCCACAGCATTTATAAATTATCCTAATGAAATTTTTAGCATAGACACAAATTTATAAAGTTCTAGATATTAATAATCAAGTAGATTATATTAGGATCCTTTTAAAATACAGTGCAATGATTTTTAATATCTTTTTCCAAATTCTTTGACTTTTGGTTCCAAATTTAATCTCCAGAAAAATCCTTTAAACATATCTGCAATCGACAAATATTAAAATATTCACAATTTTTACAATATATTCTTCAAAAATCTTCACATTTCGGCTCTCGCAGATTCCGAAAATCATAAAATCAAAATTAGAATTTTTTTGTAAGAAATCCATGAGATATAATTATGATTTTTAGTAAATGTCAACAAGATTTACAAATTGTCTTGATGACATTCTTCGGTTAAACACTTAACTAAATACAAATTTTAAAAGATTAAATAAATTTTAAGGATTATCTTTTTAAAATAGAGTGAAATGAGCGAGTTTTTTATATATTTTGGTATGAAATCAACTTTTTAATAGATGAAAAGGGTTTTATAAATTCGTATTTACAACTATAGTTATCTCCTGAATACTTGATTAAATAATATATTTTTTTATTGCATGAAAAAATCTTCAAAAATCAAATACATATTGTGGTAAAAGGATTTTTTCGAAATATCATTTTTTGGTTCTATAATAAAGAAAAAAGTTATATAAAATTTTAATTAAGATTTAGTTAGAATTTAAACGTAGTAACAATGGTTTTCAGCCTTTTGGCAAGTTTTTATTTTTGTAAAAAATTTGAAATTCAATTATTAACTTCTATCCAATGCCGATTTTGAAAATCCATGAAATTTTAATCTTAAAATTCTCTGTCGATTTTCTCGGAATTGGCTAACTTTTTTCTATCAAATATCAATATTAAAAAAATGTTGTCTACCACAGCGTTGATAGGACTTTTGACGCCTATTTTATTCATCGTTTTGAAATAAGAAATGTTATTATTATTTTTATTTTTACTGAAAGATATAAAAATAGCCGAAACAAGTACAAACGTTATATAAGAATTTTTTATTGCTGCGTAGCTTTCGGAGGATAAATTTAGGTGTACGTATTAACTTTTGGAACCCTTTCTATCAATAAAAAATCATTACCATAAAAAAATATCATTTAATCAAATAAAAACATGATTTTTCTCCTTTTTTAACTTTAATGACAATTTACGATGTACACGGATTTTTTTATTGCTGCATAGTTTTCGGAGGATAATTGGGCTTAATTATAGTTGTAAATATTCATTTTTAGAACCCTTTCCATCTATTAAAAAATTGATTTCTTACCAAAATAACAAAAAATCGCTATTATTCGTTATTTTGAGCTTTATCGTCGATGCCTGAACATAAGATTTTTTTTCATCTGTAACATTTTTTGGGCAATCCGGGTTTTGAACTACAACTTTTGGAACCTCTCCAAATTTGAAAAAAAAATATTTTTTTTCCCTCCACCCTATGACAAACAAGCATTCTAGAATACTTCCAATGACATGTAGAAAAAATAAGTTTTACGTATATAATTCCATGTGTTCATGCGGACACATACATTATTTTACTTTATTCTCTCAACACATGAAAATTTTGGTCAAAATTTATTTAAAATTTATTTATTTAATTTATTTAAGAAAAATCTTATCTTTATTCCTTACACTGGAGATCTCTATCACATAATTTTAGATTATGATTTAAACTACTGGAATATTCTAAACTATTCTGTAGTTTTTTTTCGATAAGATTATACCAAATATTATTCTCTAATTTCTAAAATTTTCTCTAAATCCCAGATTGTTCTTGACTTTCATAGAACATTCTGAATGTTTTAGAATCTAGAATGTACTGAAACAGGACATTCTACAATCTGGTTTGTAATTTTATTGACCAATCTAAAAACGTCTCAGAATTTTACAGAATGCACTTTTCTGGATTGTTCTAATTTTTGATTTTCTAAAATATTCTTCTATTTAGAAATTTTCTGCAAATTCTGAAATCTTCGTAACTTTTCTGAAATATTCTGAAATGATTTGAGGAGTAAACGAACAAACATGATAAATTCATTCGAGATGATTCTTCAGCACACCGTAAAAAAGAATACCTAAAATTGTTATACCTTAAATTCAAAAATGAATCTAAATTCGGGAAAAATTTGACTGGATTCAAGAGTTGATTTGAATTACTTCAAAACTTATGATTATAATCATAAGTTTTTTTTGAATTCATATCAACTCTTGAATCCAGAAAAATTTTTGCTAAAAAGTTCATCTCTGAATTTTAGTACATTTCTGAATTTAAGCTGCAACATTTTAAAGTATTCTTTTTTAGTGTGTAATTGAACAAATGCTGTATCTCAAAGCCACCGGAAATGAAATAAAAATTTAAATAGTATCATATAGAGAAAAATATGTAAATGGTTATCTAATATTATCGAATTATTGAGCCTATTAGCTTCGATTTATGCAGTTTCAATAGCATACTGAATACTTTAGTCCAAAATACACGAATTTCAATTACATATTTTGATGAATACAAAATTTTGAAAGAGAATTTTTAATGGGATAGAATTTTTTTTGTAAAACAAGGGTCAATAATCATATTCCTCGAGTTGTGGTAATGTCAAAACCATGCGTAACTCATTTTTGTCAAAAAATGAATTCATCATATTTCGTTCGCTTAATCCTCATCAACCATGAAAACAAAATTGTTTTGAGACTCTCAAATTAACATTTTTGCATGGGATGTCTAATTGCATATCTTATTTATATTTCCCCATAATACTCAAATACTTGCTTTCTCTACACTATAATCTCACCAAAAACATTACGTGTGAAAAAATTCAGCAAAGTCCATGACTATTAATATATTTATTTATTTATGTTAAAGGTAATCAAAGTTATGAAATCGAAAAATAAAACCAAGTAAGAATATTAGAAAATTTATACCTTTACACCTTGTACTCATTAAAATCATTTGAAACATGTGCATAAAGTCAGATTTAATCAGTTTTTTTGGAAATTTCTCCTTTTCAGAGCATCCTTTTTCTAAAGTAGCCTGAATGAGAATTTAAGTTTGTAAAATTTTCCGTAAAACAAAAAAAATGGAATGTTCTATCTCTTACAGTTTGGGAAGTATGTTTCAGAAGTAATTTTCAGCAGGTACACAACGTGCATTCATAAGTCAGTTTAGCATTAAATATTTCTCAGTAAATATCAAACAGTTTAAGTTCAACGAAAGTTTTCGTAGAAGATTAACTAAGTAAATGAATATATCAACGACTAAACCTCAAAAAGCTTCATTTTATTGAATGCACAAGGAGAAAACTGTGGGGAGGTAAGATCTATAAATATGATTGTCACAACCACAAAATACAGTAAAATATGGTACAACTACAACTGTGGCTCCTTCAACCACAAAGTTGTTTGTATAAAGTCTAGTTATAAGGACTCGTGTGGTTATCGCAAGTAAACCTGTGGTTGTCACAACCACACACTAAACGTTCTAATCAACAGGATGTATCTGCCACAACCAGCATTGCTGATTGAAAAAAAAATCACCTGCATTAATTATTCATAAGGTTTTATTTAAATTATGGAAGCATGCAAGAATAAAAAGACATTGGGTGACAAGATCTGTCAACATCATACATTGTAAATACTGATGTTCAACCTAATTCATATACGCGCGCATAAATGAATTTGTTAGTCATCCATACATTCATCCACAAAATCCTGCATTCCTGTAGAATTTGAACGCACTTCTCTTTGATTTACCATTATTCATCCACGGTTAATATCCAAAAATGTCCAAATATCCACTCAGTTTTCACTTGTATTTGTTGCACACAGAAACAATTCGGCAGACGGTCGGATATGATGGCGTCGGGCCTGGTGAGTGACGCGACATGATGTGCGTTAGCGCAAATGAATCTGAGCAGCTATTAGCACCAATCAAAAGAGGATGAGCCACAAACACGGTGCTAGTAGAAGCCACGAGATAAGAAGCGGTACCAACCAAAACAGGATGAGCTACAAACATTGTAGCTAAAATCGTGTGGTTATGGCAACTATGTCACTTGGAACTAACAACGTAGACAAAAGATGCCTGAATAACATAATCGGACAATGCGTC
>JAUMHM010000085.1:19497438-19507924 GCA_032362435.1 Melikaiella ostensackeni
AAAAGAAGAATTGAAATCGGCCGAACGAGAGCGCCACACGGTGACGAGTCCTAAAACTTTTTGATCAAGGTGGTAAGTTACATGAAAATGTTCAAAGTTGCGGCATTATTTCATCTGCATCGTGAGAGGGCATCCATGCGAAGCCATGTGCAAATAAACATTATTAAAGCAAAAATTAATTTCATGGTATTTTATTGCACTTCGTTTCCAAATATAATAATTGAACGTAAAAGAACTAGACGCGCGCGAAGCGCGCTTATGTGGTTCTAGTTGGATTAAAAAGTAGCTGGAAGCCTGTATTTGATTTGAAAGGCGAGACCTCGTCTCTCAGATTGCTCTTTCTATTAAAGCACGTTTTCCTCGCATAAGCCGTGAAAAAAATTCAATCCAATTCGAATCCGCTATTTCAGGGTTTGCCGCAGAAGAAAACGGGTTTTGAAAAAAAATCTCAGCTCGCTGAACCCGCAATAGGCGACGTACGTGACCCTTGGTAGAATTGTAAAGATTAGCTACCAGAAGTAGGGTTCCATTTCCGTGGTATTGCGTATATTAATAGGATCCGTTATAGAAGCTCTAAGCTGCTTGATGCAATTGGAGACATAAATGAAACCCATTAATGAAACCCATAAATAAAAGGCAGAAATAAGACCCATTAATCAAGCAAACATGTTTATTGTTTACGTGGATCACAGTGGTTCAGTAGTTCAATTGTAGGGCAGGTAGGGGACTTTTTCTCGTAAAAGGGGGATTTTTGTTAAAAAAAGGGAAAATTTGGTGTCTTTTAAAAATACCGGCGGACAGTGGACTGAGAGTGGACAACTTTTTTCCAAATTTCATGATCTTTTAACAAGTCCACCTTATTCTGGAACGCTTTGAGCTAAAGAGATGTATTTTCTTTTATTTCCGTTTTTTGAAGAAATCGGTACCAAAAACTTGTTCATAACATTATGAATTCAAATTGGTTTCGAATTCCCTCACTTTATACTCATGCATCTTCAAAAGTTTTGTTTTTGGTGTTTTTGGTGAAAGACTTATTTTTCATAATGTAGATGAGTGGAAACAATTTTTTTTCCGAATTTCGTGACCTTTTAACAAGTGCACTTTATTCCAGAATGATATAAACTAAAGAAATGTATTTTCTTTCATTTCCGTTTTTTGAAGAAATCGATTCCAAAAACTTGTTCATAAGATTATGAATTCAAATTGGTTTCGAATTCCCTCACTTTATACTCATGCATTTTAAAAACTTATAATATAGACATTTTTTGAATGTTCAATTTCAAAAAATCAAAATTTCCAGTTTTTCTCGAAAACGAAGCAAGATATGGAAAAAAGTTTGGAATGCAAAATGGTTCCTTGGAAAAATTGCAACACAACGACGCCCTTAAGGCCATGTTATACTTACCCGATTTCTACTTTACCAAAATTTTTTTCGCAACAACTTACATCCATAAGAATTGAGATATAGAGTTGAAATTTTCGGAAATTAGCTAAAAGGCACAAAGGAACGTTTGTATAAATCTGAATTTCTAAAGCTACATAAGAATTCCAATTTTGGAAAATTTTTGGAAAATTTTGTTTAGATTTCGAGAAATGTAGGACCATACAAACGTTCATTAGTACCTCTTATATGATTTCTCAGATTTTCAACTTGATATCAAAATTTGTGTGGACGTGAGTTGTTGCAAAAAAATATATCTGTAAGGTAGGAATAGGAATCGGGTAAGTATAGCATGGCCTTAATAAGTTTCAATCTCACTTCGTTTTTTTGAAAAATTTGATTTTTTTATTTCATTATAAATATCTTCTTTTCTTTTTTCTTATTTTCGATATAATATTACATTTTTGAAATAAAAAAATATCTTCAGACAATTCAAATAATAATATTTATCTGTCCTAATTTTTTCTCTGGTATAAAACAGTGAAAAACAAATTTTCACCTCCTAAAATCGAAAAATCAAGTTAAAAAAAAACAACGAAGTGAAACTACAAATTATTAAGCGGGTCATTCTGTTTTCACTTTTCTAAGGAAAAATTGTTCTATCTTAAATTTTTTCATATCTCGCTTCGTTTTTGAGAAAAAGTTGAAATTTCGTTTTTTTTTAAGTGAACTGAAAACAAATTAAAACTATTTTAAAAATTGTCTGAATTTATTGAATTTGGAGTGATTTTACAAAAATTCAAGGGAGCTCAAAAAAATCTAAAAGATTTCAGGATACGTTAATAAGAATTCTGGGTGAATTCCAAATGAATTGAAAAAAATCTAAAATATTCCATTGATTTTAGTAAAATTAGAGCGAATTTAGAAGACGTCAAGTGAATTCCAGACAATTCGAGGAAATTCATATGAATTCAAGATTAATTGAAAGAAATTCAGGAAGAATTCAGAATAATTCAAGTGAATGAAACAAATTTTTTAAAATTCAAAAAAATTCCATTGAATTCAGATAAATGGAAATGAACGGAAATAGTAATTTAGAGGAATTTGAGGAAAATGAGAAGAATTCTATGAAATTCATAAAAACTCAAGGTGAATTTAAAAAAAATTTAAGTGAATTTAAAACAATTAAAAAGTATCTTAAAAATTCATTTAAATCAACAAATTTGGAGTGAATTTGCGAAAATTCAAGGGAATTTGAAAGAACTTAAAAGAATCCAGGATAAATTACTGAGATTTGTGGCTGAATTCCAAATGAATTGAAAAGAATCCAAAATATTCCATTCATTTCAGTCAAATTCGAGTATATTTAAAAGAGTTCAAGTTCATTCAGGGGAATTCGATTAAATTTATACGAATTCAAGATTTATTTAAGGAAATTCAGGGTAAATTTTGAATATTAATCAAGTGAATGCAACTCATTTTTTTAAATTAAAAAAATCCATTTAATTCAGACAAACGGAAGTGAATAGAATTAATAAATTTAGAGGAATTCAAGAAAAATGAGGAGAATTCAAAGAAGTTTATCAAAATTCTAGGTGAATTTTTAAATTCAAATGAATTAATTTAAACTTTTTAAATTTTTAAATGTTGAGTGAATTTAGAAGAATTCAAGTGAATTCAAAAGAATTCAGGGAGAATTAAAAAAATCAAGATCATTCAAATAATTCAAAGAATTAAGGATAAATTAATAAAAATTCAGAGTGAATTCCAAAAGAATGGAAAAACTCAAAATATTCTATTGATTTCAGTAAATTTGGAGTGAATTTAGAAGAATCCAAAATGAATTTAAAAAAAATTGAAAATCCAAAAAAGATTACATTTCAGTGGACTTCAAGGGAATTCCAAAGAATTCCAAAAACAATATTTTCTTTAAATTAAAAAAATCCACTTAAATCAGACAAACGGAGGTGAATAAAATTAGTGAACTTGGAGGAATTAAAGAAAAATTGGAAAAATTCAAAGAAATTAATCAAAATTCTAGGTGAATTTTTAAATTCAAATTAATTAATTTTAATTTAAAAATTTTTAAATGTTGAGTGAATTTAGAAGGGTTCAAGGAAATTTAAAAGAATTTAATGAAACGCATAAGAATTAAAGGCGAGTTGAAAGGACTTCAGGGTGAATTTAAAGAAAATTTTTTTTTTTAAATCCAAAAATTCATTGATTTGAGTAGAATTAAGTGAATTTGGAAGAATTGAAGTAAATTTAAAAGAATTCAGGGAGAATTTTAAAAAATCAAGACGATTTCAGATATGTAATTCAAGGAATTAAGGATAAATTAATAAGAATTCAGAGTGAATTCCAAAAGAATGCTAGGTCCATTTGATAAGTTTCGTAAAAAAGCAACGGATTTTTGTTTGTTTTGAAAAGTTTGACTTTATTACTCAACATAGTCTCCTTCGGGGGCTACACACTTAGTCCAGCGGGATTCCAATTTTTTCATCCCTTCAGAAAAGAAAGATTTCACGAGGTCTGCAAAATACGCATTTACGGCATCTATTACTTCTTCACGGGATGAGAATCTCTTCCCACTGAGCCAGATCTTCAAGTTGAGGAACAGAAAGAAGTCGCACGGAGCCAAGTCTGGAGAACAGAGTGGATGAGGAATCAATTCGAAGCTCAGTTCATGTGTTTTTGCCTTCGCGATTGCTGAGGCGTGAGCCGGTGCGTTGTCGTGATGAAACATCACTTTTTTGTGCGGCAAATGTGGCAGTTTTTTTGTAGTTTGGCTTTCTGACGATCCAGTAATGATGCATACTACGTTCCTGTTATAGTTTTACCCTTCTCTAAGTAATCAATGAGGATAATGCCTTGGGAATCCCAAAATACTGTTGCCATCACCTTCCCAACTGACAAAACAGTCTTCGCCTTCTTTGGCGCACTGCCACCAGGCAGTTCCCACTGTTTTGACTGCTGCTTTGTCTCAGGTGCATAGTAGTGGATCCAGGTTTCGTCTACAGTCACGAATTGACGCAAAAAGTCCTGCAGATTTGAATTAAACTTTGCCAAACACTGCGCTCAAACGTATTTTCGGTTGCGCTTTTTATCGGAAGTCAGCAATCGCGGCACCCATCTTGCACACACCTTCTTAACCTCCAGTTTTTCGTGCAAGGTTTTATAAACTCGTTCAGTAGAGATGCCTACAGCCTTGGAAATCTCACGAACCTTGATTCGGCAAACTTCCATAACCATATGATGAATATTTTCCACCATATCCGATGTGGTAACCTCGAATTGGGCGTTCGGAGCGCGATTCATCTTTAATCGTGGTTTGGTCACGTTTAAATTTGTTTCTTCAAAATAAACGGTTTCCAACGAAGGAGCAGACTCCCGGCGAACTTCGTCTAGTTCGGCTTTGATCTGCGCGGCTGTCCAATTTCTTAAATAAACATGTTTTGTCACTGCACGGAACTCTTCTTTTTCAATTTTTTCGAAAACTACTGAGATGCTCACTTCAAACATATGCCAAACGCAAACTAAGCATAGGTTTTGGCTGAAGCTTGGTATAGGCTAGTTTGAAGAGTTCTATTTCTTGTTCATATACTTCAAAGTTCCTTTTGGCGCCATCTAGTGGAAAATTTACCTTACTTATCAAACGAACCTCGTAGCTTCAATTTTTTATTTTTATTTTTATATCATACTAAAGTGCTACAGAAACGCAAATATCTCTTCATATAAAAGATTATGATAAAAGAGATACGATTTCAATGGGACTTTGGCATATGACCAAAGTTAGAGTCGTTAGGATTTTTTCCCAGGACCAGCATCCATAAGTCAGGAAATTATAGTCCTATGTACAAAGAACTTCACATGTAAATAAGGTTTTTTGATACTGCGTGGGGATTTGATCCACCCCTTGGTATACAAAATAACTGGGCGGTTTCGATTCCAACCCCTCTTTATGTACGGTCCGCTCGCCCTGCAATGTCAATTTTGACGATCTCATTTCTGATACCAATACATGTTTCACAATCAAACAGGGAGATGGAAAAATAATGTCAATAACTCTTGAAGGAAAAAATTAGGGTATGATTAAATTTAATTTGCTGGAAAAACCAATGAACTATTAATGAATCTTGGAACAATCCATTCATCGTTATTTATATATTAATTTGTTCATCCTCTTTATTGACACTAATGATTCAATTTTTGATGTGTAAACATCTTAGAACTCGATATGGAGAGTTTGGCTTGAGCCAAAGCGTAAAATCTTTGAAATCTTTGAAATCTTTCTGAAATCTTTCAAAGATTTTTGTGAATTCTTTGACTTATGTAAGATTTTAGTTTAAGTTAACATTTCTTTGTAATCTTTGAAATCTTCGTAAAATATTTCGAAATATTTTAAAGATTTCACAAAGATTTATTTATTTTTTGATTTATGTGAGATTTTAGTTTAAATTAACGTTTATCGAAGATGTTCACACATAAATCTGTCTTGGGTCGTAGTTTAGGACGCATGTATAATTTTTTTTATTCATTTATTCATCCACTTTTTTGGTGCTAGTAATTTTTTTTATTGAGCAGTCTACAATAATATTATGTCATTTACAAATAATAAATTTTAAATTAATTAATTCAATAATTAATAAGTTTTGCAATTGAATAATTTCGAAATGTGTTGGAATCCTTTCAGATTGCAGATACAATTTTATTTCAAATTGCAAGCCTTAATAGTAATACGGAAAATTTATAAAATAATAAATAGAAGAATTCCAAACACAAATATTCAAAAATGCTCTACAATTTCATTTTGTATTCTTTCAATTGTAAAATTTTTAATCGAAAGTCGGAATAGTCAGTTATAAGATTAAAACATTAAAAATTGAATAATTTTTTATTGAAATATTAAAAATGATGTGATGATAAATCTTTTAAAATTGTACAGTGCAACATCAAAATAAACTCCTTCAAAATAAACGCTTTCAAAACCTAAAAATAAAAAAATTTCAACTATGTTTTCAAAATGAACAATTTTATATTTAAGGTAATCAAGAGTTGAAGATTCAAAATGAAACTTTAAATATTGTACACGTACAAAAAATAATCTTTTAAGAGTAAAAGCTTCTTAATTAGATGCCTTCCGAATTGAACAATTAAATTTCAAAACCACAAAACTGAACCGCGTTTCAGATTAGCAGCACAAATTCAAAATTCAAAATGTCGAAATGTATCACTCAAAATTAAGAATTTAATACTGACATACTCGAAATTCCAAAAGAGTATTTTTAATGTAGCTTTCCAATTTAAAAAATAAAAAATAAAGAAATTTTACCAACATGCTTTCAAAGTGAAACCACGTAAAAAAAACTTTTAAATAAAAAATTTTTTGATTAAAATTGTATGATTTTAAATTGGAATCACAGCAATCTTGTTTCATACTACCTATTATTAATTGAAGCATGGAAAACTGAATGGTGCTACGTCCCTTTTTTTAATACACACAAACCTATTTTAGTGAAAAAATTAAAGTTTTGCAATTTTTTACCCTAAAATTCAGTGTTTGAATATATCCAAATATTTTTAAATTTCAAAGAATTCAAACTGGAAAGTGTACTAAAATATTAAACTTTTTTAACAATTCGTCTGTGTTTATAGGATTATAACAAGTATCCCACAATTGGAGATATTATTATAAAAATTAGAAAATGTTGTTCTAGTACTACTACAAATGTTCTCTTTTTCTGTTAAATAGTGTTATTTGTTTATGAAATAAATAAAAATATCTATTTCGTATGATTGTCTTAACGACTTATAAACTATTTTTATTTATAGCACCAGGGAAAGCTAAAACGGTGTAAATTGTTCCTCTAGAAAGGTTTCTTATCTCTCCTGTAGAATTAGTTTGATTGGACTTACAAGAAGAGGTCGCGAGGTCCGGAACGCCGATTCGACTAGAGCTCCTCAGGGTAAAAGTAAATTAAAATCTATTAGATACGTATTTTTTCTTTCGACCCAATCGGCATTAGTTTCCGAGATATGTAGGCTTGAGTATTTACGCTTTTGAGCGCGATCCGTGCTCGGCAATGGCGAGTCAAGCGGTCCACGCTCGGCAGCGGTAAGCCGATTGGTCCACGCTCGGCAGTGGTGAGTCAAGCGGTCCATGCTCGGCAGTGGTGAGTCGAGCGCTCAAAAGTAAATACTCAAACCTCGATATCTCGGAAACTAAGGCCCATTGGATCGAAAGAAAAAACACGTATCTAATGGATTTTGATGCTCTTTAATCTTGTAAAACCACAGTCAATTCGGCGTTCCGCATCTCGCGATCTCTCCTTGTTAGCTTCGTTTAGCACTCCCCGCTTCAATTGATAGTACGATTTCTCTCGCGCTAGTATACCATTCAAATTAAAATTCAAAACCAAACATTTCTAAAAATCTATATGCAATAAACTGTCAACTAATAATTAATTCGACCCTAAATACAATCTCATTAATCCATCACCATTTCCGCTCTTTAAAATTCGGCTTTTAACCACCTGTTTAGCATCCGATAATCCTCGTTTTTTTCCTATCTCCTAGTCGCTCGAGAGAGGATCCCCAATTTCGTTAATCTCGTCTCTCGTCCAGCAAAATTGCCAGCCATTCAATCACGATAATTACATTAAACTCTTTCGTGAAACGAAGCGTGGCCCCCTTCCTTCCTTTATTAAACCTTCTTTTATTAAGAGACGTATAATCCGAAATAAATTGCAGTTAGAGTTTTTGTCTCCTCGAATCCTAACACCTCTTCATCACCGGATTCAATTCGGCTTTTCCCAGAACGAAGTACTCAAACGCGGTAGGAATGATTCGATGTGGTACGGAGTTGCTCATGATGGGTACTGAAGAGGTACCAACTAGGGGGTTTAGAGGGTTGAGAGGAAAAGGGATGGGAGGAACTGTAGTAGGTTTAGACTTTAGAGAGGTATAGAGAGGGTGAAATTCGGATGGAGGGGTCGAACTCACTGGCGCCAGGTTTATCTCTCTACTCCATCGTCTCGTGTTGTTATGGGGTGTAGAACTCTAGAGAGTGTGGAGAGTGCGTAGGGTGTTTCTCCCTTTCTTTCTCTAAACCCTTTCAACCCCTTTCCAACCCTCTTCCACCGCCACTACCATCGAGTATTTTCTCTCGAGTACAGAGCATTGTGTCACCGCGAAACAACTCGCAATAGTCAACCGCTTTTCCCATAGGACACCATTATTTTGATTTACCACCGCAGGAATGACTCTTCTTGCGATCGCACATCGTCGAGTAACTCGTTTTCGAGCTTTATAAAGCGCCGAGGAAAAGAAAAGAGAATCGGCTGAGAGAAAGACATGGAATTGCTGCTTGAGGATTTCCAGCGCAAATTGACTAGGTTTTCTTTTGAGGATTTACTTGGGATTTTTGGTAAGGAGTGTTATCATCGCTATTCGGAAGGATAAATTATTACCTTCTGGGCATTCAGAGCAATTTTAAAATGCTCGACATTATTTCGACAAAAAGTAGACTCGGAAAAATATTTGGATTAAAAAAAAATCTTATATTCACTAAAAAATTTACAATACCTCAGATAAAAACTGTGTTTTTAAAAGCTCCTTGAGAACCTTAAGAAAACATAAACGATAAAGGAGAAAGACTGCAAATACTTTATATAATTCCACCTTGTCTCCTAGTACCAAGGAAAGCAAATACGTACACTTTTTGCCGAAAGGTGGATCACTCTTAAAATCTGGTGAAAAAGCCTTTGTGTGATCTTTTGAAATATTTGAGATCTTTAAAACCTTTTTTAAAGCTTGTGAAATCTTTCTGAGATTTTTGAAAATTTTGAATAGGGAAATGTTTCAGATTTGATTTCATGAAATCGTCGTTCGCCGAAAATTTCTGAAATATTGTGAAATCTTTGGAATCTTTATGGAATCTTTATGAAATCTTTGTGAAATCTTTGTGAAATCTTTGTGAAATGTTTGAAATCTTTATAAAATCATTGAAATCTTTGTGAAATCTTTGCGAAATCGTTGTGAAAACTTTGGATAGGGAAATGGATCAGCTTATACGACCATCACTTCACTTGATGAGATGGCCTTTCACCGAAAATTTGTGAAATATTTTGAAATCTTTCAAATCTTTTGAAAATTTTAAAATCTTAATGAAATATTTGAAATACTTATGAATTTTTTAAAAATCTTTGTGAAATCTTTGTAAACTTTTTGAAATCTTTGTGAAATTTTTTTAAAATCTTTGAAAACTTAGAACAGGGAAACGTATCAGCTTATGCGGCCACCACTGTACTTGAGGGGATGGCCTTTCGCCGAAATCTTTTGAAATCCTTTTTAAATATTTAAAATCATTGTGAAATTTTTGAAATATTTTGAAATTTTTAAAATCTTTACGAAATCTTTGAAATATATGTTAAATTTTTTTAATCTTTGTGAAATCTTTGAAATCTTTAAAATCTTTGTGAAATCTTTGAAAACTTTGAATAGGGAAATGTATCAGCTTATGCGACCACCACTTCACTTGACGGGATGGTCTTTCGCCGAAAATTTGTGAAATCTTTTATATCTTTTTGAAATCTTTGAAATCTTAGTGAAATCTTTGCGAAATCTTTTTAATCTTTTGGAACTTTGAATGGGGAAATGTGTCAGCTTATGCGACTACCATTTCACTTGATGGGATGGCCTTATAGTGAAAGTTTGTGGATAATTTTGAAATCTTTTGAAATATTAGAAATCTTTGAAATCTTTTTGAAATCTTTAAAACCTTTGTCAAATCTTTGAGTAATTTTGAAATCTTTGAAACGTTTGTGAAATCTTTGAAATCTTTGAAAATGTGAAATCTGGTCTACATTTAAAAGTCGAGTGGTCCCCCCCCCACTTTTTGCAGAAATTTTAAATCTTTAAAATCTTTGTGAAATCTTTTAAACCTTTTGAAATTTTAAAAATCTTTATGAAATATTTGAAATACTTGTGAAATTTTTGAAATCTTTGTGAAATCTTTGAAATCTTAGTAAAATCTTTAAAATCTTTGTGAAATCTTTGAAAACTTTGAATAGGGAAATGTATCAGCTTATGCGACCACCACTTCAC
>JAUMHM010000085.1:19511762-19527188 GCA_032362435.1 Melikaiella ostensackeni
AATAAATAAGTATATATATATATATATATATATATAGG
Organism: Melikaiella ostensackeni; assembly: GCA_032362435.1. Lineage (NCBI taxonomy): Eukaryota > Metazoa > Arthropoda > Insecta > Hymenoptera > Cynipidae > Melikaiella > Melikaiella ostensackeni. The sequence continues at coordinate 19,511,801 of JAUMHM010000085.1, forward strand.
TTATATAACCACCGCGGGGTCCTACTGGAAGCAAATGCCATATATATAAACTTTTATTTTGTGTTATCACCACCAGTTCCGGGCCTTCCGTTAAACACAAACGTCTTATATTTCTCGAAGTAGTCATAGGCTTGAGCTTTGTTGTTCATTAAAATATGTCTTCTCAGTTCACAGACTATGAGTAATTTCTAAATTACGTGAAACTTTAAGCTTTGTGAATTCGAAATACTCCATTTCATTTTGAATTATTTCCTATACATTTTTTCAACATTCTACGCTAAGTGAATATGACTTTATCCAACATGAAGTTTAATGAAATGTAATAGAGACAGGAAGAACAAAATCGTAGGCTGCATACAAAAATATTTCGTAATTATTATTATTTAAAGCTCTGCATTCAGTAATTTTTACAAACCATAAATTTTACTATGTTAGCAGTGCAATTCTTACCATTTATTTACGATTTACCACTATTTACATTTTAAAAAATGCCTTCATTTCAAGAACATTTGATACTTTTTCCATGCAGTAAAGGGCTTATAGCCAATTTTCATTAAAAATGGTCCATCCTTTATGATAACAAAAATCTACATTTGTACAAAATACAGTTAATTGATATTGAGTATTCCTATTGGACATGGTTCATATGGTCCTGACTGTTTACGCATTTGTTTACGGAGGTTCCAGTGTATATGCAAAATGCCACAAGACGGAAAAAAAGTTTATTATCACAGTAAATCCTATAGATATTTTTTATCTTAAGTTTGATAAAAACGTTGAAAACAATAATTGACAATTACATACAAAGTTGTGAACGTGGTTGTGAATCCATCTCCCGATAAAAATTATCCGACGTCCAGTGCTCTTAAAATGTAGCCCCTATGCTACTGCGCATGCGTGGTATAGTCTGAATTATTGGCTCAGACAGTCGGCTTTAGAAGAAATACCTTTTTTCCCCTGGAGTCAATTGACCGAGCCAATAGTATTGCAGTTCACGAGGCATGCGCAGTTTGGCAGGAGCTACACTTTGGGAGTACTCCCGAAGTCAGATAATTGTAGTTGTCAGTTGTTTGCAGCGTTTTTATTTAACTTCAGTTAAAAAATATCTCTGGGATTTACTGTGATATTTTGCATTGAAAATGCATCTTTTAAAAAGAGATTGAAAAATTATCTTGGAAAAGCAGAATAGAAACTCAAATCAAAACCTTTTCCCGTTCATTGAAATGTCCAAATTTTATGCATTCACTATTGAGATAACTCGGAACTAAATAATTTTATAACCGGCTATCAAATCTATGTGTTATAGTTTGAAGTCATAGTCGAGCAATAATGCTGCTTCCTTGTTCGTTGCGGCTCTTCACTAGTAAACATTAGTGGGTAATTCGTCAACAGAATTCAATAAGCGTAATTTACAGCCGAGGATGCTCTGCAGTATCTGCGTATCCGCTGCAGGTTATGGCAACGTTAAACTGGCCAGACAATGACGAAGGTTTACGATTAGGCGGTTACGAGTTGCGGCGCGATGCCGAAATTTAATGACTTCGAAATTCCGTTAATAATCGCCCTCAATAAATTTCTCGCGTAGCATCGTTATTAAAAGCATGGCACACCGTGCGTGAAAATTGAACAACGACTGAAGTTTCGTTCGCTGAACAAAAGCTCCATTGCCGACATTATAACATACAAATCGAACAATCGCAGCGACATTCAATTTTATGGTCTGAAAGCAATAATGTTCCTTCTCACTAATCGGTTGATACAGCTTTTATGATCCTTCCGGATAATCAATTTTTAACGTTGTAATACAGGTTGTAATTGTCGTATCAAACTTTTTACTTTTTCCTGAAAAATACTTTCAACAAAATTAGTTCGTGACGTGGTAAACAAAGGTAAAAATCAGAGATAACAGGCGAAGGACCATAGGTCAGATATCATATGTCAAATATCAGGGGTCAAAGATCAAAGATGAGGTGTTCAGTGGTCCAATATATTATATGTCAAAGTTGAAGGGTCTAAGGTCAAAGGTGAAAGGTAATAGGTCAGATATTCAAAGTTAAAAATGAAAGTTTGAAGGTCAAAAGACAAAAATAAGAGATCACAGGTCGAAGCTCACGCTCCCCCCTTTCAACGGAACCTTAAAAATAATACATAATATTTATCATAGAACAAAAAATGGAAAGACATAGAATTTTTTGAAGTTTTCAAGCGATGGGGGTGGTTATAGTCAATGTTCGAGGGGCAAAGGCCGTAATTCGCCTTTCGGTATGGTCTCCACTCGTGTCTCAATGTGGCTCATTTCCTGTTCGGCTAATTGCGCGTTGCTGGTTTCGTCCCTACTTTTTCTTTCTCTCTTTTTTGCCTCCCTGCCCCCCCCCCTTACCCTCTTTTTTAAAAAAAAGGTCGTCAGGAATATGCACGAGTCTCGCTCCGAAGCCATAATAGCGGCGCCACGATAATTTTCTACCCTTATAACGACTCTCGCCCAGAGAATAGGGAGTAGTAAGCACTGCCAGCCACTAGTGCTTGGACAATAAATATTAGACGCAGTCGCAAAATTAGCGAGCGTTGTCTCCGCGACGATAAGGCGATTACTCAGACCTCCATTTTATTGCGAAATGTAATACTTTTTTGCAAACCACTAATACCACGAAAAAAATATTGCCAGTATGATTGTAGTTTGTTTGTTTCTGCCGTGATTTTATAAAAGATGTGATGGAAGTTTTTTGCTCTTTTATATTATGGTAATATTTTCGAATTTGAAATCATCTAGTTTGCAATGTTTCATCCTCATATTGGTAAATTTTAAAGACTTCAAATTCAAAATTGTTTAATTTAAAGACCGAAGCCATTTCAAATCGAGCAGGCAGTGCAACTTCAAGTCGCAGAATTATTCGCCTCTTAAATATGTTCAGGCCTCAAAGTCACCACACTATTGACACAATTTCACACTTTTTTTTGAGCAGTGGCACTACTTTGCTACTATTTTCAAGAAAATAATACTAAAGACATTATTTTCTTACAATTTGAAGAAGTTTGAAGTGTAATATACATTAATGAGCTTTAACAGCAATTTACATAAAATTATTCAATAGGAAACAGATGTAAAAGAGAAAAGTTCGAATTTTTTGATAGAAAAGGCTAAGAACGAGTTAGAAGAAGCTTAAAATCGGAAGGATTTTGCAGGTGCCAATGTGGCAATTGAAATGGTTCCAGCTGCTAAAAAATTAAAAAAGAAACAACAGTTCAAGGATATAGACATCCATAATTTATCTAAAGAAATTGAATCGAAGAAGACAAAAGTGTTTGGTGTCCTGATCCGTAGGAAGCAATCCCAAAATCTTCAGTGTTACTAAACCTGACTCTTCTGTCGAAAAAAGTCAAGAAAAAGGAAATGAAAATTTTCCAATGAAGACGTTCCAAATAAACTCAAGAAAAACTACTCAGATATTACAAAAAGAAGAAAGGATTCTCCCAAGAAATTGAACGACAAAGATGAACAAGGAACAAACAACATAGGTAGGTTTTTTCATCCGTTTTCTCGCATACTTTGCGCATGAATATCAAGCCTATCTACAGTTTCGTATGAAACAATTAATATTATTAATTTTTTGCACAAATAAATAGAGCAGGTCCGAATTAACCAAGAACGATTTTTTTCAAAAACAATCATATATTGGATGATGCAGATCAGTAAAGATGCAAGCACGTTTCGTTCAATATCTCCGTTCGACTCCAAATGTAGATAGAGCCTTTCTTTAAAAGTACGACAGAATACCGAAAGTAGATTTACTTGATTTAAATTTGAACTTCGATTTTCGGCATTTTTGGCCAAAAAGGTGATCCTGGCCCACTGTGTGCAGTAAGGAAAATCAGGAAATGAGCCACAAGCAAGAATTCTTATTTTTTTATTTTAATGGCGATCTGTAATCGTAAAACATTTTCTCCTTTCCTTTGAAATAGATAATCAAAACTAAGTACTATTTTATAAGAAGATTACTTCACGTCGTGGGTTCTTCACTGTTGTTATTCATTATCTGACATGCGATTGGCCGAGAGCTATAATTTTCAAATCCCCCTATTTCTCAAGAAAGGGTTGGGAGGAGTGCTTAGACGATTCTATGGCGCCGCATGTGCAATTCACGCACGTACAATAAAATTGCGAATGTGTGAAGATGTGGTGGAGACCTTCTATATTCACTACACTCGTGGAGTATTATGTCGGCGGAATGTGAAAGCCTTCTATTTATCTCTTCAATATGGTAATAGTCAACGCGGTAATTACAGCTGGTGCTAGATAGGGGACGTTACAACTTATAAAGGAGTTATTACAAAATATGAACAAAATTTGTAATAATTTCAGGATGACGAGAAAGTGCAATGTGAATCTCGCTTAAAAGAATTAGAAGAGGCTTTAAATCGGAAGGATTTTGCAGGTGCTTGTGTGGCAAATGAAATGCTTCCAGCAGCTAAAAAATTTAAAAAAGAACAACAGCTCAAGAATATAGACATTCATAATTTATCCAAGGAAATTGAATCGAAGAGGACAAAAGTGACTTGATCTGTAGAAAGCAATCCCAAAGTCTTCGAATGTTACTGAGCCTGATTCTTCTGTGGGAAAAAAGTTAAGAAAAAGAAAAGGAAAATTTGCTAATGATGACGTACCAAATTATCCCAAGAAAAACTACTCAGATGTCACAAAAACATGAAAGGATTCTTCCAAGAAATTAAACGACAAGGATGAAGAACAAACAAATAACAAGAATAAACAAGCAACAAGGATGGAGAAGAAATGAACAGCAAGGATGAATAAGGAACAAACAACACAGATGAATAAGAAACAAACAACAAGGATGGCAAAGAAATAAATAACAAGAATGAACAAAGAATCAACAGCAAAAATCAACAAGGAATAAGCAATAAGACTGAACAACGAACAAACAGCAAGAATGAACAAGGATTAACCAACATGGATGCACAAGAAGTAGACAACAAGGATAAACAAGGAACAAACAACAAGAATGGAAGAGGAATAAACAAAAAGTATGGAGAACTAATAAACAAAAAGGATGAACAAGGAACAAAAAAACAAAGATGAAAGAGAAACAAACAACAAGGATGGAGAAGAAATAAGTAACAAGGAAAGCCTACTATTTATCTCTTCGATATGGTAATAGTCAACGCGGTAATTACAGCTGGTGCTAGATAGGCAACGTTACAACTTACAAGGCAATTATCACAAAATATGAACAAAATTTGTAATAATTTCAGGACGACGAAAAACCACAATGTGAATCTCGCTCAAAAGAGTTAGAAGAGGCTTTAAATCGGAAGGATTTTGCATTTGTTTTTTGGCAAATGAAAGGCTTCCAGCAGCTAAAAATTAAAAAAGGAACAACAGCTCAAGAATATAGACATTCATAATTTATCTAAGGAAATTGAATCGAAGGGGACAAAAGTGTTCGGTGACCTGATCTGTAGAAAGCAATCGCGAAGTCTTCGAATGTTACTGAACCTGATTCTTCTGTGGTGAAAAAGTCAAGAAAAAGAAAAGAAAAATTTGCTAACGATGACATACCAAATAAACTCAACAGAAACTACTCCTATGTCACAAAAACAAGAAAGGATTCTCTGACAAGGATGAACAAGAAACAAACAACAAGAATGAACAAGAAACAAGGATGGAGAAGAAATAAACAACAAGGATGAACAAGGATCAAACAACAAAGATGAATAAAAAAACAAACAACAAGGATGGAGGAGAAATAAATAACAAGGATGAACAATGAACTTACAACAAAAATGAACAAGGAATAAACAACAAAACTGAACAAGAAACAAATAGCAAGAATGAACAAGGATTAACCAACAAGTATGCAGGAGGAATAGACAATAAGGATGAAGAAGGAACAAACAACAAAAATTGAGAAGGAATAAACGAAAAGTATGGAGAACTAATAAACAAAAAGGATGAACAAGGAATAAACAATAAGGATGTATAAGGAACAAGCAACAATGATGAATAAGAAACAAATAACAAGGATGGAGAAGAAATAAATCACAAGGAAAGCCTCCTATTTAGCTCTTCGATAAGGTAATAATGAACGTGGTAATTACAGCTGGTGCTAGATAAGGGAGGTTACAACTTATAAGTGAGTTATCACAAAATATGAACAAAATTTGTAATAATTTCAGGATGACGAGAAACCACAATGTGAATCTCGCTCAAAGAAGTTGCAGCGATAGAAACTCGAGGAACTCTTCGAGTCTTCGAGTTAACGAACGAGCGTTAATTAGTTGCAATAAGTGCGATCGTGACAAGTCATGAACGCAATACTGCCGTGCTCTTTTCATCACGCGATGAATACAAACTTTCTGAGACGAAAGAATCCTTCCCACAGATGCCGAAGCATTTTTTATTACCTTTAACTCGATATTTTAAGTGAGAAACTTCAGCGTTATGAATTCAACAGGAATTTTTTTATGAGTCACTTTTAATTGGCTTTATTTCTCATAACGTGATGGTGTTAATAATTTTAAGATTCTTTTATTCATCTGGAAAATTGTGTCGATTTCATTAGGATTTTTCATGCATAGGGATGTGTGGAGGACAATCGTTTATAATAAGAAGAGTGATGTCTGAAACGAAAGATTTTAAATACCAATGGTCCCTCGTGAAGAGATTTGGTTAGTGGATTAGTATAAGGGCTTTGTGAAACTCTTCACCTGGGGTGATTGCTAGAGAGATTGATCAGCGACCCGTGTCGGTGCGGTGTTTTCGGAGACTAGAACCAAACGAGTTACGCTTACGTCGTAAGAGATTTGGCTTAATGGTATGATAATAAAAATAATAAATAATAATAAAATCAAGGGTATCCATTTTCCGATAAAAAATAGTTCAAATGTAAAAATATAGGTCTTGTTTAGATTAAGGAACTACTACTAATTACTTAAGGAAGATTTTTGTAATTCTAGACCCTCCCCCCCCTCCCCTCCCCCCTATTGTAAGCATTCGTAAGATTTTTGCGATCCTCCTCCCCCCTCCCTTTCGCCCTTTTACGTAAGATTTTATATTTTCACTCAATATATCAACAATATATCAATTATTTTCACTGTAAACAAGATTTCCAGTGATTTAAAAGGATTCAAGAGGTTTTACGAAATTTCAAAGTATTCTGAAGGGCTACAAAGTATTTCAAAGAATCACAAAATTTTTACGGAATTTAACGAGATTTCTAAAGCCTTTTAGCGATTTCATGAGATTTCAAGGTATTTCAAAATGTTTCAAGGGATTACAGAAGTTTGAGCGTATTTCAAACGATTTCAAATGATTACCAGAAGATTCACAGATTTGAAACGATTTTACAAGACGTCAAGAATTTGAAGAAATTACCTAGTACAATTTCCGAGAGAATCTCATTTTTTAAATAGATTTTATAAGTTTTTAAGGGATTTCAAGAAGTTTAATCAAATTTCAAGAGATTTTACGGGATTTCAAGAGATGGCAAAGGATTTCGACGAATTTTAAGGAGTTGAGAACGATTTCCGCAGATTACAAATTATTTCAAGAGATTTTGAAATATCTCAAAAGAAGTCACGGGATTTCGAGGAATTTGAAGGATTTTAAGAGATACCCAAGTATTTTCACGTATTTTGAAGGATGTCAGAGTATTTTAATTTGATTTCGAAGATTTGAAGTGATTTGAAGGAATTTCATAAGATTACAAATGATTTGACGGGATTTCAAGAGTTTCTAAAGGATTTTACGGGATATTAATGTATTTTAAGATATTTAAAGCGGCTTCTATCATTTCGCGGGATATCAAAGGATTTCAAGAGATTGTAAAAGATTCCAAAGCATGTGCATAGATTTTAGAGGATTTTATAAGATTTCCAATGTTTAATGGAATTTTAAAGGATTTCCGAATATTATGAAGAATTTTAAGGGATTTCAAGGAATTCTAATAGCTTTTAAAAGTCTGTAATGGATTTCACAATATTTTAAGAGATGTCGAAATATTCAAAAAGATTCCCAGCACGGATTTTAAAGATTTCAATGAATTTTAAAGGGTTTTTGAAGATTTCAAGGGAACTTGTAATACTTAAAAATATTTTATGGAATTTCAAGGATTACATGGGATTTTTATGGCACTTTGAAGATTTCAAAAGATCTAGCGGTATTTAAAAGATTCCCACGCATTTTAAAGATTTCAATGAACTTTAAAGGGATTTCAAAGATTTCAAGAAATCTCGTAATATTTCAAAGTATTTCACGGATCCTCAAGGATTATGTGGGACTTGTATAGGATTTTGAAGATTTCAAGCGATTGCAAAGGTTTCAAAAAATTTAACGGAATTTCCGAATATTATAAAATATTTTAAGGGATTTCAAGTAATCTTATTGGATTTTACAATATCTTAAGGGATTCCAAAAGATTCAGAAAGATTTCCACGGATTTCAAAAATTTCAATGAGTTTTAAAGGGATTTCAGAGATTTCAAGGGACCTCGTAATATTTCGAAGTATTTCACGGAATATCAAGGATTATGTGGGATTTTTATGGGATTTTGAAGATTTCAAGTGATTGCAAAGGTTTCAGAAGATTTAACGGAATTTCAAAGCATTCCCGAATATTATAAAGGATTTTGAGGGATTTCAAGGAATTTTATTGTATTTCAGAGATTTCAAGGGTTCTCGTAACATTACGAAGTGTTTCACGGAATATCAAGGATTATGTAGGTTTTTTTTTGGGGATTCTGAAGATTTCAAGCGATTGCAAAGGTTTCAAAAAATTTAACGGAATTTCAAAGCATTCCCGAATATTATACAGGATCTTGAAGATTTCAATGAATTTTAAGCGGATTTCAGAGATTTCAAGGGATCTCGTAATATTTCGAAGTATTTTACAGATATCAAAGATTATGTGGGATTTTTATAAGATTTTGAAGATTTCAAGCAATTGCAAAAGTTTCAAGAGATTTAATGGAATTTAAAAGCATTTCTGAATATTTTGAAGGATTTTAAGAGATTTCAAGGAATTTTATTGGATTTTACAATATTTTAAGGGATTCCAAGAGATTCAGAAAGATTCCCACCAATTTTTAAGATTTCAATGGATTTTAAAGGTATTTCAAAGGCTTCAAGGGATCTCGCAATATTTCGAAATGTTTTGCGGAATTTTAAGAATATTAATCAATTTTTGGAGATTTCAAGGGATTTCCACGAATTTTAAAGAATGATATAGGATTTTTGTGGAGTTTTGACAATTTCAAGTGATTTTGAATATTTAAAAAGATTTCACGGAATCTCAAAGAATTTTAAGAGATTTCCACATCAGTTTATAAAGGATTTCAAGGGATTTTTAGGGAGCTTATTCGTTTAAAAGGGATTTCAATAGATTATGTACGATATGAATGGAATTCAAAGGATTTCAAGGAATTTCACATGATTTAAAAAATTTAAAGGGATTTGCAACATTTTCAAAAGAATTCGCAGGATTTCAAAGGTTTGCAAAGATTTTCAGGGCTTCCACGACATTTCATGAAAGGAGTACACCATATTTCAAGAATGGTTACCTCCTTTACTCTATATTTTTTGGACGCATGTAATATGAAATGTTACATAATAAATAAGAAATAATGACATAATGTGCATGATAGTGTAAAAGGTAATTTTAACAGCCAAAACTTGTTTCAGTTAGCATATTTTTAAAAAATAATTAGAAAGAGGAAACTTACGTAAGAAAGGCTTTAGATTCCCCCCCCCCCCGCAGATTTCCCAGACCCTAGCCCTAAAGGAAGCCTTACTTAAATAATGGACGCTCTCTCACCAAATGGAAAAATGTTAATTTGTGTATAGAAAAATGTTTTTCTTTTCAAAATAGAACCTTCTCAAATTTCTAATAATGATAAGCACTTTTTCAATATTTCTTTTCGATCGTACAAACTTTTATGAGATATTCCATATTGATTCTCTAGAAATTGAACAATAAAAAATTATAAGATTTAACAATTTTGAATTGAGAGCATTAAAAATGCAATAATTACAGATTGCCTAAAGTTTATTTAAATTTTTTATTGCAATTACCAAATCACAGCGGACTAAAGCGCGAACTAGAAACTCAGCAAAGTCACGTTCCTTTTATAGTAATCGATACCGTACTTCCTGAATTGATGAGAATTACGGCAACAGAAGGGTAGATAATGGCCCAGCGTTAATCATTTACCCCTGGCACTACCTTCCATATCTTCGATAAAATTAATAGAACTCGCCACACTAATTAATATGAGCGCATGTAATTTTCAAACGAATTTATAACCGATACCTCGCCCTCTCTGGCGAAACACCACTAGACAAAAAAAAAATAATATCGAGCTAGCTTCACACTTAATCCGATTAACTCCGGTATCCACATTTTTTTATCGATCAGAAAATTCTTTGAGCAGTAGTTTATCTCTTTTGGCAAGTAAAGGTATAAGATTAGAGAGAGGCTTCCCCAGCCGAGGAAGTAGCTACATGAGAAAATAACGAGGAATGTCAAATTATCGGTTTCCTCCTCTTCTTGTGATTAAATTCAATTTCGATCGTAAATTCTTAAACGTCTCGAGAGACGTCAAAGTTTTAAGGTGGATTCTCTCTTTTTCTGAATTATGAGATTCTTGGAATCATTTTACTCTCTTGATTTGTGGGTGGAAGTTTGTAAGAAATTATACTTTATGGAAGATTTTGAATAAGAATTATAACGAAGATGAAGTCTTGAAGTCTGCATTGTAGAGAATAAAATTAAAATTAATTTATGGGGAGAATATATTTTACTTGATGATTATAACATTTAAATCAAACCAACAGTTTTCCCAGTCCATAAAAAGTTACATCAGTGTGAAGCTTTCTCAATGTAAGAATAAAATTTTATTTCACAAGGAGAGGTCGCGAGATGCGGCTCGTCGATTCGACTGGGGATTTACAGGATTAAAGTGCATCAAAATTCATTAGATACGTATTTTTTCTTTCGATCCAATAGGCCTTAGTTTCCGAAATATCAAGGTTTGAGTATTTACGTTTGAGCACTCAACTCGCCACTGCCGAGACCATGGACCGATCGACTCGCCTCTGCCGAGTGTGGTCCGCCTCGACGCAGCTGAGCATGGACCACTCGACTCGCCACTGCCGAGCATGGACCGCTCGACCCGCCACTAACTGCCGAGCATGTACCGCTCGTCTCACCACTGTCGAGCACGGACCACGCTCAAAAGCGTAAATACTCAAACCTACATATCTCAGAATCTAAGGCCCATTGGATCGAAAGTAAAAATACGTATCTAATGGATTTTGATTTACTTTCACCCTGCGAAGCTCCAGTCGAATTGGCGTCTCGCATCTCGCGGCCTCTCCTTGTTATTAATGTTTTTAATACAGTATTCAAAGCAATCTGGTATCAATAGACAGAAATATTTTTACTGAAATGAATTTGGAGAAAGGCTCTGGATGTTTTTTTTCTCTTGTTTTCCCAATGAAAAAAAATACCAAACACGAAGCGCACTTTTCACCTTACTTACATAAAACTTTCGGATTGAATTCTGCAAGACTACGGTCCATCTACTATTTTCTCAGCTCCTCGTGCTCATGCATGCAAGTCAAGTAATATCCCCCAATAGGAGTGAAGAATTGGATTAAAATTGTAATTCCATATCGAACAAGTTTTTCAATCCTGAGACTAGCTGCTTTCTGGTCACGTTCCCATTGGATTTCGATTTCCCAGTACGTGTTGCCCTCCTGAGTTTGTACATACTGTATCCTCTGGATTTCGTCAGAAAAATCGTTAGTGAATAGGATTTGTAAGAGCGACAATAACAAGGCGTGCGGCAATATCGCGGTACGGTAATCTCGCTAATAACATTCTCTGTTATCGCCACCGGTAGCAACGTCATGCACTCACAGTTTCAAAATGAGGCTCGTGCGAAACTCATATTCCCACTTTTTTTTCTGTTCTTTTTTCTTCGTATGCACGATGTTAGAGAAGTATGTCGGGAATTCGTTCGTATTAATTGCGGCTGAGATAATTGTTCTGACGTCATGGCGTGTCCGAGTCTAGTTTCGAACGAATGTGTCGTTCTAGGATGATGCTCTCGATTCAATTAACCTCCTTCTGCTTCCGTCGTTTTCGTTGTTGACAGAATTCACACAACGGCTTGTTAACTCTAAGTACATTTGATGATTTTTGTGATTTTAAAACAAAGTGTCTAAGGACACCGAAAATATTTGGCCTATGCTTATCGAATTTTGGTGAACGCCATGGTTGTTTTAAAAAGCAATAGATTTGAAAAATTAATTACGTAATTCCAGATGAAAATGTTCCCAATTCAATATTTCAACATCAAAGCTTTTAAAATGGGAGGATGTAGAATTTAAAGTGATTGATATTATGCAATGTTTCATATGGAAATCGAAGAAATTTATTATAATTATAAATCTTAGAGTTGTATTTGAAAATAACCACATTAATGTGCTTTGAAAGTTTACATATTCCACTACAAGAGCCCTTTGATTCAGAGTAATTAAAATGCGTATTGTTATGTAAATGTGTAATTTCGTACATTCGAAATGCTCAAATGCTTCCAATTTACTAAAAGCGAAAAGCTGAAATTACATGAAATTAGAGCAATGGAAATGTCGATTTTATACGAAACTCTCTTAGCAATGAGAGACTGAGAACATCAACTGCAGGATGTAATTTGGTTACACCGACGACAAACTCGACTCGGGCACCATTTAATTTAGCTAACAGTCCAACGAAATGGCTTAATCCTATGTGGAGAATGATGCTCGTCCATAAATCAAACATGTTCTTTTTCTGCCTGCGTAAATAAAAATCGAAAGCCGAATATACCTTTTAACTAATGAGTGCACACTGATTTTTCTCTCGTCAGCACTTAACGAAAATTAAGCTTTCAATTACATTTACTAGTTTGAGAGTAAAATATTGTTATCCTCAAGTCATTAGATGATACAAATATATTACAAATTGCAATACTCAATGAGCAATAACTAAGAACCTGGACTGATAGAAATTATATTGTTTATTCTATAAATGATCTTTAACTAGTTTCTCTAATAGTATTATTTTGTTAACAAACCTTCCTAATTGTATTTTTCCAGAGATTTGAGACCCGCGAGTTTGGAAAAGGGCCAGGAGACGTTAAGACTAAGAGTGTATGCGGCTTACGCCTGGGGCGGACCCCTTCTAGTTGCAGGATTGGCAGCTGTTCTGGACCATCTTCCCGCGAATCCTACATCCACCTTCCTCAGGCCACGTTTCGGTGAAAAGCGATGCTGGTTCTACGGTGAGTGAAATTTTGATGTCTATATTCCCCCAGGCTCATTTTACGGGTACAGATTCACAGACTACAGTCTCTCACGCATGTGTAAGAAACTTAGGGTATAGTTCCGATTTTAAGGCGTTTCACTGCCTGGCCTTCTAATATCTTCAGTAGTCCTTTTTTATAACAATGGGGCAAACCCGTTTCTAATGAGAAGATTCAACCTTCATAAACACTGAAAGGGTATATTCTTAAAAAGAAGAGGGTGGTCACTGGACCGGAAATTTTTTCATAAATTTTGGTGGCGACCATGAAAGAACTTTGCCAGGATGCTTCGGATGAAAATAAGTGCAATTTCTTAAAGATATGATCCCAAAGTTGGATGAGAAGACTGGAAGCAATTTATTCGGAATTTATCATTTAAGTTACAGTTCGCATGGGTGTGTCCCCGGATTTTGATAGGTTGATGATAAAGATCACCCAGGCTCATTTTATAGGTACTGATTTACAGACTAGAGTCACTCATGCACGTGGATAAATCTTAGAAAGTAGTTCTGATTTTAAGGCGTTTCACTGCCTGGTCTTCTAACATCTCCAATATTCTGGCTAAATTAACTCTTCCGATGCCTTTTTTAAAACAAAGGGGCAAATCTGTTTCAATTGAAAAGATTTAAGCTTCAGAAATACTGCAAGGCGATATATTTTTAAAAAGAAGGGAGTTGTTACTGGAGCTGGAAACTGAAAAATGACCATGAATTCTTTTCATGAATTATAGCGGCGACCATGAAAGACCTTCGCCAGGGTACTTTGATGGAAATAAGTACGATTTCCCAAAAATATGATCCCAAAGTTGGACCAGAAGACAGGAAGCAATTCGAAATTTGAAGTTACAGTTCGCATGGGTGGGTCCCCGAATTTCAATAGTTAGATGATAATGATCCTCAGTATCAATACAGAATTGAATCTTACTATAAACTTTTTACAGTATTGTGATCCAATTTCGGATCAAATCATCCTTGGGATTTACTTTACAGTATTTTTATCCACATAACTCTTTGAAATAAGAAATCCTCTACAAAATTATATCGACTTTGAAGGAAGGAATCGGACCTAATCATCTCGAAATTAGACTTAAGAATCTTCAGATTCAGCAATTTTCCTTCATCCGGAAAACAGGGGAGATTCTCTCTCGCGAAGAGGTATTGGAACTGAACAATCTGAACATAATCTCTTGTAAAAAGGAGCTTACGTTCGTAATGTTCATTATGGTTGCCGAAATTGAGATCGATATATGAAGTCCCTGGGAACAGAATTCCCAATAATAGCTGGCTGCAGATCCGCTGTACTCCATAATGCGTCGAGCAGAAATAAGGGGGATAACAATGCACTCTTTATTCTTTATCTTTAACTCAGGGGGAGTATGGTTGTAGGCGACTGGCGTGGCTCGTAGTTACAGACTGTTTAACAACCTAACCCATAATCCGTAGCACTACCTATTCCGTAATCCCATGTGTAGGTTGTACGAACGTCAGTACCATGACTGTTCTGTGTAATACCCCTACATCTACTCGGTGAACATTAACGAAGATCCACTAATACCCTATAATGCCCACACATGCATTACCGCAGAATAAAACACCCTCTGTGAGAAATATGAAAATATCTGCGTTCCTTGCAGCTTAAATTTATGCAAAAAGTGAGAGGTTGACCACTCGTCTTTCAAGTGTGGGTCAGATTTCAAAATTTCAAAGATTTCTAATATTTCACAAAGCTTTCACAAATTTTCGGCGAAGGGTCATCCCGTCCAGTGAAGTTGTGGTTGTATAAGCTAATACATTTCTTAAAGATCGAAATGAAATGTGCTTTCTTAAGAAAAATTTGTTTGGGTATTAAAAAGATCACCCAAAAAGTTCACAAATCAAAAATAGTCTTCGAGGCTACCCGATTTAAGAAAGTAGATTTCATTTTGATCTTTAAGAAATTTTAAAAGAAGGACATTGAGCAAAGATTTGTTCCAATCTGCAGTGTTGCCTGTGAATACTATCAAGATTTCTTTTATTTACGTAGAAATATCT
>JAUMHM010000085.1:19527288-19540502 GCA_032362435.1 Melikaiella ostensackeni
ATACTTATTTATTTCACTTTTATTTCTATTAGATTTTATTGTTGATCTTTGATTAACAGATAAATATTGACTTGGATTTACTTCTTTGGGAAAAAGGAAACCTTCTCTTTAAAAAATGGAGTGAGATTCGTCACCAAATTATACCACTGCTGATAATTCGTCTGAAATCTGATGTCGACGAAGAGCTCGAAAAATATTGCACTCTTCGAAACGTAAATAGTTATGAATAACGGCTTGGGACAAACAAAATTGTCACTAACTGAAATTAAGGAAGTCAGTTTTCCATACTGGCTTAGCGAACTTTCATGTGACGCAAAATGTTGCGGTAATAATCAGTGTATACGAGTATATATATTGAATGTATCATGCACAAATGAAACCATACCTTTATTTTTAGACAAATAAATGATGAAAAAAACTTTTGATTTGTCAAGTTTCTTCATTTTAATACCTGATAAACTTGAATTGAAATAACAACTATAAAAAGGAATGTATAATATGCTGTATAAAATCGTACCTTTTACTATGAATCCAACATACTAGTTACAATGGGTACGCTAGAAAATCTTTACACGATAGGATAAGCCGGTATTTAAAACAAGAGCTTTCAAGATACATCCACCGAAAAAATTACCATGTCAATGAAATAAGGTACTTTTCAGTAAGGAACTACAGCTGGTAAGGGTAGGGCTATCCTTCCTATTCACCTGCGCAAAAATTACCATGCTGCACTGCACGAAATGGTGTAAGCAAAAGAATTTGTTTCAACAATTATATCAATCATAGCACTAGTTTTCTCTCATTGAACGCGAAAAGTATTCATGAAAATTTCTAAGACAGAGCTCATTAAAGTATAGTAACTTGGAAATCGAATTTTACTATGAAACAAGAAATTGTGTCAATTTTTACGAAAATTTCTGTCAGAAATCCTCCAAGTTTTTTCTCCGTGTACGAACACGGCAAATGGAGGTCCGTTACATGGGGATCGCAGTGTATGAAGTAATTCGCGTTTGGTGACATCAAGCCTTGAGCTCGGGTATAATAATAATTGACACGTGTCATGTTTTCGCAGATAATTGTCGACGAGCGCTTATTAGTTAGATACCGTGGCAACGACGACAATTAGAAGGTGCCGCTTACGTGACATTATTGTTTATCACGTGTCGCAAGAAAAAGCGGCCACCTATTGGCAAAGATTGCAAAAAGAAGTGCACACAGTTACGACATTCCTGATGCCTTCGTGGTGAAATGCGAAGCTCCAGTTTCTTTTGTATCCAAAGATCACGAGACATTCATTGACGACAGTAAAGCTCCCGTCCCGAGATGAGAAAAGCGTGCGTAAACTCATTTGAGGATCACGACAAGGTTTTGTGTTCCGAGAAACTCGAGATCTCGAAATCTGGTTCGGGTTAACAAAGAAATAAAATGAAGGAAGGAGATAAGAATAAAAGAAATAATCCTGAAATAAAAAGAAAGACCTCTAATGAAAACGACTTTTGGTTGGATGTGAATTGTGCTCGGAATTGTTCATTAAAGAGATGTTGCGTGACTTCGTTTCTGTCAAGAAAAGAAGAGCTTCATTATCCAGGATTAAACTTAATTATTACTAATATAAGGAAGTGAATTGATGTCTCATTTTTTGAGTTCATATACGACTTGAAATGTGTGATATTTAAAATAAACTCGTGTAAGACTCAAAGTTTATAAGCAAGCGTGGATGTTTAGTTGTCATGTCAGTATGCACCAATTTATATGTCAATCGGGTGTTAGGAATAACAAAAATGAAGACTTTGAAAGCGTATCCAATAAGGTGTCAGCTACTTCTTGTATCAACTGGGGATGATTCTAATTAGGGTCAGACAACCTTCAAGGCGCTGATGTGTTTATTGAAACTTTCTTATGGACGTTTGACTGACGTCCCTTCTAGAGTTAAATCGTCAGTTAAATGAACTGAAAAAAGTGTGGGTTCTAAACAGTAGTAAGCCAAAGTAAACTAATCTTCCTGCAATGAAGGTTATTTTTCTATTTTTCGAAAGTTTAAGAAAAGAGTATCTAATTTCAGAACTGCCATAAACGTCCCTTCTGATTTGTAGCTTCGACACACTTCTCGTAAAAAACTCCAGTCTTTCAAGAAGAAGAGATGCCACGTGGTTTCGACATTTCGAACAAAACGGGTCGTCCGGCAATGAAATCCGTCCTTGGTCGACTGAAAAGGAACTCGTCGATGGTGGAAGATGTGTGAACGAAAAAGAGGGTGAGAAAAAGAGGCAAAGCCGCTAATGGAGGAAAAACAGAGGGACTGAAAGCAAAACAAATAAAGGGTTCAGGATCACAACAAACTATTCAGACACCCCTTCCTGACTCGAATCGAACCCTCGAAAAATGGGACATCAACCTGCTTTTATTTTTTTATTTATGTCTCTATCCCTGTAATTTATCGCAGGTGATCTCGGATTTTTGCAATGCAATGTACTTTAAAAGTCGGACAAAGAGATTTGAGGGAGCTTTAAAAAGTTAGGATCTAGATTTTAGATAGAGATAGTTTTGCAGGTGGAGCTGCGGATAATGGGAAAATTGAACTCTCGGCACTTATCATATGGTGACAACAGATTATGCAAATAGCAAAAGTTTCCTGGGATGAAGTCAATTTTGTATGCTGCATTTCAATATCTGCTGGGTATTAGGAAAACGGGCGAGGAACAGCATTGAGGAAAGAAAATGTGAACGGGTTTAATATGCAGTAAGGGTTAAATATGAATTATTTGGAATGCATGAATAGTTTTTTTACAGGTGAAAATTGAAATTGTTGATCTGATAGCCAGTTTTCGTATCAATCACTCAAAAGTGGGAACTGGACAGTCATAACTCTTTTGAATCTTAATTATTCCTGACGTAAAAATACATTTTCTGGTGAAAAATACTGTAGCGAAAGTAATTATGATGGGTAAGTTACTTTTTAAAAGGAACTACATTAGAACCTTGATTTAATTTGAGTCTCGGGCCCCTCGGACCTCCCCATTAACGAATTCGAAGCCGGCAGCAATCCTCTCTCTCTCGGCGTCTTTGACCCCTCATCATCGAGTATGAGCCAGCAGACATTCTAGGAAGACAATAATCTGAGGGCAAATAATTCGAGGTTCCTGTGTAGTTATCGTTACCGTGACATCACGAAAAAAGTAACTAGTTATCGTTATCGTCAACAATTCGAAATGTAACTTTTTTTCAGTTACTTTTACAAAAAAAATAACTATCCTTACTTTTTCCTTACTTTTTTATTTTATATCGAAATTTAATTTTTGCACAACTTCATTCATATCTGTTATATTTTCAACAATAGACATGAATTTTGAACTAAAACGATAAATCATCAACTAAAAACATAAATTTTTAACAAAGGAGTTCAACTTTGAATTAAGTCGTTAAATTTTCAACTAAAAAAGATGAAGTTTCAACTAAATAGTTGAATTTTCATCTAAAAAAAATAAATTTTCAAACCAATCAGTTGAATTTTCAACCAAAAAAGATAAATTTTCAACCGAAAATGGAATAATGGAATTTTCGTTAATAAATTGATGTTAAAAAAAAAAACGAATTTTCAATAAAATAGTTAAATTTGCAACCAAACAGATGAATTTTTAACTAAAATGATGAATCTTTGAACAAAAAAAATGAATTTTCAACCAAATTAGAGAAATTTTTAACCAAATAGTTGAATCTTCAAGTAAACCATATAAATTTGAAACTGAACATGGAATAGTTAAATTTTCAGTAGAAAAAATGAATGTTTAATCGAAAAAAAATATTAACAAAAAATTATTATTTTTTTTTTACCAAACAAAGCCGAATTTTCAACAAAATAAATCAATTTTCAAGTAAAAAAGATAAATTGTCAACCAAAAAACTAATTTTCAACCAAAAAACGAATTTTTAACAAAAAAATTGAATTTTCAGTCAAGAGAGAAAAAACATCCATATTGTTGAAATCTCAAGCCACAAAGACGAATTTTTTACACAATAAAGGAACTTTCAACCCGCAAATATAAATTATCAATGAAGAAGTTAATTTTCAACCAAAAAGGATGACTTTTTAACAAAATTGTTGAATTTTCAATCAAAAAGATGAATTTTCAACCAAAAAGATTCATTTTCTACCAAAAACGCAAACTTTCAAAAAAATACATGCATTTTCAACCAAATAGTTAAAATTTTAAATAAAAAAGATCAATTTCTAACAAAAAATAGAATAGCTAAATTTCCAGGTGATAAAATTAATTTTTAACAAAAAAAACGAATTTTCAAAAAATTAGTTTTTTTAATTAAATTTTTTAACGAAAACAAGATGAATTTTCGCCTCACCCTTATTATTATCATTATTATCAATTTTCAACTGAAAAAGACAATTCTTCAACAAAAAATGAAATAGTTAAATTTTCAATTGGAACAATTCATTTTCAACGAAAAAAAAAGAATGCTCAACAAAAAATGTAATAATGAAATTTTAAGCAAAAAAGGCGAATTTTTAACAAAATAGTTAAATTCTGAACCCAGAAAGACAAATTTTCAACTAAACAGATGAATCTTCAACTGGAATAGGTCAATTTTCAGTTAAGAAAATTAATTTGCAGCAAAAAAAATGAATAATCAACTCTGAAATAAACTTATTTTTCTTTATAAAAGTATTTCTATAGATTTTTGAAAATTTAGAATTTCAGGGTGGGAGAAAAATTGCAATTTTCCTATATTGGGCTATATGGTAAATCTCTATGGCTATCTGCCGCCACAATCTGAATAGTGAAAATGAAAAAAATAGTTACAAAAGCAATAAAATTCATTGATTGTCATAAAAAAGACTTGTGAACTACATTTCGAAAGTAATTGAAAAAATAAAGATTTTTATAGTTACTGGTACTGAAAAAAATGTAACTAGTTACCAATTTATTACTTATCTGCAAAAGTAACTTCGTTACCACTATCGTTACTAAAAAGTAGTTACATTAACTAGTTACTTCCCATCACTGGTTATTATCAACAGACTGATTTTCGCAACAATATTCACAAGTTGTTTGACGAAGACAGTACGAATGCTATCAGATAACATTGTAAAACATGTCACCTGTCAACAACGCCAACAGTTGATGAAAGCCCCTATCTGACCCACCAGGTAAGATAAAACTCTATCTACTTATCCCATCTATGTAGTCAAGAGAGCACATACATAATTTCAAAATTCAATCCCTACAACTCAAAGATTCCAAAACATCCCTCTTCCATATCAATTTTCCGACCAGTTTCTTTGCATTTGCAGTGGATAACTCATCAGTATCGACCGGTATAAACGAGGGTGTGGAATAAAAGGTGTCCCTTCGCAGGACGAACAAACGCAAACGCCATACCATCTTGTTGTCGTACATGATGGAGAGAATCTAAAGCTTTTCTCTTCAACATTCAACATCGGCCGGCGCGAAAACGAGGGTTGATAATGTGTCTCGTCACCCTCCAAGCTATATTGTCAATCTACCGGTCTGTTTACATACCAAAGAGTACGCTCCAAGCACTCGAAGATCTGCTGTTCGAGGCAAAAGTGCGAAAATCAAAGACGACCCCCTACAAGTCGTTTAGCTCTCCTCTTACCCTTCTCTTATTGACACTGGACAGAGAGACTGAAATATATAGAGAGAAGACAAAGACAGCAAGAGGATAAGATAGAACCCAAGAGATAAACCGAGACTCGAATGTAATGAGGAAACTAACTATCTAGACTCCCAAACTTCTTGACAATCTATAAAATATCAAAATACCATTTCCACATGCTGCAAAATAATTATCATAAATACAATACCTATTCCGACAGCTCATACAAAGAGAAGAATTAGTTTTCGCTGAAGAAGTATTAGGATATGTACTATGTAGCCTTTATGATTTCAAAATCACTAATTTTATGCATCTATCCTAGAAAAATCTTCTTTATAAAGTGTTAAAATACCGTTTCCACATCCTACAAAATAATTCGCATAATTACAATACCTATTCCGACGAGTCATGATAACAGAAAAATGAATTTTCGATCAAGAATTACTAGGGTGTGCAGCATTTATGACCACAGAATCACTACTTTTATGCATCTATCCTAGACAACTCGTCTTTATGAATTGTCAAAATATCATTTCCACATGTTGTAAAATAATTCTCATAATTACAATACCTATTCCGACAGCTCACACAAAGAGAAGAATTAGCTCTCGATCAAGAATTATTAGGACATGCAGCATTTATGACTACAAAATCACTACTTTTATGCATCTATCCTAGACAATTCGTCTTTATAAACTGTCAAAATACCATTTCCACATCCTACAAAATAATTCGCGTAATTACAATACCTGTTCCGACAACTCATAAGAACAGAAAAATTAGTTTTCGATCAAGAATTATTACAGTATGCAGCATTTATGACTACAAAATCACTACTTTTATACATCTATCCTAGACAACTCGTCTTTACAAAATGTCAAAATACTATTTCCATATGTTGTAAAATAATTCTCATAATTACAATACATATTCCGAAAGTTCATACAAAGAGAAGAATTAGTTTTCACTCCAAAATCCCTACTTTTTTGCATCCATCCTAAACAAACTTTTCTACCAGTTCTTTTCTACAAACTAATCTGCTAAGCTGAATCTTTAAGCTTTAAAAAGATCTTTAAGAGCAAGCGACTTTCTACAATTTGAAGGTGATGAACAGGAATGCCGCAACGTTTTATCGACCTTCATCGAATGAGACAAAATTGCCGATAAAGCGCGTCTCCAGCAATCAATGGCCACTTACATGCACCGCCACCTCGCCAAATGACACTGAAGTCACGGCTGGGAAAGTAACTTTCCGATCAAGGGGTTGCCTTCGCGTTCCAAGCCTTCGTTTCCATAGAACGAGTCGAGCAAGGCCAATTCAATCCTTGTCTCTGCATACCCTGACAAATGACAATTATTCTACAGCGACCATCGAATTAAACACGAACTCACTGATCCAACTGCGAAACGGGAACTGAAACGTCTTCTGCTATAGTTGACCCCCCATTCTCATTTCATCCCCATAAACTCCCTTACTGTGACACCCACAATCCCACACTCGAAGGAATCTACTGTTCCGTATTTGTGGCCCTTCATTTGCAGATTACTACTCGTAAACCACCAAACAATCAGAAGCTGCACCCACAGAGAAGTGTTCCCACTATTCTCCCATTCATGGAAGCATAAGAAAATAGAAGAGAGAAATCGGGGAGAGGAATTTGATGAGGAACACATGGACATTGTCGAGTCGAATCATCAGACAGTCTCTATTTTCAAATATATACATTTTAATTCATTTTAGCTTATTTAAAATTTATGGTAATAGAGAGTCTTTTAGTGTAGAGAGTGATGTGCTCTTCTTCCCTCTGCCATTACCTTTTATTCAATTTCGCATCGGATTCCTTTACACCCTTTCGGAGGAAGCTGGAAATTCATCTCGGGTTTCAAGGATCCTATAAGAAGAAGCGTGTCAAGATTACGTTTCCTCAAGTTTCTTTTCCTTGGGTAAACAAAGACCCGATGGTAAAAGCACACTTGAAAGTAATGTCTCGCACTCTTATCTAATCGCTGCTGGACAGCTGCTGCATTTCTTCAATGTCCAATTCGCGCCTTCTGTTACTGATGTTCCGTAATATTCTCCACAGCAAAAACTCCATAACTTTTTAGACTTATGATGGAGATCTTGATGCAGAGTATTTTATCTTTCTGTCACTTTTGGGATTGATCCCCCGTTCTAAAGACAAAACATTCTTTCTCGAACCTAACATAGAGACGCAAAAATGATGATTCTACAGTTATAATTCCATCCAATCCTAATTATTCTTAATCTAAAAATTGTTTTTCTGTTGGTAGATATCGTAGAAAAAGCTTCTATAATTGCCTTAGAGTCTGCAGCATAGGTCTACTGAGCATTTCGTAAACATCTCTAAACTAGACTAGTTTGCCTCGGAACAATTAAAAGTTAGATGACAGAGACCAAACATCGATACTTGTAAAGTGATATCTCGTCAGGTAGGTGAAAGGAAGTCGAAACATCCTTGGCTTTTAAAGAGGATCGACGATGTATGTGAGTGGTCATTAGTTACCAAAGTTTGCCCACAAACGGACATACACAAGCCGCTGATTGACTACAAGGCATCGGGTTGACTTGCAGGTATTCGCGGTCGTTAATGGCTGACAAGCTTTCGTCTGCGGTTGTGGAAGACCCTACCTTGTTCTAACTGCGGAGTCCGATCCAAAATCCGCTTTATCGACTCTGATATATCGTTTGGTGATGAACCAGAGAATCTCGCCGAGTTATGAGCGAACATCATGAGAGGCGGTTACGATTGACGGCAGGGAGCCAGTTTAACGGGCTATAAAGTGCCATTAAAGGTCGAGGCAAGTAATGCCGCTACTTCAGCAAACGTTCCGCCTATTCCCAGTTTTATTTGCTCATGCTATAGTTTGTGTAAGGTTTATCGCGCCATCTCGACCCCGGAAGATGGGGATTTTTTACACATTATTTGCAGTTTTGTGAATAGATATCCTCGTAAAACTGACATGGGAGTTGCTTAGAATCTGCATGCCTGGCGTTTACGACAGCGGCAATAAACCACAATTGGATAATGAAATTAGAATATAAGGGAAGAAGAGTTTATTTCGAGGTACTCTGACCAAAGGGTCAGTAATACCAAACAGCTTGTGCAACTGTTCCAAGAGCCTTTATAATTTGTGATGAAGAACAATTTTTGACAATTGATGACAGACAAGATGGATTTTAATTTATGAAGATTAAGGTTTGGAATCTGGAGTACGCATCTTTAAAAGTTAGATGATCTCGGATAAGCTGGACCTCTCGAATGCAGGAAGGCATAATAGATGGATCCTACCAAATTTACCGTCTAGATCAAAGGCAAAGTAGGTAGGCAAAGGCGATGAAATAACCCATCCTTAGTTTGAAAAAGAGACCGATGAAAAGAGGTGTAAGTGATTATCGTTACAGATTAAGAAGTGTTTGATGGAGTTGTCAAGAAGAGATGAATCTGGTTAAAAAGAGAAATATCGGCTTACATCACCTCCTCATAATATTTCCACCTTACAAGATTGAAACTCCCAATAGGCTTTGCATAACTGATGACACGGAAGCTCTCAGAATAAGCGAGCCTAATTACAGATGCATGTGAGGCACGACATACATAATCAAACAATCCAAATGCATGTTTGAAATAAGCCTTTTTCTGATTAGGATCAAAGTGCAGAGCACTTTTTATCCTAAAATTTTCTGGTTCTATTTTGGTTTAGATAGAATAAATGGAAGAAAATGGTTGGAGAGAAAAACGTAGCAATTTGCCGAGGGCACGGTAGACTCGATAAGAGCTAATCTAAAATCTCAAGTTGCATCAGGACTTGCTGGGTAAGAAGATGAGATTGGCTTTTGTTCGCTGGTTCGCAAATCGTTCGGCAGGTTGTTTGGACGCCATTAGCGCAAAGGTCTGATCGGATGAAATCTCGGAGCCGGTTTGGGCAAGGAATAACTGCTCGGCCCATTAGGTTTCTAGTCGGCTTATACTCAGGCAACTTCTGAGCCGCCGGCTAAGTTCTCGATTCGCGGGTAAGGGGAGTCAAAGGGCGCACAATAGCGACCTCGAACCTCGGGAGAATTATTTATCAGGGGAATTATTCCACGCGGAATTGGGGAACGAAGTCTTCTCCGACGACGTCGTCGTCCTCGTCGGTCTTGTTACGCATTCATGACGTTCCCATTGTAATCTTCGTCAAGGCGATGCCATTGCTGCATTCCTGATCTTGTGAAAAAGCACCAACTTCCATCCAATTTCTAAACTTTTACGCCGAATGAAAGGAAACGTTGAAGAGATTCTGAAGACTCTGAAGTCTGAGTCAAGCATGAATTAAAGAGTGACAGCGGACAATATTCTTGCTTTTGTGACATTTATTGGAAACCTGTTTCAAATATTTGATTCGGATATTATCAGCGTAGTTTAAAGGAATTATTCTTTGAAACTGTAGTCCTTTTGTTTCAATTTTACGACTATGTATTAAGTGGATTTCTTTAGATTTCGATTTGAAATTCTTTACATTTCTACGATTCTAGTTTGATGCACTGTAAAATTTGAAGCACTACAAATTTTTAATTTTGTTAAATTTTGAAAGCTTTAGTTTTAAAAAGTTAAATTTCGAACATTTAAAATTTTTTAATTCATTCAGTTTTGCATGTGTCATTCAATAATAAATAATGTTTATTTGGGCATTTTAGAATATTTGAATGTCAACACTTTATTGATTAAGTCCGTTTTAAGCCTGCCAGCAAGTCGCATTCCTAATTTTAGTCACTTTCATTTCATAAAAAGTCACTTTTTCAAAATATGGCTTCTTTTGTTGGATTTTTTTTAAGGAATGAAGGGAGATACTATATTTTCATTCAATATCCGTTGTTTGGCTGAAAAAATACAATTTTACTATTTTCAATTGTAGATGATTACAAGATAATTAAATGTCAAACTTGGGGTTAGTATCATAATTGTTTTTTTTCCCCCAATTGTGAAGTACGAAAATCTGTCAACAGTTCTAGGTTAGTTGGAGAGGTTAGTGAATCTTGTTTCTGTAATTAAAATATAAGTAAATAATTATAATTACTAATTAACATGTTTATAAATACAGTTACATATTCAAATCATTTTTAATTCAATTTAACATCAGCTTCGAAACAGGTCATTTTTTGAATATCCCAGGAACTTTCATATCAGATTCAAATTTTTGTCAGTTTGTATTAATATTATTATAAATGATGAAAAAAATAAAACAAAAAATATATTTGAAGAATTGATGGGTGTTGTATTAACGTTTACGAATTCGTAATTCTATAAAATTTATAGATTTCAATTTATTTTTGGCTGTTAACACACTTAACCGTAATGGAAAAAAAATCTGTAATCGGTGACACAATACCAAAATAAAGTTAAAAATATTTCTTTACGCACATGTTTGCAAATTGAAGGATGGAAGGATTAAGAGCAAAAGTTTTCAAGATAATTTTGGCAAAATTTCATAGATATTATTCACAAATATTTGAAATATCATTAATCAAAGTCTAACCTTTGAATTTCCAAATTTCCAAAATTGTTAGATTAAAAATTATACAACTAGAAATTCAAGAATTCAAAATTGCACTATTTCAAATTGAAAACGATCATAAAGATGAAATTACAATAAAATAATTCAAAAGTGGACAATTTAAATTTTGGAATGAAAAACTGCGAATTAGTTTGAATGATTAAAATATAAAAAGAGCGTTCAAAATAAAAAATATTCTGAAATTAAACAATTTTCAACTATTAAAATCTTTGAAATTGTAATAAATTTAATTTAAAAGCTTTTTAAATTAAATGATTTACAGTGAAAGGAGTTCAGAGTTTAATAATTTTGAATTAAAATACATATATTCAAAATGGTTTGGTTTCAAATTTAAATTGTTAAGCGTTTTTCGATTTCAAATCGACTGTCATAATGGTTTATCAAATTTAAGTTTGAATTGTTCACTATTGAGTTTTTTTTATTGAAAAATTTTGAAATGAAAGCTCTCAAAACTGAATAATTTCCAATTCACAATGTTAGGAATAACAAAAAAGTTGAACGATTTTCAGTCAGAAACGCTCAAATTAATATGAATAATTTTGATTCTAAGTTTGAAAATATGACAATTTCATGCGGTAAGAATCTGAAATAGAATGATTTAAATTAAAAGTGTTCAAAATAGAATAATATCAAACTTTCATGCTTTTAAATTCAAGCATGTATAAAAAAAATCTGTTTCACATTTAAACCGTTAAGATTGTTTAATTTCAAATCAAAAGCTACAATTTGATGTTTTGAATCATTTTAAATAAAAAACGTAAAAAATTGGATGATTTCATATTAAAATATTGACAACAGAACAATTTAAAAAAGAAAGAATTTGAATAAATAGGATAATTAAAAATTTATATTGAATAATTTTAGGCTGAATTATTTTAAAAATTGTGTTTTTTTCAATTCCAAGTTGACTTAGAAACTTTGTAAATTTTAAGGCATCAAGTTTGAAATTTTTTACTCCTAAGAACTCAAAATTAAAAGTTATTCAGTTTTTAAATGCTGAGCGTTTCAAATTGTTCAAATTGACTTCAAAATAGCAATTTCTAGATCAAAATATAGTGTAATTCGTTTGTTATTTGTTATTTTTTTCAAGTTATTTTTTTATGTTTGTTCGTTTATTATTCAATTTTGAAGATAAGTATGTTTCCTCAAGAAGAGGATAAACAGGCGAAAAATAGAGGAATCCTTTCGTTCCAGATCATTAATATTTTTATCGTTAGGATCTAATTGAATCTCCTTATTACCCACTCCTGAAAACTGAGATAGTGATATGCTAGATGAAGATTAATCATCAATTTCCATTTCTGCTCATTAAGGTCTTCTCGGAAGAAATGATGAAAAGAAAAAAAGGCTTCAAGCGTTATGAATGGACCAGTTTTTGTCAGACGTCGGTAAGTCTATAATCTCTTTAAGTACAGGAAGAGACTGAAGATGAAGAACCTCTCGATATTATTCCGAGAACAGTCTATATTTTTCCTCGTAATCTTTCGCCTAATTAGTAATCTATAAATCATCAAACGGTCGAGCCACTCGAGATTTTTTTGTGGATGAACACTGACAGGGTGGGCAGTCTAGACTTCGCCTCTGCAGATCATCTTCACCGGAATAAGGGAACGACGTTTGTCGCGTGCCGCTCCCAGTCATCGAGATAGCCTGTTGCAGGATGCTGAAACTTCTAGTGAGTCCAGCGTTTCCCAAACTACTGCCGGCGGCAGGGTCGCCTTCCAGTGGCAGGGGGATTCCACCCTGGCCCGGCAGACTCGGCAGGGAGATGCCACCCTGGTTCCGGCCCGAGACAGTCACCCCGATGCGAGTTGCGAATGCATTCAGCTTTTTTACTCTCCGGTTCGATAACCGATTCGTGTCTGGTATTTCGCTTTTTCGAAGCCAGGTTTGTTTTAAAACGACGGGCCGCTTTTGGATAGCTAGAAGCTTCAGCATCCTGCGACAGACTATCTCGTTGACTAGAAGCGGCACGCGACAGACGCCATCTCCTTATTCCGGTGAGGATG
>JAUMHM010000085.1:19545903-19579965 GCA_032362435.1 Melikaiella ostensackeni
CCTGGTATAGTAGAATAGGTTTCACCACAGTTCGATGGGCAATAAATGCCCTGCCCATCCATATAATAATAATAATGCATCGTCTTTTGATAACATCCCTTCATTAAAATCCGAACCAGACCTATACTATACCCTCAAATTCAATCATCTCCCATGATATCAAACTTTACCATGAAGATGTACACTCCACAAGAGATGTCATCAAAATCTTCTGGTTCGAGAAAATAATCCCCCAGATATTTATTTCTGAGACACGTTAGTGCATCACATTCACATGATGAGCTGTCTACTCGCAAAAATCACACTTATGACAATGTGGGTTGTCTCCAATCTTCATGTTGGTCAAGTATTTTCTCAATCGGCAGTGACCAGTAAGTAGCTCTACTACTACCTTAATCTGCCTTCTCTCCATGGTCAAGAGTTTTTTAGTCCTCCTACTACATGTACTGGATATAAATTTCTTGAAATGCACCATTTTTTTTAATTTCCTTCCGATATTTCGCATGCTTTTCCGAGAGCCATTTTTTATGGCTTCTTTCGCCGATGCGTACGAGATACCACAATAAGGCTCCGAACCAATCAGGGATTACTTTTCTCCCATTTTGGACAGTGCATCTGCTTTCTCATTTCCTTTAATATCTTCATGGACGGAAACCCAGATTAGTTTAACCCAGTTTTTACCGGTCATCTCAAGACGATCCTGAAGGAAATTTCAGACTAGTCTGGAAGTAAACTCTTCAGATGCAAGAGCCTTAGTTGCAGCTTGACTGTCAGAACAAATGTAAATGTGTTGGCCTTCGTATGCCCGTTTACAAATTTCCTCTTAACAAGCCTTAATAGCTATTATTTCAGTCTGCAATACTGTAGGAAATGTGCCTAGTGCTATTGAAATTTCAGCCCTGGGCTTCTTCCCAAAGATTCCAGCCCATGTTCCCAAGGAGTCCTTAGAGCCGTGTGTGCACCAAACGAAATCTCCTGTTTTAAACAAATCATTCCTTCTCTGCTCATCATGCCATTCTTCCCAAACGTTCCCCCTTACTAGGAGTCTATAGACCAGGTCTGGGCAGGACATAGCACTAATGTTCGCCAAGCAGAAAACCTTTTGAAGTCTTTCTAGTTGTTTCATAGTACTGATTAAGACAGCCATGACAGCCAGATCGTTGATCAATATGCTATAAATGGTCTGATTATCATTGTATATAAGCAGTAAGTACTCTTGGGTTTTAAGTCCCAAGTTTTTCCTATTACGCCCCTGCAAGCCCAGAAAGCCATCTTAGCTTTCTTCACCACAGCATCAACATGGAGTCAATATGTTTTCCTGTTATCAGGATCGCCAGGTCGTCTACGTAACTCTGTGCGTAGAATCCTGATTCGTTTGATACGCGAATCAGGTCATCAATGGCAAGTGCCCACTGGGTGAATGATAAATCTCTTCTCTGTGGGCATCCTTCATATAACTTACTATCATTTACGATCTTACTTCACCTATTACATTTTTGCAACAAACTAGTTTAACCTGGAACCTCAGACCATTCTTTCTTAGTAACCAGTTCTTTCTCAGTGGTTAGTTGAAAATCCCGTTATTTGAAAGAGTAACTCTCGCGAGATGAAAAAGTAAAACAAGGTACAACAGCGGAAATCGTATCCTTCTCGAGATCGTAACAAAGTCTTTTGGTCGATAGTCTATATACTTATATAGTCTGTGGCACGCAAGACTCCTGCAAAGTCGATGTATCGTGTTAAACTCGACACGAACGAGTTAATTTCAAGTCGATCGAGAGCAAAGGCAAAAGAGAGAGATGACGAACCGGAGAGCACTAATCGGCCACGAGTTGTTTGCGAAATGAGAGAGTGAACAACTTCAGGAATTTATTGTTCGTAGTTAATCGCACGAGACACGAGGAGGGCGTGCCGCGGGGTCAGAGTGTAACACAGCCATCTGGGATTTCCTTCTGGCCGCATCGGGCCTTCCTAGACTGAGACCATTTCTTTTGTCAATTTTTCCCATGTTTTGTGCGAGTGTTCAGTTGCGTGAGCATTGAAGTAGTCTCGTGTAAAAATCATAAGTATGGGAATGATCCATCATTGACTTTCCAATGTGTAAAAAATGTATGGCAAATGACAAAATCTCATACTTCAAGAACATTGAAATAGTATATCTAATGTACAGCTAAAGTATAGATAAAGTATAGCTGAAGTATAGAATATACTTCATCTATACCCAAGCATATCTGAATTATAGGATATACTTAAACTATACTTGAGCAGAGCTAAAGTATAGGCCATACTTTATAACTGTACCTAAGTTTGACTAAAGGTTAAAGTATCGGACATAGAATGGCATTCATTTGTTTGATTAGATGTCTTAGTAATGGGACAAAACAAAATTAATTCTAAATGACAGCTCGTCCGAAAATTTAAAAAGTTTGCGATTTAAGACATTTCGTGAGAAAAATGTGCATTGAATATTGTCCGCAAGTGTAAATAAAAAGCGAGTTAATATAATCCTCGACTTTCCACAAAATTCGTGCCATTTTTATCCAATGAAATCTACTTCCGTGTTTGCATTCAACTTCGCAGTTTTTCAGCTCAATCGATATTAGAAAATAATCATCCAAGCAAGAAGATATAAATAAAAACTTATATGCTTCTTATTTTATACAAATGAATGCCGGTAAGAGATCCAGTCATCCTTTATTCCTAAACATAACATTATTAAGCTGAAATAAATTTGGTCAGTTGCAAACAATATTCTTTATTTAATGTGAATCTTGATTCTCGATCTCTAATTTTATGCATTTCAGATCTCCTATGTATCACCCATCATCGAATACATCGCTATATATAGTATAGTCGTATACTTTTCTTATACTTTAGGCATACTTTGTGTATACTTCTGAAATACTTGAGTTATACTTTAATGAAATACTTCAGCCATACTTTGACTAAACTTCAACTATACTTTAGCTATACTTCAGATATACTTCATATATACTTCTCAGATATACTGTAGCAATACTTTCACTATACTTCAAGCATACATCGTTATACTTTAGCTATATTTGAGCTATGTATTCACAATACTTTTTTGAAATATATATGAAATATGGGATGGTCTCTTTTGCTATACATTTAATATAGTAACTGAGAGACGTCTCCCATGCGATTTCCTAGAAGTTTTTTCAGATCTATCCCATATCAATATTTTTTTACCCCGGGATATTTAGATTGACTCATGTCCAGAGAATTTCAATCATAACGGTTTCAGAATATTTACACTTTTAAAAGTCAATCCTCAAAAGACCACTGAGTTCGGTGTTTTTTTTGCGATGCAACAAAAATGAGTTACGAAAAAAAAATGATGCTTCAATGAAAATTTTTATTGTTCAAAATAAAATGCAACAATATTCACACCAGTGATTTATTCTGTGTATTATATATATATGATTGAAATTATAAGAATTATAGGAAAGTTGGGATCAAGTGTTTTTTCCGTAAAACAGAGGATGCCGGTCTTCAAGATTCAAAGTTAAAACAAAAATCCAAGATGGCGGACAATTGCATATTCAAGAAATAGCTCATTTCTACAGTTTTCAAAGGAAATATTTTAAAATTTTGCTAGAAAAAGAGGTTTGATTGAATAAATATAAAATATCTGATGATCCCAGATATTCAAAATTTTACAAAAATTCAAGATGGCGGACAGTAAAGTTTTCCAAAATGTTTACTTGTACACTTTTCAGATCAGAAAAAGTCCTTTTATCAGAAAAAGTTGGTGAAACATTATTAATTTTATACACTGGTTCATAACTGGTTGTAATTGAATGATGCTCGCATAATTTAAGAAAATTCAAAACAAAAATTCAAGAAACAAAAGTTTGAAATTTTGGAAACAATTTTTGTATTGAGA
Organism: Melikaiella ostensackeni; assembly: GCA_032362435.1. Lineage (NCBI taxonomy): Eukaryota > Metazoa > Arthropoda > Insecta > Hymenoptera > Cynipidae > Melikaiella > Melikaiella ostensackeni. The sequence continues at coordinate 19,549,814 of JAUMHM010000085.1, forward strand.
TACTTTTGTTATGAAAAATACTTGTATGGCATCATACAGCAATATCCAGTAAATATCATTTAACTTCAAGGACGCTTGAAAATCCAAGATAGTGGTCATAACAAATTTGAAATAAACAATAAATTTCAATTTTACAATATTTTTTCAAATTTCAATTTGAATTTAAAAAAGAAAGGTTTTATTTTGATACAACACTGAATTTTCTTGTATTTAGGAATATTTTGTTGAAAAGATTAAAATTTATTATTTAAAAAAATCGCTTTGTCTGCAATCTTACATTTTTCAAGAATTCCAGATTTTTCAGATGATGAAACATTTTATAAAGCCAAAATTCTTTTTCTAACGAAGATTAAAAATATTTCGCTCAAGAATGTAGAAATTAGGTATTTTCTGAACACTTAACTGACCATCTTGCACTTGTTATAAATTTTAATTGTTAGATCACCCACTGGTTAAAAGGTTTGAACACTTCAGTGTCTGATTTTTTGCTTACAGAGGAAAATTACTTTTATTTATTAATTAATTACCAATAAATATTTGAGAATTTTTTAACTAAAAAAATTGATTGAAATTAAATATTCTAAATTAATTTATTCCTTTAAACTTTCATTTAAATTCTTTCGTCTTATTTGAATTTCAATACGAAGCAAAAAGGTATATGCGAAAAACGATTTTTCTAACAACTTCGCTGAAAATCGAGGAATTTTCAAAATATAAAAACCTGTGTTGATTATATATAGTTGATGGTTTGGAACATAATTTCATAATAATTTTTTACTCAGTTTTTGAGCAAAAAGAAGCCTATCATATTTAAAATCCAAAAATTAAAAAAATGAAAATAGAAATTTATTTTTGAAAAAAGTGCTACCACAATTTTTGTAATTTCATATCGAAAATATCCGAACATCAACCGAAGAGAAAATTATGCAAAAAAAAAAATTCAGTATGTTATTTTTTAATAACCTCCAAATCCCCTTCCTTCTTTTTTTCTTTAGTCTTTTTTTATTTTTAATTTGTTTGGATCACAATAAAAAACATTTACAAATAACTACCAACGCAACGTTTCGTTGCTCCAAGGCAGCAAAAACAAACAAAAAAAGCAAATAAACAAAAATAATAAAAGCAAACCCTTCATTCGGAGGTTGCCTTCTTTTTTATTCCTCTTTTTTATTTTTGTGTTTTTTTTTTCAAATTTGAACTATCCAAATTTGATCGTTGGATTCTTAGTTTTTTAATTTCCAGAAATTTCGTACTCAAATAATCTACACGCAGAAAACGATTTTTTTGGATTTTGGTCTCCTACAACTATTAAACCAGCCTTTTCTGTTCTAAACCTTTATAAAAAATATCAAGGTCATTTTAAAAAACTTAGGTGAACTGATGGTGAGCAAAAGAATCCCACACTCAAAAGATATCTCCAGATTCTGAAAATACTTTGTAGTAAGTTTGATTTCTCGTCTCCAAAATGAGACCTTAACGAATTCAATATGTTAATTCTTGTGTATGATATGAATTTATTAGAGTTAAAAAAAGATTAATGAAAAGGACCACCCTTCTTATGGAAAAAATTACCCGAATAAGGGTTGAAGATTCGCGTTATGGTGAAACAGGCTTGTCCAGAGAGGAGAAATTCCAGGAATTTTCCTCGAAACTTCTTAAATCGCAGATGTGAGTCTTCTACCTCCCCTCTCCATTTCTCATTCTACTTCACGAGAGTAACCACCATCCGAGCTTTCTCAATTAAGCAGAGAAAAGTGGTGGTGGAAGTGTCACATGTGACTTTTGACCAAATTTCTCCTCTCTGGACAGGTCTACTAGTTCGTAATTAGCACAGCATTTTACGTAATATTCAGCAGAAAAATCCGAAGGACCTAGAACGGCACACAGAATTACACCTAGCTCCTCGAGTATGAGCACTCACAGCATCTTCTTCGCCCTTTGGTCCCTATTTTTCCAGTACTTCCATCGTCATCGCCAATAAGGTGCCAAGTCACGTACTGGAAAGGAAGGTTCCTGGACGTTTTTCGATGTCGAAAATCACTGGGAATAAGGGTTGAAGGTTTGCGTTATGACAAAACAAGCTTGTCCAGAGAGGAGAAATTCCAGGAATTTCCTTCGAAACTTCTCAAATCGCAGATGCGAGTTTCCTAACTTCCCTCTCCACCTCCCATTTTACTTCACGAGAGTAACATGTGGCTTTTGACCAAATTTCTCCTCTCTGGACAGGCCTACTTGTTCATAATCAGCACAATATTTTACGTAATATTCAACAGAAAAATCTAACGGACCTAGAACCGCACACAGAATTACACCTAGCTCCGAGAGTGCCAGGAAATCGTGACCTTGTCGACTATGACGTTGAGCTAATGAAAATCCCGCTGAGTGATCTTCACTTCCACATCTTTTATGGCGTACAAGACTTGCTCATCTAGCAGCTCGAGGCTTCAGTCTCGGTAAGAGAAGTCTCGAAGAGGTCAAGGGCATGGCTACGAGATACGAGCTACGTGACTGCTGATTCTTTAGCATCAGGTTTAGGTTGTTAGACGAGATGCTGTGGAGGTCTATGCTCCGTGCTATGTATGGGAAAGTCAGTTGAGGAACAATAGGAAATTGATGATATCGATGATTGGCATTTTTTTCCCTTCATTCCAATCGGAACATTTCTTCTTTCTTTTCGATTATTTTTATCTTCACTGGAGAGTAGCTCAATTTTTTGTTTATTAAATTTCAAATTGAAACTGAAATAGATGATTAGAATTTGAAAAATTCTAGCCTCCGATGAGACTTTATCATTTAAGTTTCAACAAGAATGATAAAATTTGAACTTCTTCCCTCATGTCATGATCAACAGAGCGGAGCGAAAACATTTTTTTTTTTAATTTGGAGGGGGTCCAAAAGTATAAGTTTGGTACCCGGATCTCCCACAAAAAGTTACAGATAAAAAAAAATTATGTTCGCGCATCCACGACAAAGCTCAAAATAACGAATAATAGTGAATTTTTTGTTACTTTAGTACGAAATCAATTTTTTAATATATGAAAAGGGCTCTTAAAATTAGTAGGTATTTACAACTATAATTATAGTTCTTCATTGATAAAATGATATTTTCCTTACTAGTAACGATTTTTTAATTGATGGAAAGGGTTCTAAAAGTTAAAACTCAAACCTGAAATAATCCTTCAAAAACTACGTAGCAATAAACAAATTCTTATACATCGTAAACTGTCACTAAATTTGAATAAATTCTATAAAATCATGATTTTTGACTAGTAGATATTACTTTTATGAATGATCTATAATTTCCAAACCGTTGACTTTTAATTCCCGAAAAGATGAATTTTCAACCCAAAAAGACGACTTTTTTAGAAGAGAGTTGAATTTTCGACATTCAAAATTTTAATTTTCAACAAAAAAGTTCTTTTCCGCCAAGAAAGATGAATTTTTAATAAAAAAAGATGACTTTCCCATCATGAAAAATTAATTTTCAACATAAAAGATAATTTTCAACTAAATAGTTGAATTTACAAAAAAAAAAAAAAATAATTTTCAACCAAATTGTTGCATTTTAAACCTACAAAGATGAATTTTGAACCAAATGGTGGAATTTAAAAAAAAGGATAAAACTTCAATCAAAAACAGTTGCATTTTCAAGCAAATAGTTAAATTTTTAAGCAAAGAAGACGAATTTTTTAGATGACAATTGCATTTTCAAGCTGAAAAGTTGAATCCTCAACCAATAAAGAAGAATCTTCAACTAAAAAAGATGAATTCTTTACCATAAATGATGCATTTTTAACCAAACAGTTGAATTTTCAGAAAAAAAAACTTTCAATCAAGCAGTTGCATATACAACAAAATACTTGAATTTTCAAGCAAAGATGATTTTTTATGGAAGAGAGTTGACTTTTCAACTTTAGAAATTTGAATTTTCAACAAGAAAAATATTTTTAAACGAGCAAAATGATTTTTTTACCAAAAAGATTAATTTTCAACAGAAAAAATAATTTTCAACCGAACAGTTGAATTTTGAAGCCAAGTAGGCGAGTTCTTTAGATGATAATTGCATTTTCAAGGTGAAAAGTTGAATTTTCAATCAAGAAAGATGAATTTTTTAACCAAAAAAGATTGCTTTTTTTTACCATGAAAAATGAATTTTTAACCAAATAGATGAATTCTCCACAAAAAAAGGTTACTTTTTTACCATGAAAAATGAGTTTTTAATCGAATAGTTGAATTCTCCGCATACAAAGATGAATTTTCAACCCAACAGTTGAATTTTCAAAAAAAAACAACAACAAAATTTCAATCAAGAAGTAGCATTTACAACCAAATAGATAAATTTTCGAATAACGAAGATAAACTTCAATTAAAAAGAGTTGCATTTTAAACCAAGAAAGGTGAACTTTTAACCAAAAAAATGAGTTTTTCATCCAAAGAGATGAATTTTCAACCAAACAGTTGAATTTATAAAAAAAAAATTTCAAACAAAAAGAGTTTCGTTTTTAACCAAACAGTTGAATTCTTAAGTTAAGAAAAGAAATTTTTTAGAGGTTAGTTAAATTTTCATCCTGAAAAGTTTAATTTGAAAAAGAAAATATTTTTAGCCCAGAAAGATGAATTTTTTTAGCAAAAAAGATGAATTTTCAACAGAAAAAATATTTTTCAACTAAGAAGTTGAATTTTAAAGCCAAGTAGATTAATTTTTTCAACAAAAAAGATTGTTTTTTTACCTTTCAAGATGAATTTTTAATCAAATAGTTGAATTCTGCACATGCAAAGATGAATTTTCAATCAAACAGTTGAATTTTCAGAAAAAAAACATCAAAATTTCAATCAAGAAGTTGCATTTACAACCAAATACTTGAATTTTCAATCCAAGAAGATGAATTTTTTAGACGAGAGTCGAATTTTCTACCTTAAAAATTTGAATTTTCAACAATAAAGTTATTTTCAACCGAGAAGGATGATTTTTTACCAAAAAAGATTACTGTCATTTCTACCCGAAAAGATAAATTAAGAAAAAATTGCAACCAAATAGTTGAATTTACAACCAAATAGTTGAACTGTCAAGCAAAAGAGACGAATTAAAAATAAATAGTTGAGTTTTTAACCAAATAGTTGAATTTTCGAACAAAAAGATAAACTTCAACCAAAAAGAGTTGCACCTTTAACCAAGAAAGGTGAATTTTTAACCAAAAAAAAGATCATTTTTTTACCAGAAAATATGAAATTTTAACCAAATAAGTACCCGGATCTCCCACAAAAAGTTACAGAAGCTACATAGCAATAAACAAATTCTTAAGCATTGTAAATTGTCACTAAATTTAAATAAATTGTAAAAGATCATGATTTTTGACTAGTAGATGTTACTTTATGAATGATTTATAATTTACAAAACCATTGACTTTTTAACCCGAAAAGATGAATTTTCAACACAAAAAGACGATTTTTTTGAAAAAGAGTTGACTTTCGACCTTAAAAATTTGAATTTTCTACAAAAAAGTTCTTTTCCACCAAAAAAGGTGAATTTTTGATAAAAAAAGATGACTTTCTTATGATAAAAAAAATAATTTTCAACATAAAAGATAATTTTCAATCAAAAATAGTGAGTTTTCAACCAAATAATATAATTTACAAAAAAATAATTTTCAACCAAACTGTTGAATTTTCAGAAAAAAACTTTTAATCAAACAGTTGCATATACAACCAAATAGTTGAATTTTCAAACAAAGAAGACAAATTTTTTTAGAAGAGAGTTGAATTTTCAACAAGAAAGTTATTTTCAACTAAGAAAGATGAATTTTTTTTATCAAAAAAGATGAATTTCCAACAGAAAAAAATAATTTTCAACCAAGCTTGAAAGTTGAATTCTCAACCGAGAAAGATGAATTTTTTAACCAAAAAAGGTTACTTTTTTACCATAAAAGATGAATTTTTAATCAAATAGTTGAATTCTCCACATACAAAGATGAATTTTCAACCAAACAGTTGACTTTTCAGGAAAAAAACAAAATTTCTATCAAGAAGTTGCATTTACAAGCAAATAGTTGAATTTTCAAACAAAGAAGACGAATTTTTTTAGAAGAGAGTTGAATTTTCAACAAGAAAGTTATTTTCAACCGAGAAAAATGAATTTTTCTACCAAAAAAGATGAATTTTCAACAGAGAAAATATTTTTGAACTAAACGGTTGAATTTCAAAGCCAATTAGACGAATTTTTTAGATGATGATTGAATTTTCAAGCTGAAAAGTTGAAATCTTAACCGAAAAAGATGAATTTTTTAACCAAAAAAGATTGCTTTTTTTACCATAAAAAATGTATTTTTAATCAAATACTTGAATCCCACACATACAAAGATGAATTTTCAACCAAACAGTTGAATTTTCAGAAAAAACAAACAAAATTTCAATCAAGAAGTTGCATTTACAACCAAATAGTTGAATTTTCAATCCAAGAAGATGAATTTTTCAGAAGAGAGTAGAATTTTCTACATAGAAAATTTGAATTCTCAACCAAAAAAGATGAATTTTTACCAAAAAAGATTACTGTCTTCTTTACCCGAAAAAATAAATTTAAAAAAAACTGCAACCAAACAGTTGAATTTTCAAGCTAAAAAGTTAAATTGAATGAAGTTATTTTCAACTGACAAAGATGAATTTTTACCAAAAAAGATTACTGTCTTTCCTACCCGAAAAGATAAATTTTGAAAAAAAAATGCAACCAAATAGTTAAATTTACAACCAAATAGTTGGAATATGAAAGAAAAGAGACGAATTTAAAAAAACAGTTGAGTTTTTAACCAAATAGTTGAATTTTCGAGCAAAAGAGATAAACTTCAACCAAGAAGAATTGTATTTTTAACCACGAAAGGTGAATTTTTAACCAAAAAAGATGAGTTTTTTACCCGAAAAGATGAATTTTTAACCACATAGTGGAATTTATATAAAAAAATACTTTTTAACTAAAAAGAGTTGCGTTTTTAACCGAGTAGATGAATCCTTAAGTCAAGAAAATAATTTTTTAGAGGACAGTTCAATTTTCATCCAAAAAAGTTGAATTTAAAAAAGAAAATATTTTTAGCCAAGAAAGATGAATTTTTAACCAGAACAGATGTACCTGAAGTTCTGAACGTTCAAATGAACGGGATATTTTTTCCAATTCTATTTTATCCATGAATATTGTTCCAAATACAATCTATAATAATGCATTATAAGTTTCTCTTAATAATCTATTATTCCCAATGTAAAACGAACATATATTTCAGCACTATTTCTAGTTTACGAAGCCATCAGTAACAAATTTTATTAATTTGAACGTTCAGAGCTTCAAACACATCCAGAAAAGATAACTTTTCTACCATAAAAGACAAAATTTTCCACCCAAAAAGACGAATTTCCAGCAAAAGAGTTGAGTTTTCAAGCTAAAAAGTTGAATGTTTTGAAAAACACTTGACTTTTGCATCCGAAATTTGAATTTTCAACAAATATTTCTCAAGTAAAGTATTCAAATGTCATGATTTTAAATAATTTATTCAAATTTAATGACAATTTACAACGTGTAAGATTTATAGGTGTAAGCACTAAATTTTAGAACCTCTCCACCCAAAAAAATCTATTAAAAAATTGATTTCGTAATACAATAAAAAAATTCGCTATTAATCGTTATATTGAGCTTCATCGTGGACGCGCAAACATAAGATATATTTTTTATATCTGTAATTCTTTGTGGGATATCTAGGTACCAATCTACAACTTTTGGACTCTCTCCGAATTAGAAAATAAAAATAAAATATTTTTTCGCTCCGCCCTCAATGATCATAATCCAAGAATAAATTCTCCTTTAGCATCCTGCCAGTGGCAGACAGACCGACAATAATAATTAACCGTTCTCTCTTCATAAATTCTCAGTTGTTGCAATTCATAACGCCCAGTGATGTTCAAAGAGGGTTCAATTAATCCGATTCTTTAGATAATATCACGTATATTTTTATCTCCGTAACGAAGAGACCAACCTAGGTATCCTATTGGATGTATACGGACATATCAGAAATCATATAAGAATTCTGAACCATATTTAAATTCATGTTCTCGCCTAGTGTATCGCATCGATATTATTTTTCACAAAGCAAAAGTGCGGGAAGGCAAATGGGCAAGTTACGAGATTTATCTTACAAACCGGACCGTATCCTCCAGGCCATTACGATGGACTGTACTAATGATGTTAACGATAACCTTCGTTAAGTTCATCCAGGCACTTCAGGCGAGTTTTACTTTTCTTTTGGCATTACTTTCTTCTTGTTTTGCATTTTTTCGTCTCAAGCTTCATTTTGCATTGTTTCTTTTTTTTATCAGGGTATAATCAGGTTTCCGCCGAGTAATTAAGTCGGTCGACGAGTTCGTTGGAGAAATGAAACCTGAGACACCTCGCGCTTCATATCACTAATGCTGGGTGAAATTGACACTTCGTTTGGCGTACGCAATTATTATCGAGAGACACGATAAGGCTGGGTTGTGTGCACTGTTCTTTGTTATGAACCGAAGTCATATTATGCGATCCCTCATGGGAGTTGTCCAACAACTAGGCCGGATATAGGGCCTAAAGTTTCCTCAGCGTATAATATTACAGTCCAGAGAATTGGGGGGGTTGCCATTAGAAGGCCGTTCCATTCTCGGAGACCGATATATGAGGTGTGGCTATTAAATAAAGCAGGGTCTGGTACTGATATGTGTTCTTTCCCCCATTACCCTTCGAATTTCAAGATTGTACGACTTACAGTACGACAGTAACCTTTGTTCGAAGTTGATCGTCTACCTGAGCTCCGCCGGAATTATGTTGAGTGTGAAAATAGAACAGCGCGTCAACGTGAAGTTTCTTGTGAAACTTCGAAAATCCGCTACAGAAACGCATAATTTGTTAAAGGAAGTTTATGGTGATGAGTGTCTGTCTTCAACTCAAGTAAAACCGACGGTAATATCGAAAAGTGTGTAACATTATTCGAACAAATCGATGTCTGAGCATTCAAGCAATTGCTGACTGAGCGAATGTCGATGAAGAAATTGTTAGACAAATTTTAAATGAAAATTTTTACATGAGAAAAGTTTGTGCTAAAATTGTGCAGAAATTGCTCACTCCTGAGCAAAAGGAAACTCGAAGGAACATTTGTGCTGACATTCTGGAGAACATCGAAAATGAACCAAAGTTTTTACAAAATGTAACTTATGGCGAATCATGGTTTTTTCAATACAACCCTGAAATTAAGCGCCAATCCATGAATTGAAACAGTACCAGTTTACCTAGACAAAACGAAGCACGGATGAGCAAGTAGAAATTCAAAGCAATGATGATAGTTTTTTTGATATTTCCAAAATACTTTCCAAAATAGATTTTTACTTCTATAAATTCAATTAAATATGATTGTTAAACTATTCATTGACAAGGCAAAATCATGGTTAAGTTTGGCAACTAAATGGAAGTTGGAAGCAATTAGACATCACTTTTAGTGTGCTATCATGTTGGCACCCCCGTTACCATTTAAAATTGTCGTCGAAATGTTAATTTAAACCACTCAAAAATTGAGTATTACATATTAATCGGTGGCGAGGTTTCAGTTGATGAATGTCTATGAATTTTCATGACTTTTAGAAAGACTCTTCTATACTTTTATAAGTTTTCTGATTAAATATCTTGGATTTTCGAATACAAATCTCCGATCCATATGATTCTGCTAGGTTAGGTCCGTAAGACACAATGTTTATTTAAAAGCTTACACTTTATACACAAGGTAGTAAGAAAAACTTATATTTTTAAAAATGACGCGGAAGTAATACAAATTTAACATATTTCAAGGGCATTAACAAATCTTGGATTTGACTCACTACATATTCCTCCTAAAATTTCAAGTAATTAACATGAAAAAATTGGACTATGTACACCATATCCCCAGTTTATTATAAATAATGATGTTTCAGTCCTTGGAAATATCGAAATGGGTGAAATAATTAACTTTTTAGTGAAAATTCATGTTTTCGATTACAAAATTCAACTGATTTTACAAAATTCGTATTTGTAGTTCGAAATTTCAACAGTTTGGTAGAAAATTCAACTATTTGGTTGAAAATTAATTCTTTGTTGCAAATTCACATTTTTGGTTTGAAAATTCAACTCTTTTGTTGAAAATTCGTTAAATTCGTTAAAGTGGAAATGTATCCTTGAAAATTAATCTGTTTTAGTTGAAGATTCAACTACTGGGTTGAAAATTAACTTTTGTGTTAAAAATTCATATTTTTTTGTTCAAAATTCAACTGTTTTGTAGAAAATTCGTCTTTTTGATTTAATAATTCATTTCTTTTGGTAGGAACTTCACCTTTTTTGGTTAAAAATACAACTGTTTGGTAGAAAATTAATCTATATATTTGGACTCAGGATTCAATTATTTTGTTGAAAGTTCATCTATTTGGTTGAAAATTCATCTCTTTTGATAGGAATTTAATCTTTTTTGGTTAAAATGCAAATATTTGGTTGAAAATTATTCCGTTTTCGTTGAGTATCAACTATTGGTTTGAAAATTAAATTTTTCTTTAAAAATTTATATTTTCGAGTTCAAAATTCAACTATTTTGTAGAAAATGTATGTTTTTAGCTAGAAAATTTAACAATTTGATCGAAATATTTTCTCTTTCATGGGCGAAAAATTTTTTTTGCTTGAAAATACATCTTTTGGATTTAAAAATTCGTTTCTTTTGGCAGTAATTTCATCTATTTAGGCTGAAAATTCATCTTTTTGGTTGAATATTTATCTTTTTCAGTTGGAAATTCAACTATGTGGTCGAAAATTGATGTATTTTGTTGATAATCGTCTTTTTTCGTAAAAAAATAATCTTTTTGGTTGAAAGGGCACCTGTTTGGTGGAAAAAATAATCTGTTTTGGTTGAGGATTCAACTATTTGGTTGAAAATTAATTTTTTTGTTAAAAATCAAAATGTTTTGGAGAAAATTCGTCTTTTTGGTTTGAAAATTCAATAATTTGGTTGAATTTTTTTCCTTTCTGGAACGAAAAATCATTCTTAGTTGAAAATTCAACTCTTGTGTTGAAAATTCAACTATTTGATTAAAATATAATTTTCTTGTTAAAAATTCATATTTTCAAGCTAAAAAATCAACAGTTTGGTAGAAAATTCAACTATTTGGTTTAAAATTCAACTACTTGGCTGAAAATTAACTACAGATTTTGTTGAAAATTCTTATTTTTTGCTAGAATTCAACTATTTTTGAAGTAAAATTTAAATCTTTTCTGGTTGAAATATCAACTATTACATTTTTTATGAGAATCCTTTTTTTATTGTTTAAAATTCAACTAATTGGTTGAAAATTCAACTATTTTGTCAAAAATTTGTTTTTTTTTTGGTAGAAAATTAATCTTGTGTTGAATTTGATTAATTAATGTGTTTAATTTAGGACGTTTTCACAAATGATTACAGGATATTCTTCAATATAATAATTATCACAATCGAATGACTAAATTAATTGATAATACTAAAAACATAATTAATTATTTCTTAAATTTCTTCCTAGAGTACATGAATGTGAATAAAAATTGAAACAAATTTTTATTTTATCTTCATACTTGAAAGTCAGTGCATACTTAACACATTAATACATACTTTGAATGAAAGCTGTTTTCCTGAGAATAGTGAAAATGATACAAAGAAGTTTAATTTAAATCACTATAAATTCAGTACTATAAAAGTTACTTTTACAAATAAAAAATCATTATTATTCAAATTTATATTGCAATTTTTCAAAAAATTGGCACGCTCGAAAAAATTCCCTGCTCAAAAAAAAACTCCTGACGTTTCCAGGTTTTCCCAGGTATATAAAAATTCCCTGACAACTTCAGGTTTTCCAGGTGAGCAGACTCCCTGATTACAATGTCATTTAAGATTTTTTCCAAAAAATCCTTTATAATTACAACAATTAGTTTGCTTGCGCTTTGTTTGCAACTTATCCGCTCAACCCCTCTTGAGTGCAATGTTGCTAAAGTTTGCACCGACACAAAAAATCGAATCCTATTTCGGAAGAGGAATTCCCAATGAAAAAAGTGACGCCCCAACTTGCGATTAAATTAGCAAATCGCCGGATAGAATCATCGAAGCCGGCTCTGTTATCAGACGAATATCTCATGCAAAATGTGCCTTAAGCACCATCGATGATTATAGGTTAGTTCCGACTAGTAACTAGTATATCTTCTAACTGGTGGACTCCTCCCTTTATCGAGGACACCAGATGATGAATGAGAGTTTCCTCCTGATTACAACACGCTTTAGCACTCATATATATGGCCAGAAATCGTAAATATCCCATTTGCTCGTGAAGTACAGTCGCATGTTTATTCGGATTTACGAGTCATATAAAATGCCATTCGCGATGGGCTCGGCGAAGTGCAGCGACAAAATCGCTTCAGGATTATCTCAATCAGCTACATGCACATTGGCATAATGCGTAATGCAGGGCATACTCGTGAGTTACGCCCTGTGCGATTTTCACGACTTTCACGCATAAATAGGAGAAACGCTTCTACGCGGTTTGAATCATTTTTCTGTAGGTTGATTTAAAATCAATCTATTCAGATTTTTCCATTTTTCAAAATAAAAAAATGGTAATCATCCATTTTAGAAAACGTGATTATTAGTCTGGAAGGTTCTAGAACCTAAACCTAAACTAGGACCCAAGACAGATTTATGTGTACTGAAATTGAAATCTTACATAAAGCAAAGAATAACTTTCACTCTTCCATACACACATCAATATGTAGAAGAATACTGTACGAAGTCGAAAGAATAACTAAAGGGCTCATTTGAGTGGGTGAAGAGAAGCCAGCCTCAGGTCTCTGACACACGACACAACGCGTGTGTCAGAGCCTTGCATTACACTTTTGAGCTATGGTTTCACTTGACTCAGGCGCGACTCCCCATATCGAAGTCTAAGATGTTTACACATGAAAAATCTAATTTGTAAAGTATTTATAATAGAAATTTTTTGTGACCTACTCTAGCATAGCTTCACCCCTAATGAAACGTTTGTCCATCACCCTGATGCAGGAATCAATTTATCTAGAGTTAAATAGAGTCTAGAGTTAAGGATCTTGGATGTGTTTGCATGACTCGGAGAATCTGATCACCACCTTGCAGGGACGTCGGCCCACGCATACACAAAGGCATTGTAATCCTTCGCACGTATGTACATACAATGGGATCCGCCTGGCCCTTACAAACGTATACCCATTGGCCTCGAGGTGCATATCTCTATGTGCTATTGTATCTACATGTTCAATGTTCATACATGAATCGGTTAAATGCAATTGCAGATGTTTGCCAAGGTCCTTCGGTATTGTTTGCTCATTTCGAGCCAGTCGATATTGGAACATAGTTAACGCACTTGAATTTACGAGCATATATTCTGGATATTATGTTCATCTACAGGTAACAAAATATGTGCCTATTATCTCCTTCATATAACTCTTGTATTGCATCTTCTCCCACGCGGAGAAAAATGGAAGTAAAAAATTGGGTCTTTAGTGCTAGTAGTGAAGTTATTCATTACTGAACTGGCGTTGTAAAACAAACTCGTGATTGAAATTACCTCACTGATTCAAGTGTAATCGCGGGATTAACTTCTTTAGACAACTAAAGACATTACAGTTCGTTGACGGCTTTGACTTCTCTAGCGCACTATACAACGTCCAGTTCAGAACAGAAATCAGTCCTATACTCGCAACATTAAATAATGATCGGCCAAAAAGAATTTACAAGGCCACAAAGTGGAAGATGTTGATATATATATGCACTAAGTTTTAAACACTAAATTATGAACATTTATTTGTTAAAACAGAAAAAGGCGAGTTAGATGAAAAAAACGCGGTTGCCAGGAATTGAATCCTAGTTTGCAACGCAGCAATCAGGTCCTCTCTACAATCTGGTATTCTGGATGCTAATCTTTGAGGAACTAAGACGTCCTCATGACATCATGCAAGACAAGTTTCGGTTCGATTCAGGCCAAGCGTTATTGAATGCGGCACATCCAGGAATGATTACTGGACTGCTGCAAACTTAGAAGAGTTTCCAATAGAACACTATAAACTGTGTTTCGATTAAGACATCGTCCTTCCGACAACTGAGACCACGATATATAGCTTTCCATTTTTCATGCTAGAAAATTCAGTAATTTTATTTATGCTTTCTATTCTTTTCTGAGAAAACAAAATTTTGATGAGATACTTTAGTTTCATTTTAGCAAAGGTTTACGAACTTGAATTGTAGATGATAACGTATGTATTGTATACACTTGCTTTAAAGAATTAAAAGTTAAGGTTTTATGCAGGATAGATCAAATTTTTTAATGATTGGTGTGTAGTTTCACATTCCATCCCGTGTCTACTGCATCTATTCCTGAAATTTTGTGATCATCACACGAGTCTGGCACTGAATATCCAACTCTTCAATCTTATTTTTCTCCGTGCATATGGTATTTATTTTCACCAATCAGTTTTCCTCATTTCTATATTCTTCCCTTGTTTGAACTGCTACTCTAATTACCGATGATAATTAAAAGTTCACAATAAGTGGAACACAGTTATTGAAATTACGATTAATCGTTTTATTTTCAAGATATAATTTCTAACTCGGTAATCAGATTTCGAGAAAAATTGAGTAGAGTATGAGTTAAATGAACATCAAGTCGATTAGACTTGATGACTATACTTTGCCAACAAAGTATGGGTATAGTTAATTATGATCAAAGGCGGAGAGACGACGATATATCAACGGTGACATTCATTTAATTGCGAATATTAATTTTCCTCCAGTCCTCAACAACTTTCGCCATTATATTTTATCATGCCCTACTCAAAAGCGCAAAACTGCACTTTGTTCTTCTTCTTTTTTCCTTCTCGTATTCCACCTTAATGCTTGGACTTACAACCATCGAGCTTAATTACTGCAATTACTATTTACACTCTTTATCATCTGCTACTTGTTTTATTTATGTTTTAATCACTCGGGAAAATTATATTCAAGAAAATCGAAGCAGAGGTTTATTTTAAATTTATTGGATTATGACAATATTTACATCAATTAGTGCTGCAGTTGTAATTTTTTTTAAAATTTGTGTTCAAAATCGCGTTGACGTCAAAGTTGATATCAAGTATTATGATTCATTTGAAATTTTTGACAACGATGGGAATTTTATTGAATTAACTATGATTATTTCATTTCTATGCTTGAAATCTCGGATGAGGTGTTACAAACTTTACGGAAATCAGGCTTTAAGCCTTTCCGCTATTCCCCTATTTTTTCACTTTTAAAAATAAGTAGTATGTTTATCATTTATATCGACAAAATCGAACATTTTTAATTTTAATGCAAATCAGAATTCAAATAATTGAACAGGTACAAAATCAAGCATTGAAACTTCTGAAACTTATACACTGAAAATCAAATGCATTCAAAATTGAAAAATTCAGTGACTTTAAAACGGAATTGTATAATTTAAAATACTATCACTTCGAAATTATTCAATTTTTAAGATTTCTATTTTAAAATGATAGAAACTAAATTATGGCTTTAAACTGAAATTGAACAATTTTTAAGCATCTGAAACTGAAACCAAAGAATTTTTTAATGTTTCAATCTAAATATATTTCTTTTAAAACGCTCTCAGTTCAAAATCTTGAGCTTTTTAATTTTGAATTGTTCAATTTTTAACTTGTCAATTTTAATGTTTCGAAAATGATTTAAAATTGATATTGTTTAATTTTGAGGCCATATTTTGAAAAAGTCACCAGGAGTGAAAATAAAAGAATAGAAGAGAACGAAAGTAGAAAAAGTAGAAAAAGTGGAAAAGTAGAAAAAATCCTCTAAAACTCAAGTTACATTCCAAAAAAATATTTTTTATTTATTCATGTTTTTCTACATTTTTAACTAAATTTTTGGTAAAAAAAGAATTATTTTATTAAAAAGAATTTGTATCAAAAATCTTAATATTATTGAACAGATATTTATAAGGGAATATTAAAAAAATTTCAAAGATAACTTTTATATCATATTAGCACCATTTTAAATTACGTACAAGTTGGCAAATCTAAATGTTTAAAAATACTTTGTGTAGAAATAGTTTCGAAAAATACTGGACTGAATATATTATAACATTTATAACGCTTGAAGTAAGCGCTGTAGTAAGAATTTGTTGCCTTTGCGATTAAAAAAGAAAATTTTATGCGAATAGTGATGAAAATTAAGCAAAAAATAAATAATTTTACAAAACTAAAAAGAATGTTTACATATAATTTATTATTGTTTAATTTATAATTCGTTAACACGATGAACCATGACACATCCCTCTGTAGTTCGAGCATGGGAGTAAAATTAAATGATTTATTTTATTATCTACTCGCAAAAATAGCACGCACTTATAACGTGTTTCTTATTTCCATTGCCTGATTATCAAATTAAAATATATGCTTAAATTTAAAGTACTATAAAATATAATTAATAATGAGTAGGAATTAAAATAAATATTAAAATCGCCAGATCGGCTTTCATACAATTTTAATTTTAATCGGCAACTTGTTTAATTCTGAATTTTTAGAGTTTAAAATCATTAAATTTTGAAAAAAAATTTGAAATAGGTCAATCTTGAAAATTTGCAATTGAAGATTTTTCAATGCTGAATGTTTATAATTTGAAATGATGTAATTTTGTATGTTTTTTTTTCAATAGTTCAATTTTGAAGATTTACAATTGAAAACTCTTGAATTTTAAAGATGTATAAATGAAAATTCTTAAATTTTTCTCATTCTTGAGATCAAAAATCAAGAGTTTTCAATTCTAAATTTTCCAAGTTGAAGAAATTTCAAATGTAAATCATCAAAATTGCAGAATTTTTAAATGTAAAACTAAAAAATTGCATAATTTTTAATATTAAATTTTCAAAGTTGAAAACTCTTCAACTTTAAAGATCTACAAAGTTCTAAAATTTTGAAGAATTACAATTAAAAATTCTTGAATTTTGAAAATATAGAATTCCAAATTATTAATTTTTCAGAATTTATGTTTCAAAGATATGTAATTTTAAACGTTTTTTGTATGAATAATTAAACTTTGATTATTTAAAATAAAAATTGTTCAATTTTCACAATTTGCAATTTAAAACTTTTCAATTTCGAAGATTTACATTAAAGATTAATTATTTGGAATGCTTACGTTTTAAAATGATGTAATTTTGAACGTTTTTTTTTGGAGTATGTAGTTCAATGATGAAGATTTACAGTGGAAAATTCTTCAATTTTGAATATGTATTTGCAATAAATTTGAAGGCTCTTCAATATTTAATGTGTAAAATAGAAAATTATGCCATTTTGAATGCTTTTTTAGAATATTTCAATTTTGAAGATTTAAAATGGAAAATTATTCTATTATTAAGATTTACAATTGAAGATTCATTAATTTGAAATATTTATAGTTTAAAATTATATAATTTAGAATGCTTTTTTTTATAGTTTAATTTTGAAGAATAAAAATTCTTCAATTTTTAAGATTTATAGTTGAAGAATCATTAATTTGGAACATTGATGGTTTGAAATTATATAATTTTGAATATTTTTTTTGGTATAGTTCAATGTTAAAGATTAAAAATTAAAATGTATTCAACTTTATACATTTGCAACTTAAAATTCTTGAATTTTTACGATTTACAATTGAAAATTCATTAATTTTGAATGTTTACTGTTTAAGATGTTGTAATTTTGAATGCTTTTGTTTTTGGAATAGTTCAATTTCGAATATTTAAACTTGGAAATTGATCAATTTTGAAGAAGCTATTGAAAATTCTTCCATAAATTTACAATTGAAGATTCATTAATTTGGATTGTTTATAGTATAGTATATATAATATATTATATTTTTTCGAGCAAATCTATAAAAATTTGGAAATTATGGCCGCCATATTGAATCCGCCATTACGAATTTGTAACTTTTGACGTCAAATTCGAAATTAGCGACCTTAAAAACCCCCTTGTATCAAGTTTTAGGCAAATCTGTGAAAACATTAAAATTTCGGCCGCCGCATTGTATCCTCCATTTTGAATTTGTAACTTTTGATGTCAAAATTGAAATCAGCGACCTCAAAAACCCTGTTAAGCCAAGTTTCATACAAATCTGACGAAATTTTGAATTTTGTCCCGTTTTCGGTGTCTCTCAGCCCACTGCGCTACGTCTGGGATGCCTTATAAGGTGTTACTTGACTCCTACTTATATCTCGGTGTCTAGCATATTTTGTATCTCCGACTAAAATAAATCGAAATGTAAAGAGGATTTGTTTGTTGAATGTGTATCTTGTCTTGAAAGGATGTTTCAGTCTACAACGATTTACTTGCTTAATTCGTTGCTTTCACCATACCAACGGATTTAACACGACGCGTGGGATAAACATACTCGTCTCTACACAACCTTCGCGCCTTTACAGGATATCTCTAAAATTTACAGTCATACAACTTCAACAGATTCTTCCTTCCTTTTATCCCACAAATCTCTCCTGTGGAGTTTTACCTTTAAGTGAGAGACTTTTCTTCCATGGAATTGAAAATATCGCAAGAGGAGGTATTTCATATAAATTTTGTTTAGTGGGAATGTTTTCTCTTGGGATTTTTTACTTACATTTATTTCTACCCGCGTGGAAATCGGCTCAACTTAGCCCAATTTATAATTGGGCGCCAATTGGGGACGAACTGGGTAGCCTAATCAAGCAAAAGTGAAATTAATTATCAGATAATTTTAATTATATGGGAGACTGAATGTAATACCACCCAAGTACTGAAGTTTTTTCAATTATTCCGAATTTGAAATTACACTCGAACTCTGATATAGTCCCATCCAGTTTAAGCCTTCCTAGAACTGCTGGCCCACCCAGTTTCTCAACGGGCAGGGAGCAGAGGGGAGTGTAAACAGTGCGTCGCCACCAGTAGCGGAGCGAAAAAAAGGGGAAGTACCGCAGTGAATAATTCCATCAGCTGTCAGCACATGTGTCAGTTCGTTTTTAGTGTTTAGCGATTTCACACGGCCCTGACTGTTTAAATTTCGAGAGATCTGGTTTAGGGGCAAGGTCAGTGCGAAGCAACTCCCGAAACTGTCCTTATATTGGAGTTCGAGTGTATTCAGAAAAATATTTTCGCCGCTGGGTGTAGAAAGGGATTCAATTTAAAGGATAACTTCTACTGCTTTGGAGATTGAAAACACAAGGACAAAAATGGGATCCAAAAGAATTCAGTATTTGTCACGTTACCATTAGATGCAGGAAATTCTCCAGTACAGTAAAAAATATTTTTCTTCGAAACCAACATTTTGCTGTAGTTAAACTAATGTAAATCTAGTTGGAATTATAAGAGTTCCTTACTAACATAATTATGGGCATACAGTTGATTAAACTGTACCAACCTAGTAACACCAAGTAAACGGAACCATGTTTTATATGTCCGCAAAGTTAGCACAATAAGCATAAAATATCCAACTTTTGTTTAATGGAATCATTTGGGCGTCGTTTAGTCATGTTTGGAAGACAAAAATTAGTTTACATAACGCGGTTGGAAACTTCAGTATTTTTTGAGAAATTCTTCAACATAATCATTGGATGATTGTTTGGTGATGTTTGGAAACTTGATTTTAATGTGACCATAATTCGATAATTCGAACAATTCGATAATTCACACAATTTTGACGTCCAAACGTCAAAAGTAACTTTCCAAACGCAACTAAACAACGACCAAACGATTGGTAAAAGAATTTTCGAAAAATCAAAAATTTGTTGTACTGCTTTTTTTTAAGCTCATCTAAGCTGTATCGCCATGAGGCGCTGTGTGGAGTATTTGTGTCCGAATCTAGATTGTTTACATGAACGACTGTTCAAATTTTCTGACACCTAACATCTTTCGTAGTTCAAGTAGTGATGCGTGAAAAGAATCCATTGGATGCAAAATTTTTTTCTTCGAGTGCAACTCAGGTCTGCAGAGAAGAAATATTTTCATAAACTGTAATGCAATAATTTCCGAGATTCAGAACAATTATATTCATAAAGGATAATATATTATATATGATGCACATCAGGATTCTTAAAATTTGGAACTTAGTTCGCTGGGTTAACAATGGTTTTTCTGATAAGCCAACGGTATATTTCTAATTTTTGGAACTATTTTGCCTTGTCGAAATAGCTAAATATTTTGGTTGAAACGACGTATTTTCTTTGTAGTTTTCACTAAGTATGAACGTTGTGATTCTAACTAGGGTTGAAAAGTTGGCGCCTGTTCTAACTACGCAAACTAGTTGATTTCTTATATACGGGTACAAGGAATTTGTTTCAGTGCTTGCTTCCGGTTTTATGTCCATTTTCAAAATTCGCTGACTTTGTATATGTTTTGTATCATAGGCGTGAAGATACAAATGACTATTTATATAAAAAGTCAGCTGATTCTTGAAATTGACAAAAAACCGGAAGGAAGACATTTAATAACTTTACTGTACGAGTTTTTTTTTGACATACGGACGATGAGAGAAATGATCTCGATCGATCTCATCAAGAGCGATCGCGATGATTGCCCACAATAAAAGCTGAGAATCTTGGACAAGTCGTAAAATACAGATCTTTCCTGCACGGATTGCGCTGCGGCAGCGGCACAAGCATCAAGCGTGACGGAAGGTGTTGGCGGTATGATAACTTCTCGAGTCATCGAACCTCATCCAAAGCCAGTCTGCTTGCCGCAATCCTTTCAATTTTTTTCCGCAGCACTCCTCGGCTTTAAATTCCTAGTTCTCAAACCAATTATTTTATACAGCCGTTCCCAGTTCCCCCTGTATAATTCAAAATATAATAATTTACAATAATCTACATATGGAGACCAAATTACATATAGGGGAGAGACGATGCGTTTGAGACAGCAGTACCTTTTGGACAAAGTTAATTTAAATATGAAAAATCAAGTATAAACTTTTGTTAACTAACTAAACATATTTCTATGGTGTTTACATAGAAAAAAACTAAGAGTAAATTTTGTTTCAGGAAAATTTGTGTTTCCACCTGTACGTATGAGTAAAAGTAAAGTCTTTAAAATTACGAGCCTATTCTATGATTTATCCCATAACTCTCATCGATGAAGTGAAGTTAGCTGACGGTGTAGTGAATCAATCAAATCGGATAAATTCAGGTTTTAACTTCATAAAAACGGTCATGACAACTATTAAGAGCTGACCAACGACCCTCGAGGTAAACATTAAAAATTACTCTCACAACGTGGGTAAAAGCAGAAGAATTACCAGATACGATAGGTTAATGATTACCCGCATCGGGTAATTTTTGTTGCAGATCATCTTTACTCCGAAATCCGGGTAAATATTATTCTCAATTTTCTCTGGAGTCTAAAGAAACATGTTTAATCAATTAACAAGAGTTTATACTCGATTTAATATGTTCAAATTGACTTTGTCTAAAACGGACTGCTGTCCCAAACGTACCGTCTCTCCCCTACAGCATTTATTTCACTGTTTGGGTTCTTGAAATCGAGGTCGCGAGATCGTCTCCCATGTTCCTTATACACGAAGAAGAAAGTAAAGTCGATGGGTTCGATTGGATATCCTGCGCGGTGAGAGTGGAACCAGAATGAGGCTTCAGGGGTCGCTCATTCATGTACTCACGTACTTTGACCGAAATTTTTTTCATCCGAGATCTCAGGCCGTAACAGGTTTCGCGTAAGGTTCCTTCCTGCTTGATGCGATACCTATCCGGGGTAGAAAGTCGTACTTTTTTTTATTTCAGAGAAACTTTTTAAGCGCGCGAAAGGTCATTAGGATAGAAGCATAAGGTAGGTAGTGATTTTAATTCGGTATAGAGAAATTCAAGTAAAATGTGAATCATACATATTTTATAAAGATTGTTATGCTTCTTCTTGTCATGTAATGTTTATAGTTATACAGTTAAGAAGTGAACTTCAAGTATTTGGAATTCATCCAATGGTAAGTTCATTCGAAAAATCATTATGTCTTATTCATCTGAATTTGTGTTGAATGTGAAAAGAATGATTATTTTGTTAATTTTTAGCAATGTTTTTCCAAAAATTAATTCTTCAAGACAAAAGAGGGGAATAAAACGAATAGGAACCTCTATACTTTCAATGCGCTGGTTAAAAAATTCATGGACGAGATAGAGGAAAAACAACTGAATTAAAAGTGTAATCGTTAGATTTAATTTTTTTTATTGTTGCTTATTTAAAATTATATGTACTTATATGTATGTATGTTTACTATAGTGTAATAAACGATTTCGCTCAATAAATTCAGAATATTGAAAGTATTACTTGCATATTGTATATTTTCATGTATAGAAAATTTACCATTATTTTTCCTTCAGTGTATGTTTTATTAATATAAACTCAAGTTTATTCGCATTTTACATATATAATAACATTGCCGTTTTGGACCCCTGTTCTCTAACTTTAAATAAATGAAATTTCACTGACTGAATTAGCCTGAGGTCGTTTACTGGGGAATCAATCGAAAAGCACTCAATCAGTGAAATAAATTTCACTGGTTCAACCTTCAAACAGTGACATTTTTCACGTTAAGCAGTTTCATTGTTTTTGAATCGATTTAAACTCGTGAAAAAGTGAAAATTTCAGTGATTTTTAGAGAGACAAGTTTTGAGTGTAGTGAACGCGTAATTGTGTGTATGTATATGAGAAGACCACATCAACACGTTTTATAGCGTGGATGAGGAAGCGACTTTCTGCATTCTCTTTTCTTGCTATGCATGTATGTATATTATACTATGCGTATTAGGTTGTTTTACGACATATACAAACATACGTGAGTTTCGTGTTGCGAGTTCAAGAATTCTCGCGCCAAGAAATAAAGATTAGAAGGACGGAGAGCTCAAGAATCACACGAGACGTATAGGAAGGTGCTAATTAGTTCTATAACATCATATACGTACGTCGGGCAAGCCTATAGGCGAAGCTGAAAGCAGGTGCAAGGCCGTTGACATCACGGTATACGACCTCTTCACTTCCATGTTCTATTATTCTCGGCAATATATTACACTCAATCCTAAAATGTCATTTTTAATTCACCGGTGATTCAATTAAAACGTTTAAAAAACCATACATCTACGCAACAACAGCCATTATTCAGCCGTAAGCATTGTAACCGTATGCACTGTTTCCAACGCTCATTTGATCCGCACCTCCAGATCAAAAGTTATTATACTTTAAAATTGAGTGCAATCTATGATGAATCTTTTACTTCCGCATACTGTTAATCACAAAAAATCGAAGTTGAAATGCTATACTTTCTTTGAGATAAGCAAACTCAAGTGTACAAGGCGCGATCCAAGTTTTGTAAATTGACAATTGAAGCATCGGCTTAAAGAACATTGTGTGAACTGAGATTTTGACTCACTAGTGTCTATGTTCATACTGTTAGCTTTTTTATTCGGCAATTTATCCGCCGTAGCGCTGAAATCGGTAAAGTTTAATTTTGACGTTTAAATTTACTTACTCGGTTATAAATTAGACAACTTGGTTAGCAAGATTGTCTTCAAGAATGTCTTCCACACCCTCGTTATTTAATAAATTGAACAAAACGCAGTGACATAACCCAGTATTTAAATTGGAATGTCAAAATTAAACTTTACCGATTTCAGCTCTACCGCTCTAATGCTGTTATTGCATGAGTTTCAAAAAACTGATAGAAATAAATACTCGAGACAAGGCACAAAAAAAGTATGGCATCGAAAGAAAAGTTACAGAGCTTCAATCTCAGCTTCAAAAGACTATGTAATAAAATAGAGCTTATTAGCTGCGGTGATTAGGGAACACGGTATAACATATAATTGTGTTCCAATGAAAAATGTTTTCTGAATAAAATTTGTATATAATCAATAAAAAATCAAAGTTTAATTAGTTGTGTCATGAAATTTTAATATTTTACGACCTACTTTTCAAAACATAAATGCTTAACTTGCAATACTTTTAAAATAAAACCTCAGTTTCCTTTCCTAAGACTTAATACTTGGATGACAATTTTCAATACTTTTGATTTTTGAATTTTAGAACCCTCGGTCTTGAGTTTCAATATTTGTTTCGTAAGATTCAATACTAGGTTCTTAAGTTTCAATACTAGGTTTTTAAGTTTCAATACTCGGTTCTTGAATTTCATTACTCGGTTCTTAAGTTTTAATACTAGGTTCTCAAGTTTCAATACTCGGTTCTTGAGTTTCAATACACGGTTCTTATGATTCAATCCTAGGTTCTTAAGTTTCAGAATTGAATTTGCAGAACTTTAAGGGCATGTCTAACAGAAGTCACGTGACCAAACTAATCCTCGACTTTTAATCTTTATTTTTGGAACGATTTTCTCTTTCTGTAAATAAAATATTGCTCTGAAACTTTGGAAAATGCAAAGGGAAACAGTAACTTACGTTTGTCTTCATCATTTTGGTGGAAATTTGTAAACAAATTTTCTCGAAGAAATTAAAACTGGAGCAACTTCCGAATATTTTTTTTCAAGCAACTTCACTCGAAATGAGACATCGAGTTGAAATAAGGAACGCTTTTATGGTCCTAATTATTTGCAGTTGAAAAAAGAATTTGTAATGAAAAACTAAATTTGAAGAATTACCGACCGTGCGACGGTCTACATAACGAAGTTCACAATGACAGTAAGTGACAAGTCGCGGGCTGACATAAGGATCCTAATCGATCCTAACCGCAAAAAAACTCGGTTGCGAGAATGGAATACTGTTCACGATTTCTACAGAACGGTCGGTAATTCTTCTAATTTAGTTTTTTTCATTAAAATTTTTTTTTCAAGTGCAACTAATGAGGACCATAAAAACGTTCCTTAGTGCCGTTTATGTCATTTCCGATTAATTTTTTCGAGAAATTTTTTTTAGAAATTTCCACCCAAATGATGTATACAAACGTGAGTTACTGTTTCCTTTTGTATTTCCTAAAGTTTCAGAGCAGTATTTTATTTATAAAAAGAGTAAATTGTTCCATAAATAAAGATTAAAAATCGAGCATTAGTTTGGTCACGTGACTCCTGTTAGACATGCCCTTAAGACATACTTTTCACTGTAATGGGCTACATATACTTCTCACTTATATTTACTGCAAAAATTTGTAACAGTCTACGTTCAGATCCAGAATACCCCCTAGGTCAAAACCAACCATCTAAGCTCACCTGCAGATGCTCAAACCCTACAAAAGTACCTTTGAAAAAATTTGTATTATCATAACTCTCAGTTATGCAATTTCGACATTGAATTGGATGAATTGGAAATTCAAGGTTCGGCTTTACTGATAAGGTCACTCGCTGATTGACATGGACTAAGAAAATCGGCATATCTACCGACGATTGCATCGAAGAACGACACGCATAGAGTTCGAAAATTATTGGTAACAAAACTGGAGAAGGGAACGAAGAAATGTACCATAAATTACCATATATTTTATACCTATGCTCTATTGCTGGAGCTGACATACTTGTTGTCCATTGTTATATCCGTCGTGGGCGTAGATTTGAGGGACAAAACACTATTGTCGATTTCCAATAGAAGGTCACAGAAAATATCACACCTTATTACGTGTTTGTGGTTTTTTTCGTAATTGACCTTTTAAAATTATTGACTACCAAATACTAATTACGTGGGTTCGTTAAAATTCTAATGAGTGACCACAAGAAGGGTATACCAAACTCATGATAAGAATCAGACAGGATTCCGCCTTAATTAAAACATTTTTTTTAGATGTGGTCGGCGAAAATGCATCAGCCATTTTCAATTTTGAAAATCTGACTTCAGATTCATTTTCAGTGACCCAAAAACCCCTAGAGTGAGTGATTTTTGATTATCAAAGTACCTTTGAAACCAGTGGTCACCTCAAGTTAACAATTTTCTGTGATTGATGTCTCACCATAAGGACATAAGTATATTGTTTGGCATACAAACTTCTAAAATTGTGGATCCCAAAAGTGAAAAAATTTTGCGATCAGTCTTCAAAAGTGAAAACTTTTGCGGTCATTCTTCAAAAGTACTATTCGCGGTGTGCTGATGCCGTTTATAAATTATTCAGTTAAATTAGTTTTGTTAGACCTTTTAATATTTTTATTTAAAAGTGGATTATATAAAGTTGCAAACATCTGTTAACAACTACCCGCGAAATAAAAAAGTGGTTAAAAATTTACCTAACTCTCTTAATTTTCGATAGGGTACAATTTTTTTTGGAATTTCTCATAATTTTCAGTGAAACCTTCTAAAATTGAAAAAGCCGGTGGTATAATTTTCAGCAATGTGTTGCGCGCACAATTCAAACCTTGCAATCCTTTCTTAACAAAATGCATGAAGAAAGGATAGGCTACTTTTACGATATCGACCCGTCGATTTTCTTCGACTTACTCGTTCATTACTTCCTTTCTCCTGACCCTTCCCCTTCTTCTAACGCTTCGTATCTTACTCTAACCATCATTCCCCTAAGCCTAAGACCTAAGAAGTTAACGACTCGAGCATAATAGGCCCAAGAAGTTGAGGAAACGCAGAACGCTGGGGTGCCGTTAATTCATTTCATCACTCAGAAATATTGTATACTCATGACAACTTTTCAGGAATATATTTTATAGGCTCAGGAAACAGTGACTCGATTTTTTATTTGACACTTTACTTACTCGTTCATATAACACAGGTAATAGATAAAACATACATATGTATGTTTTATCTACTAAAAAAAATGAGAGAAATCTGTTACGAATTTCGCACGGAATCGTTTCATACTTAAATCGCAACACATGCGCCTTACTTCTCTTGCTCGAATTCGTGCGATTTTAGTATGTTAATGTTCAGTACGATAAACGCACGAAATTCGTGCTCTTTGGGTTTGGCTTTTTTTTCATTTAAATATGGCACGAGCAAGCGTCTTTCGCCAAGCGTTCACACGAAAAAAAGTGGGTAGTCAGATTTACTATCTCGCATTGTTAATTTTAAGTTTACTTGTTCGCATTTTACAAGAAACAATTTAAATAGTGTTTTATGCTGTATGAAATAGTAGTTCGAAAATGTTCTATGCCTAAAGTCAATATTACTGCTTCAAATTTTTCAAAGCAAGATTACTAGGACAGACAGTTTCAATAACTATTCGAAATAGTACAGCTCAACTTGTCAGTTGTCACGAATAACTAATTCATAAAGTAAACAAAGAATTGTGAGTTGGAATTTTGAAAGTGAGTACGATCTTCTTTTTCGCATTGCAATAAGTGCTGAACGAGATTATCAGCTTTACTATTTGCAATGGTAAATGTGTGTACCGAGTCGGAGAGTTAACTTTATCATGCGACATTGTCAGATATACTTTTTCGTAAAGGCCAATTACCGAAAAAGTGTGTCAGCTCAACTATTTAAAATAGTAAAGCTATAAATTCAGATCGGAAACGAATCTGTGTGAGAATTTAAAATACACTTTTTCAAATCGCACCAAGTACCAAGTGAGACTGTTAATATCACAATTTCATATATTAATCCTGCAGACTGAGATGGAAAGTACATTTTACAGGGGGACATTGTAAGATAACCTTTTCAACGCAGTATCAAGTGCTGAGTGAGAGAATCAATATTACAATTTGAATTAGTAACTTATAGACTCAAATATTGTAAACTAATTTTACAAAGTAACATTGTCCAAAATTCTTTTATAATAATGTTTCATCTGTTGATATAATATATTATTTGAGATAATTATCATACTTTAGTATGGTTTTTTTGCTCGAAAATTTTAGGGTACCTAAAATCAAGATAGAAAGATTTGTTGGAAATGTATATGCGAAGGAATCCCATTTTTTAATTTCTGCAATATATTATCATATTATTGAAGATTACTGAATTATTTTATGTACTTTAATCTTTTTTATATAGTAAAACATATTTTACTGATGAAATTTTTGCTTATTGCAGAAACTTGAAAATAATAAGATTCCTTTTCATACATTTCAAATAGAGCGAAATAAAAATGCTAAAATTGATCGAATCGTTTGAGCTGATGAAACAAAATTTGTGAGTTGGCATCCGACGAAAATTTAAGAAATATGTACTTAAATCGGTTAATATCTTCTGTTCTCTTTTTTGATTTGAAAATTCAAATTTTTAAAAATTAAAACAAAATTCTTATTGGTTCAAAAATTATAGTGAATTTGTTATATTTACCGTCTTTGTTAGTGAACAATAATAAAAAATCATAAATTCAAAAAAAATTGTTTTGTCTACTTTAGAATTCTTTAAAAATGTGCGAAAATCTTTTCTTTTTTTGGATTGAGTTAAATGCACACTTCTTTGGAAATGATTCAATATGTCGAACCTGAAATTTCTTCAGCTTGACGTATTCAACTTTTTCCAAAATGTGTGCGCGTGACTCAATCGGAAAAAACATGTTTTTTACATTTTCAGCAAATTCAAAATTGAGAAAAAAAATTATTTTTTAATTTCTAATTTTTAATCATTGTATACTAGTAAAAACTGTACATATAAAAAATTCACCATAATTTTTGAACCAACAAGATTTTGTTTGAATTTTAAAAATTTGTTTTTTCAAATAAAAAAAGAGAATAGGAGATATTAACGGATTTCAAAAATTATTTGTAATATTTTCGGATGCCAGCTCACAAATTTTGTTTCCTCAACTCAAACGATTCGATTAATTTTAGCACTTTCACTCCGCCCTAATTTACAATTGGAAGCCCTCCCCTCAGCACTCGATGAAGTGAAGTTACGAGTATGCATACCTGGCGATGAAGTAATTTTATTCAGCAAATTAATTTTGATATTTGAAATTAGTAAATGGTTCGACACGTTGGTTGCTTTTATATAGCGTGTGTAATCTGACTGAATAAAAATTTGATGATTTTTACAATTTTCCATGAATAGAATGATTTTCTATTGAGTAAAAAGAATAAATTTAATATTTTATTTTGGCCTTTTAATAACACCTCAAATTTAATATGTTTATATAATTCTTGTAAATCTCTTAAAAACTGGAAATAAATAATTTTACATCACTAGATGGGAGATTACCAAATTCGATGAAGAATTATTGATTTAATTATCACTTTTTTCTAAATTTTATATGGTTATATGCAATAATATTCGCTGTGCAAAAATGAAACTGAAGGTTTATTCAATTCCGTTCATTTTTGGAATTCTACTTGTTTTTAGAATTATCAAATATTAATAATTGAATGTCATAATTAAAATAAGGAACTATATATAGTATAATAATATAGTATAACGTGGAGAAATGTGTCAGAATATTGAAGAGATTAATATCCCAGATAGCATAATAGTTTACGGCAATCTTGCCGAAAGTTTGCGGTGTAAGGTTCGGAAGTTTGCGCCGCAAACTGACGGCGAGTTTACCGCAAATAGGGAAATATACGCCTTACCTTAAGCTTGTATCGCAAGTTTGAGTAAAACTTGCAAAGTTAAGATGAAGAAAAATTGCATCGTAAGCTTAAGGAAAACTTGCAGGAAGTTTGCGAGGAAAGCTTCATTTTTTTTAATACAAAATATGATACACTTTTGTATACGGATAACGCGACATACTGGAAGAACAGAAAAAAAACTACTGCGCAGCTCTAGGTGCCATAGAAAACTACGGCGCATCAGGTTAGGTTAAAGTTTGCCAGGAGAGTTTTCTCCAAGCTTGATTCACAAGCTTGTCGTGAGGCGGACATTTTCCTCCTTGCGACAAACTTGCCTAAAATTTGCGGTGTAAGCTTCCGAACCTTGCACCGCAAACTTCCGGTAAGTTTGACGCAAACTGTTGTGCTATCCGGGATCCTGATATATACTCTCTGATGGAATAATTCAGTAAAAATAATTTTAAATTGATTTTGCTATTTGAATTTAGTAAATGGTTCAACACGTATGCTGATTTCATATCGCGTGTATGGTCTAACTGAATGAAGGTTCGATGATCTTTACGGTTTTCCATAACTGTTACCCTGTTACTCATGCAGAACGGAGGGTAAAAATTGTCAGAAAAAAGCCCCTTTTGAATACTTAATTACCACTAATACTTC
>JAUMHM010000085.1:19593401-19605324 GCA_032362435.1 Melikaiella ostensackeni
ATTCGTTACAACAGTCTTGTAGGGCTTTCAGAAAGCAACGTTTTTCTACTCTTAACTTTTTTTCTTATCGTGCATTATTTGGCTTGAAAATTTCATTTTCTTTTCTTTTTTTGAATTTTGAAAGTGCTATAACTCTCATATTTTTTTTTTATCGAAAAAAGTCATGAAGATAAATTGTTCGATTTTTCAAGTACTACGAATAAGCGTACATATAATTTTCAAATCTTGAAAAAAATGGTCTCAAAAATTTTGAAAATGCTCTAACTTTTTTGATTTTTATCCAAAATAGCTGGCTAACGAACTCGACCTTCAGTTTTCGATACTTAAAGAGTGTACCAAAGGTTAAAGGTTATTGAGTTCTACTAATTTAGTTCGCATTTAAGCGAAAAAAAACGAAGAAAAGGGGAAATAGGGGAAGTTTCTTGAAAACAGGGGAAAAAAGAGAAATTCTTAGAAAAATTAGTAAAAATAGGCTGCAGGCCTACTTTGCACCTAACTACTTTGCAGCGGTCCTTTTTTTATGAAGAACCACAATATCTGATTTTCACTAACGCTCTGAGGTACTAGGTTCTCACTTTCGTTGTCGATAAAGACTGTTGATTGAGTGGAAAATGAGAAAGGCTAAGTTTTTGGAAAGCGCTTTTACGTCCAGGTATTTTAAAGTGTTCTACGAGGTGTGGTTATTGAATAACCAGACTAATTTTTTTGCCGCTTGCTTGGGGTCTCGGCAACAACAAGCAGGGTCTGATAATGATCTGGGTTCTCCCCCCCCCCCTGCTTTCTAAACTTCAAGGTTGTACGACCCTCAGTATGACAGCAACCTTTGTTTGAAGTGGACCATCCACCTGAGCTCCGCTGGAATTATGTTGAGTGTGAAAAAAGAACAGCGCGTCAACATGAAGTTTCTTGTGGAGTTTGGAAAATCCGCTATAAAAACGATTAATTTGTTAAAGGAAGTTTATGGTGATAAGTGTCTATCTCGTACTCAAGTTTTTGATGGGTTTAAAAAATTTAAGTAGAGGAGGGAAGTGATAGTAGATGATCCGCGTCCTGGCCGTCCTCGCACATTGAAAACCGATGGTAACATCGAAACAGTGAGTAAAATTATTTGAACAAATCGATGCCTGAGCATTCGAGCAATTGCTGACTCAGTGATCATCCATAAAGAAACTGGCAGATAAATTTTAAATGAAAATTTACACATGAAAAAAGTTTGTGCTAAAGTGGTCCCGAAATTGCTCGCTCCTGAGCAAAAGGAAACTCGAAGCAACGTTTGTGCTGACATTCTGGAGAACATCGAAAATGATCTAAAGTTTTTGGAAAATGTAATAACTTGTGACGAATCATGGTTTTTTCAAAACGACCTTGAAACTAAGCGCCAATCTATGCACTTGAAGAATCCCAGTTCACAGAGACAAAAGAAAGCATGGATGGGAAAGTCGAAATTCAAAGCAATGATGATAGTTTTTTTTTTATATCGGAGGAAATGTTCACATTGAATGGGTACCTGAAGATCAGACTGTTAACCAGGTGTACTGGTTTTGAAAACTTTTCGTGAATGCGTAAGAAAAAAACACCTGATATGTGCGAGAACGGCTCTTTGATTCTTCACCAAGACAACGCGCCAGCACACAAGGTGCTGTCTGTCCACAGTTTTTTGGCGAAGAACAAGATTCCTTATTGGAGCACCCACCATATTCACCTGACTTAACCCCATATGATTTTTTTCTGTTCCCGAAGAACAAGTCTGAGCTAAAAGAAACCAGATTCGAGTCGGTGGATGTTGTGAAGGAGAAGGCGGCGCGGCTCATGAAAGACCTCTCAGAAAAGGACCTGAAATATTGCTTGAAACAGGATATTCGTATAAAGCGGTGTAGGGATCGGGAAGGGGTCTGTTTGAAGGCTGTGATGTCCATGCACTAAAGGCGAAGCGGCTGACCACCCTGTGGGGATCAGAAACTTGCGACAGAACCTTCGCGTTGGTCCCCGCTCTTACGCTTTTAGGTTCATTTATACGCCTGTAAGCAACAAACTGTCCGCTCCTAAAAGGAGCACCTTAGGGTCTTCTTGTTTGACCTGATTCTATATATCGAAACAACTTAGTTGTTTCTTTACTGAAGCTGCAAACAGTTTTTCTTTTACCGCTCCCTTAGCGGTGGTTTCGCTAGATAGTAGATAGGGACAGACTTGTAGCTGTTGGTGTTTTCAGGAAGGACTGTTGTTTCCAGCGGAAACAACATAGACTAGAAGCGTTTGTTTATTTCAAACAAACTGTTTGTTTGTGTTTCTGTTTGTTGTTATCTATCTAGTGAAACCGCTGCCAAGGGAAAGGTAGAAAAAAAACTGTTTACAGATTCAGTAAAGAAACGACTAAGTTGTTTCGATATATAGAATCAGATCAAATAAGAAGACCCTAAGGTGCTCCTTTTAGGAGAGGACAGTTTGTTGCTAACATACGCATAAATGAACCTGGAAGCTTGACAGCGGGGATCGACGCGAAGGTTCTGTCCTAAGATTCTGATCCCCATAGAGTGGTCAGCCGCTTCACCTTTAGTGCATGGACATCGCAGCCTTCAACTGGATTGAACATCAGGAGTTATA
Organism: Melikaiella ostensackeni; assembly: GCA_032362435.1. Taxonomy (NCBI): domain Eukaryota; kingdom Metazoa; phylum Arthropoda; class Insecta; order Hymenoptera; family Cynipidae; genus Melikaiella; species Melikaiella ostensackeni. Next base: position 19,596,003 of record JAUMHM010000085.1, read on the forward strand.
GGCGAAAGCCCAAGGTATCCCAGGTGAAAACACCAACAGCTACAAATCTGTCCCTATCTACTACGAGTATCTAGTGAAACCACTGCCGAGGGAACGGTAAAAGAAAAACTGTTTACAGATTCAGTAAAGAAACAACTAAGTTGTTTCGATATATAGAATTAGATCAAACAAGAAGACCCTAAGTTGGTCCTTTTAGGAGAGGACAGTTTGTTGCTTACATACGCATAAATGAACTTGGAAGCGTAACAGCGGGGATCGACGCGAAGGTTCTGTCCTAAGATTCTGATCCCCATAGGGTGGTCAGCCGCTTCACCTTTAGTGCATGAACACCGCAGCCTTCAAACAGTCAGTAATTCTAGCTCCTATACTATATAACTACATTAAAGTAGATAAAGTCTCCATTGAATAATTTGGTAAATAAATATTGTTAGAGCATCAGTCCGGTTATTCAATAGCCACACATCGTACTGTGTACTCAGTTTCTGAGTTATAACCTGTCCTGAACAGATTTTAGAACCAGAGGATGGAAAAAGACATGAAATGAAGATAAAAGAGGACAAAGATAGAAAAGTGGAGCCCGATCCTGGTACTGACAGGCGGGACAATCGTGAGGAAACTACTGATTGGTATATCGAACCTCTATAAGTCCATAGACTTGTAATAAGCTTGGCTCTGCAACCGTCCAAACAATAGTAACGTAATATCGTTTCTTATACCAATCCTTTTCGAGGATACTCGCCGTCTGAAAAGCCACTAGCCCACTACAAGTGGAGGACAATGGACTTTAATGGAAGTCTTTCATTAAATTGGTACCATGTAGGATCCTTCATATATCTTTTCAAGTATTAATTACTTTTTTATAATTGAAATTCTTCGAATGCTCTTGAGGCTTCGATTTTTAAAATGAATATACAGAGTTCTACTCAAATCGTGAAAAAAAATTCCCTGACAATTCCAGGCTTTTTCCAGGTCTTTCTAGATTTCTCCAGGTGTAATTTTTCTTAATACGGAGCCATTCAAGTTACATAATACTTGATTAACCTAAATTTATTGTCCACTTGTGAATGGTTAAATTTTAAGTAAATACCATGTATACAATTTCACAAGTTTATTATGAATAATGTTTTTTCAGTTCTTATAAATATCTAAATAGGTAAACTAATTAACTTTTTTGTTGAGAATTCATATTTTCGGGTTAAAAATTCCTCTGTTTTTTACAAAATTCGTATTTTTAGCTTGAAGTTTCAACAGTTTGGTAGAAAATTCAACGATTTGATTGAAAATTCCTCTCAAGGTTGAAAGTTGACTTTCTCGTTAAAAAATCATATTTTCGGGTTGTAAAAAAACTGTTTTGTATAAAATTCGTCTATCTGGCTTGAAGATTCAACACTTTGGATGGCATTTTTCTTCTTTAGAGACTGAAAAATCTTTCTTGATTGAAAATTCAACTCTTTTGTAGAAAATTCGTCTTTTTGGTTTGAAAATCCATCTCTTTGGATAGAAACTTGATCTTTTTTGTTTAAAAATGCAACTGTTTGGGTAAAAATGAATCTGTTTTGGTTCAGGATTCAACTATTTTGTAGAAAATTCAACAATTTGGTTGAAAATTTTTTTCCCTTGTCTGAAAGATTTCTCCTGGTTGAAAATTCCACTCTTGTCGAAAATTCGAGCTTTGGTTTGAAAACTTGTCTGTTTTTGGTATAAGTTACATCATTTTTAATAAAATACGACTTTTGGTAAAAAATTAATTATATTCGGTTGAGGATTCCACTACTATGTTGAAAATTTAACTATTTGATTGAAAACTACTTATTTTGTTGAAAATTCGTCTCTTTAGGTTGGATTCAACTGTTTTATATTTCAAATTTAAATAATTTTTGGTTGAAAATTCAACTACTTGGTTAAAAGTGGAACTACATACTTTCTAAAAATTCCTTTTATTGGTTGAAGATTCATCATTTGAGATGAAAATTCATCTTTTTGATTAAAAATTTAACTATTTTGTTGGAAATCCGTTTTCTTTTTTGTTAAAAATTAATGTTTTTTAACTGAAAATTTAACTATTCCATTTTTGATTGAAAATGTATCTTTTTTATAGTTGAAATGTCTGCTATTTGGTTGAAAGTTGATGTTTTTTTTAAATTCGTCTTTTTGGTATAAAATTAATCGTTTTGGTTAAAAGGCAACTGTTTGGTTGACAATAAATCTGTCTTAGCTGAGTATTTCACTATTTTGTTAAAAATTCAACTTTTTGTTGAATTCAACGGTTTATTATTAAAAATTTGAATCTTTTTTGGTTGAAATATCAACTATTACACTTTTTGTTGAGAATTTATCTTTTTTGGTTGAGAATTCACCTTTTTGGTTGAAAATTCAACTACTTGGTTAAAAGTTGAATTATTTTGTTAAAAATTCTTTTTTTTGGTTGAAGTCTCATCGTTTAAGTTGAAAATTTATCTTTTTAGTTGAAAATTTAACTATTTTGTTGAAAATTTATATTTTCGAGTTGAAAATTCAATTCTGGCGTTGGAAATTCGTTTATTTTTTTTTGGTTGAAATTTAACTGTTTGGTTGATAATTAATCTGTTTTAGTTGAGTCTTTAACTATTTTCTTGAAGATTGATCTTTTTTGGTTAAATTCAACTGTTTTTTATTTAGAATTTGAATCTTTTCTGTTGAAAGATCAACTACTTGGTTGAAAGTGGAACTATTTTGATAAAAATTAATTTTTTTGGTCGAATACTCATCGTTTAAATTGAAAATTCATCTTTCTGGTTGAAGATTCAACTATTTTGTTGAAAATACATATTTTCGGGTTGAAAATTCAACTCTTCTGTTGGAAATTCGTGTTTTTGGTTTGAAAATTTATTTCTTTTAGTAGAAATTTCATCATTTTTGTTTAAAGACTCAACTGTTTGGTTGAAAAATGATCTTTTTTGGTTGAAGTATCAACTATTACATTTTTCGTTGAGAATTCGTCTTTTTCGGTAGATAATTAGTCTTATGTTTAATTTAATTAATTACCGTGTTTAATTTAGGAAGATTTGACAAATCATTTAAGAATATTCTTGAATATATTAATTATCACCATCGAATGACTAAATAAATCAATAACACTGAAAACATAATTAAACATTTCTTGAATTTGTTTCTAAACTACATGAATTTGAAGATTCATCGTTCAAATTGAAAATTCATCTTTTTGGTGGAAAATTGAAGTATTTTTTTTTTAATTCAACTCTTTTGTTGAAAATTCGTGTTTTTGGTTTGGAGATGTTTTTCTTTTAGCAGAAATTTCATCTTTTTTTGTTTTGACAAATCATTACAGAATATTCTTGGATATATTAATTATCACCATCGAATGACTAAATAAATTAATAATACTGAAAACATAATTAATCACTTCTTGAATTTGTTCCTAAACTACATGAATTTGAATAATAATTGAAACAATTTTCATTTTATCTTCATACTTAAAATTCAGTGCATATTTAACATATTAATACTACGAATAAAATGTTTCCTAAGAATAGTGAAAATGATATTAAAAACTTTGGTTTAAATCACTATAAATCTAGTACCATAAAAGTTATTTTATACATAAAAAATCATTGTTGTTTAATTTTATGCTACAATTTTTTTTTTAATTAACAAACTTGAAAGAATTTCCTGAATTGAAAAAAATTCCCTGACATTTCCAGGATTTTTCAATATAAGATTTCAATATAACATGCAACATGTCGTGCTACGGCAATAAAAAAAGGGCCAAAAGTAGCGTAAATTATAAACAATTTGTAAAAAAAACTGAAGAGAATGAGCGACAATTTGAAATTGAAAGACTGAATTTTTTATACTCACTCATTATGACAGTTCTATGCACTAACTGTACGTAATCATAATTTTGAAACTCACCTGAAACAAATAAAATAATAAACTATTTAGTTAAATAAACTAAATTATAAAAGACAATAGGTTCTTATTAGTAATTGTGCGATTATAATATTTGTTCTATTTCCTTATAATCTGGAAATTTTAATTATGAATTAAATTAAATTTAAAACTGAAAGAACATATACGAAAGCATTACAATACGAAAAACTTTGGATTATTTCAACTTGGATTCTTTTCAATTTCTGTGTTTTACAATGTTGTATATTTAAAATTCTAATGCTTCCAACAATGAATGGAAACTTTTTAATGTGATTCAAATTCAAAATTCAAGACTTTAATTTTAAATTCGAAGTATACAAAAAACTAAACATCAAATCAAATTATTTAAAGTGAACCAATTCTAATTTAAAGCGTTTAAAATTTTACAGAGACTGTAAATTGAACAATTTTTAATATAATAGTTTCAAATTAACATTTTCCAGCTTAAAACCTTCAGAATCGAATAATTTATAATTTGAATTGTTAAAAATAGCAGAATATCAAATTGGAAACAATCAATATTGAAAAATTTAAAGTTAAACGTTTTCAAAGACATCGTAATTTCAAAATTTCAAAAGCTTTCAATTTTCAATTATCCACAGTTAAATGCTGTAACTAAACTTGAAATGGTTTGATTTGGATCCTTTTTAATTTAAAATTGTTCAACTAATTTTATTCTTTACAATTTTAAACTGAACAAATCTGAATGTTGCTTTCAATTTCAAATCATTCAATTTAGAAGAAGGCTTTTCAAGTTAAAAATGGTTAAATATCAAATGATTTCGCGCACGTTTCATGACACTTTCAAAAATATTCGTTCTATGAAAAAAAATTCTAATCGTCAGTCATCAATTTCAAAAACATGCAATCAACAGGATTTTTAGAAAAAAAAAACGTTAACGTCAAATAAAATTAAACAATTTTTTTCTGTCGTGAAGGAAAATGGCTCAAAAGCAAACATTTTCTTTTTTAGAAACCTGACTTTCAGACAATTTCTTCGATAATAATGGTGGTTAAGGTTCGATCCCTGAGCCGTTCATATTTGAAAAACTTACATTTACAATTGATAACTTCAAATTTTTCAATTTTAAAGGTTTAAGTCTTAAAAGGTCTAATTATAAAAATATTAATTTTATATTATCCGATATGGAATATTTTGAAGATAAAATTATTAAATTTCTCGTACTCCTCATTTAAAATTGTCTGATGTAAGTATTTTCAAACCTATATAAAATCATTGCGATTAATTTTTTCTACCTGCATCTCTTCATACAATAGAAAACTACCTACAGAAATCAACTGAAAATAAAATTCTTTCTTCAGATCAGAACTCTTTGGAAAAAGGCAAGAGACCTTTTCATTTAGTTTTAATGAATAAAAAATCCAGTTTGCCTTTCATTATTCCTAACAAAAAAAAACCGTGCTTGTGCCTCTGCAAATTCTTGCGGACAGTCAAAGACTGTGTCTCTGACTCTCAGAGACTGTTTCTCAGACTCGTGTTCTAGTGCTTTGTTTCTGAGTCACGAAATTATTCAATTTAAGTCTTTAAAAATATGAAGAGTTTTTTTATAAACGGGTAGATTTGTTCTCGTTGCTCCAAAATTTATTTGACCAAGTAATCGACACAATTTAATGTCAGAAAATTAAATTTTCTAACAACTAGTTCAATTTTCGACCAAAAAGTTGAATTCAGCCAAAAAGATGAATTTTCAAGAAAATAGTTGAGTCCTTAACCAAAACAGATTAATTTTCAACAAAATAGTTGAGTCCTTAACCAAAACAGATTAAGTTTCAACTAAAAAGTTGAATTTTTAACCAAAAACAAGATTAAAAGAAATTTCTACCAAAAGAGATGAAGTTTCAAACCAAAGACGAAATTTAAGAAAAGACTCGAGAAAAGAATTAAATTTTCAACCAAGAAAGATTTTTCGGTCAAGGAATAAAAATAATTTCAACCAAACTGTTGAATGTTCAAGCTAAGCAGACGACTTTTCTAGAAAGCTGTTGAATTTTCAACCCCAAAATATAAACTTCTGACAAAAAAGTTAATTCCCAACCAAAAAGTTTAATTTTCTACCAAAACAGTTCAATTTTCAACCCAAAAAGACGAATTTTCAACAGAACAGTTGAACATGTAACCAAAAAGATGAATTTGCAACGAAAAAGGATGACTTTTCAACAAAACTTTCAAATTTTCAATAAAATTTAAATTATCAGAACAAGATTTTTAACTAAAAGAGATGAATTTTCAAACCAAAAAGACAACAAAGCAGTTAAATCTTCAACCCGAAATTATAAATTTCCAAGAAAAATGGTAATTTTTAACCAAACAGTTTAATTTTCTATCAAAATAGTTAAATTTTCAACCCAAAAAGACGAATTTTCAAAAAAGCAATTAAACTTACAACCGAAAAGACGAATTTTCAACCAAAAAGGATGACTTTTTAACAAAATTGTCAAACTTTCATTCAAATAATTTAATTCTCAACCAAAGAATAATATTTTTAAACAAAAGAGATTAATTTTGAAACCGAACAGTAAAATTTCAACTGAAATGATGAATCTTTAACGAAGAAAATGAATTGTTAGCTGTTGAAAATTCAAGAAAAAAATGGTGAGCCGTTTTCGAAGAAATCGACTTTTTGAAAAAATAAATTTTAGCACTTGATTTTAATACAAAATTTATTTTTTTGAATTCTCAACTGTTGAAAATTCAAATATTAAAAATTAAGAAATTCTAATTTCAAACTACACTGAATTTTCAATTGTTGAAAATCGAATAAAATTTAATATTGAATTTTCAAAAGTTAAATTTTGAATTTTCTTCTATTTTCAAGAGTTGAAAATTCAAATATTAAAAAAATAATCTGTTAAAAATTCAAGAGTTAAAAATTCAATTCTCAATTTGCTTCAATTTTTAAAAGCTGAATTTTGTTTTAAATGTAGTGTTAAAAATTTCTTCGAATCATCCTTTGCGGTTAAAAATAGCCGTCTGGTTGAAAATTAATCTAATTTGGTTGAGAATTCAACTATTTTGCTGAAAATTCGTCTTTTTTGGCTGAATTGAACTATTTTTAAATTAAAATTAAAATATTTTTCGGTCGACAATTCAACTACTTGGTTGAAAGTTGAAATATTTTGTTAAAAATAATTTTTTTTAAATTAAAAATTCATATTTTTTAGTTGAAAATTGAACTATTCGGTCGCAAATTCGTGTATTTAGATAAAAATTCGTATTCGTTGTTCACACTTGACTGATTCTGCTTCCCCTCCCCCACCCCCTGAGCACCCCTTGACGCCCTATACTCAAGGTCTTCGCTCGGACAGTCAGTGCCGTATCAGAAGTTGTTTACAACGCGACTCTCTGGACATATACTTTTTGTAGATGTGCCGGGTTCAGAAACTATATATGCGGTCCTGAGTGTTTACTCACTCGCCGCTTTAAATCCGATTGGAACTAGAATTAAATAGCGCCCTGTACTGTGCCAATCAGACCCGAGGCCGGCACAGTTACGCGAGATGAGTGTAATTGGATTGTTGCCCTCCCTCTTTATGAACATCTCCTAGAAATCTCTTTCTTTGATTGCTTTCATGATGACGCACCTTCACATCATTTTCCAGCACTAGTTAATGGAATCCAATAAGAAAATCCAACGATTTTTCGTTGAAAGTTAATTCTTTTTAATTGAAATGTTAACTATTGTATTTCTGGTTCAGAATTTATCTCTTTAGGATGAAAAAATCTACTATTTGGTTAAAGCTTTGACATTTTTTAAATTGAAAATTCGTTTTTTTTTTTAGATAAAAATAATTTTCTTAGCTGAGTATATAACTAATCCATTTTTGGCTGAAAATTGATCGTTTTTATTTGACAATTCAACAACTAAATTTTTCATTGAAAATTTATCTTTTTTCCTTAAAAATTCAACTGCTTGGTTGGAAGTTAAACTACTTTGTTAAACATTCATTTTGTTGTTTGAAGGTTCAACTATTATGATGAGAATTCGTTTTTTTTTTGCTTGCAAATTAATTTTTTTAAATGAAAATATAACTAATCCATTTTTGGCTAAAAATTGATCGTTTTTGGTTAAAAATTCAACTATTAAATTTTTCATTGAAAATTCCTCTTATTTCAATGAAAGTGAACTATTTTGTTAAAAATACATTTAATTGGTTTAAAATTGAACTATTTTGTTGAAAATTCGTTCTTTTTTTGATTGAAAGTTTTTTTTTCAACTGAAAATTTCACTTTTCCATTTTTGGTTGAAAATTGATCTTTTAAGCTGAAAATTTAACTCTTTGGTTGAAAATTCAACTTTTTTGTAGAAAATTCATGCTTTTGTATTAAAAATTTCACGGTTTTGTTGAAAATTCGTCTTTTTGGGCTGAAAATCCCATTATTTTGGTAGAAAATTTAACTTTTTGATTGACAATTCATATGTTTGGGTAGAAAATCCAACTGTTTTCTAGAAAATTTGCCTTTTTGACTTGAAAATTCAACAATTTGGTTCACATTGTTTTCTCTCTTCAATGAAAAATCTTTCTCGGTTGAAAATTCATCTCTTGTGGTAGAAATTTGATCTTTTTTTATTAAAAGTGCAACTTTTAGATTAACAATTAATCTGTTTTAGTAGATACATAATTCAGCTATTTTGTTGAAAATGACTGTTATTTATTTAAAACTGAAACCTTTTTATGGTTGAAATGTCAACTATTATATTTTTGTAGAGAATTTATCTTTTTTGACTGAAAGTTCAACTACTTGGTTGGAAATGGAACTCCTTTGTTGAAGATTCATCATTTTCGTTAAAAATTCAACTACTTTGTTGAGAATTTAATAATTTTGTTAAAAATTCCACTATTTTGTTGAAAAGTCACCTTTTTTGGTAGAAAATTTGTCTGTTGTATTGAACATTCGTCTTTATGGAGAGAAAATACGTCTTTCTGGATTGAAAATTCAACTGTTAATTTGGTTAAAAATGCAACTGTTTTCGGTTGAAGTTTAATCTTTTTTTGTACAAGAATTCGATCAACTGACTGGTGCCTTGCTCAGTGTACAACACAAACCGATCATAGCTCCTTTGGTTCTGGCTTGGTCTTCATACTTTCCTTTGCATGACCGAAGCTTAAAAAAGTGTTTAAAATTCAAGAAAAGTTGAAGAAAAACAAAGAAAAAGTTTTAAATGATATAAATTTAGGGAAGTTTCTACGCTTGTTAAGTTTGTATTCATGGTTGAAAATTCTTATCACATTTTTGGAGCAATGAATGGTCTTTTTCCATCTTTGAGACCAAACTGCAGGAGACTGTTGCCTTCCTCAGTGTACAACACAAACCGATCATAGCTCCTTTGGTTCTGGCTTGGTCTTCATACTTTCCTTTGCATGACCGAAG
>JAUMHM010000085.1:19607108-19620128 GCA_032362435.1 Melikaiella ostensackeni
TAAATGAGCCCTTAATTTTAGCATAGGGCATATAAAGTTTGGGCATGGTGGTACTTCCAGGTTTACCTACCTAATTTTCTACAAGTTGAATTCAACAAAAAAAGATGAATTTATAACATAATAGTCGAATCCTCAACCAAAAATATAATTTTCAACAAAAAATATCAATTTTCTCCTCCAAAAGACGAGTTTTCAAAAAAAATACATGAATTTTCTACCTAATAGTTGAATTTTCAACTTGTGAAGGATAAATTTTCAAACAAAAATGGAATGGTTAAATTTTCAGATAAAAACATAATCTTTGAACAAACTGTTTCATTTTTAGTTATTATATTATTATTTTCAACCAAGTATTTTAATTTTCAACCAAAGAAATGAATTTTCTACCAAGGGGATTGATTTTCTACTAAGAAGGTTAATTTTCTACCAAAAGAGACGAATTTTCAAAAGCAGAGTTTAGTTTTCAAGATAAAAAGTTGAATTTTTTAGAAAACAGTTGACTTTTAATACTAAAAAGTAGAATTTTCAACAACAAAATTAGTTTTCCAACAAGAAAGACAAATTTTCAACCAAATAGTTGAATTTTCGGCTTAAAAAATGAATTTTCTAACAAAAAGATTAATTTTCTACCAAAAAAGGCGAATTTTTAACAGAATACATCAATTTTCAACAAAGCTGTTGAATTTCGAATAAAAAGTGATGAATTATCTACCAAAGAGTTAAATTGTCAACTCAAAAATATGATTTTTCAACAAAAAATTCAATTTTATACCAAACAGTTAAATTTTCAAATGAATAATTTAATTTTCAACCAAATAGTTGAATTTTCGATCATAATAGTTGGTTTTCCAACAAAAATATGAATTTTCAATAAAAAATAATTTACAACCAAACAGTTGATTTTTCAATAAAATGGTAAATTCTCAATGAAACATCTATAGTTGATATTTCAACCAAAGAAGATTGGAATTTGAATTCAAAAACAGTTGAATTTAACCAAAAAAGACGAATTTTCAACAAAATAGTTAAATCCTCGACAAAAAAAGATTAATTTTTAACCGAACAGTTCCATTTTTCGTCAAGAGAAGACGAATTTTTAACAAAAAACATGAATTTTTAAACAAATAGTTGAATTTTGAATTAGAAATGATCAAATTTCAATTGAAAATATCAATTTTTAACCAAAAAACGAAAAAGTTACATTTTCCGTTACAAAGTTCATTCTCAACCATAAAAAAAAGAATGTTCAGCAAAGCAGTTAAATTTTCAACCAAAGATATGAAATTTCAACTAAAATGATGAATCTTTAACAACAACAAAAATGAATTTTCAACAAAAGTGTTTACCATTCAACCAAACAGTTGAATTTTCAACCGAAAACATGAATTCTTAACGAAACATGTAATACTTGATATTTCAACAAGAGGGATTGTAATTTGAAATTTAAAACAGCTGAATTCAAGCAAAAAAGACGAATTTTCCACAAAATAGTCGAATCCTCAACCAAAACAGATTAATTTTCAACCAAAAATGAAACGAATTTTCAATCAAACAAATTAATCTTGAACCAAAAAGGATGACATATAACAAAATAGTTGCATTTTCAGCAGAATAATTAAATTTTCAACTAAAAAGTAGAATTTTCAACCAAACGAGATGAATTCCGAACCAAAAATATAATAGTAGAAATTTGAAGCAAAAAAATGAACTTTTAAAATTAAACTTTAAAACTTTGTTAAAATTTATCATCAGAAAGCATATTAAACATTATCTAAACTCGCAAAGTTACTTCCAATGACTCCTCCCCCCCGGCTGTTACCATCCGTAGTTTTTGGCGTGACCCCCTTCCTCCAGCAAATTGGCAACGTAGTTTATGGACGGCCCCTTAGCTCAACTACCCGCGAAGAAAATTCCCCATTTAGCCCCATTTTAAATGGGGCTCTAGTAAGGGCTTGGTTAGAGATTCTAGTTTTTGAAAAAATGCATATAATGGGGCGGTATTAGAGCAACGATATAGGAGTAATCTCTCATTTATTAGAAATCTCATGTTGGTATTCCGGCTTAAAAAGAATGCGATAACATCGCGATATTGTTGATAATATAATGGGGTATTGAAGAGTTTTCCTTGTCAAAATCACAGATTTTTTACAAATGTCTTATAAAATGTAGCGTTCAAATTTAAACAATCTCAAATTTGTAAACATTCAAAAACTGAAAAATGTCGAATTTAAACTATATTTTAAAGAATTTAAAGTTTGAAAATATAAACAAAAATGAAAAAATTGAATGTCACAATTAAAAATGTAAGGCGTTCAAGGTTGAATATTTTTTAAATCCAAATTTTGAAAATATTGACAATTTCAAATGAAAACGTTGACAATTGTAAATAATGTTATATTTATTGAGAATCATTTTCAAAAAATTCTTTGAAATTTCAACCGCTCCAGATTGTATGTTTTAATTTTTAAAAATTTACTTGGAATCGTTCAAATTCACCAAATCAATTTGAGTTTTATGCCATTCAAACTTGAGCAACAGAAATTAATTTAAATTAATTCTAAATATGCAAAAAAATTCAAGTTGAAAAACCTCAACATTACCTAGGTCTTCGAATTTCTGAACTTTAAAATTGGAGGCATTGAAAATTAAATAACTATTGTATATGAACGATAAAAAATTGAAGAATTCAAAAATCAACTCATAAAAGTTGGTGCCAAAAATTAAACGACGTAGTCGAAATTAAACATTATCTATTTTTAAACAAACTATTGAAACTGGATAATTAATATCTTTTAATTCCAATTCACAATTGCAAAATGAACTACTTTATATTAAAAAACTTTTGAACTGGAAAATTTTCAGTGTGACAAGGTTCAACATTAAACAATTATAAACAGAAGCATTGAAAAATGAAGGATTTCCAAATGAAAACCTATTCAAATTAATGACATTGGAAGATTTAAATTTCATGTGAATAACATGGAAAATTTAATACATATATTGAAATTGGAATTACTAGCAATATAATTTAAAATTAAATTAATGTCCGCGACTTCCTTTTCGATCAGCGAAGTTAAGCAGCGCTTGGTTTGATTATATTCGGATTGGAGTCGTACCAAAGAAAATTATTATTTCTCTCGTTATCATTGGGTGATATTTTCGATTTGCGGAAGACACTCAAATTTGGAGAAAATTAACCATCTTTACCCAACAATTCTTTTTTTGAGTTCTATTCAAAAATTTAACGTTTATACTCGAGACTATTAGAAACCGTTACATGGGTAAAAAGTGATTCGGGTAAAAAGTGAGTCAGGTAAAAATGCTGGGTATAATTTCGGCATGCAAAAAAATGAAGATCGGTAAGGGTAAAATGAAAAGTTAGCGACCTTTCATTTTACCCTTGCCGATCTCCATTTCTTTTTTTATGCCGAGATTACCTCCACCATTTTTACCAGCATCACTTTTCACTCTTTGTTTTCTTCTGTGTAGGTTTCTCCAAACTTAAGTGTCTTCTTAAGTCGAAAATATTACTTATAATTTTTTTCTGATTTCTTGGGACAGTAGTTTTTTGGACTGATAAGTTCTTGTTTATCGCGCAGATCTTTGAAATAGGTACAAGAAGTGTTTTTAAAACCATTTTCTATATATTTATTGCATTAAACAAAAAATAAATTAAAAATAAAAATTTTTCAGACTAGACGTCAGAAACTTCAACCCATTCTCGTTACCGTAATCCTTAAAATGTGGTGGACTAAGTACATGCTTTTACCTATTTTTGAAAAAATTAATTTTTCTAGAGTTCTGAGTAGTATATTTAGCACAGTTCTAGAATTCCTGATACATTCAGAAAATAGTTCAGGGACATCTCACAAAAATTTTTTTTTTTAAAGTCATACTCCTTTTTCTAGGAATTCAATTATGGGTATATAGCAATCTTTTTCAAAAAAATAGAACATTTATAATTGAAAGCATCCAATATTGAACTTGAGTCGAAATTTCACAAATGTGAAATCTTAATTTGAAGCGTTAGTAAATGTACTTTTTCTAAGCACCTAAAAATTAACCCATTGCAATTAAAATCATTGCGAAAGAATGCTATTGATCGTTTTCTGAAGCTAAATTTGAATAAAATCAATTTTTATGTGAACTCATGAAGGTTATTTACGAAGGATAACAACCATCCGAGACGAAAAAGCTGTGGGCTGGGTATAAAAAAATGAACAAAAATAGAAATAAAAAATTGAAAGGTACCGTCTGGTGCCTATCAAGCTGGAAAACATCGATCTTAAGCTTACTTTAATTGGCAAAGTTACAAGGGCAAAAAGTTATATTCGTTAACTACGAAGTCTGAAGATGGTATAGGAAACAAGAGGAAGTCCGGTTTGGACCAGTTTTTCTTTCTCTCTCTCCTATTTTATTTTATTATTTTTTTCTTGTAATTTACCCTCATGCTTGGGCGACTGCATCGCGTCAAACGAAAGGACTCTCCCGACGTTTTGAGATTCTCTCGGGGTTTTCTTTACCTGAACGTTTCATTCTTCAACTTCATCCTGCGTTGACGCTTGTCCTCTTTTTTCGCGATTACATGGATAATAACGAGCGTGTGCAAGCCCAGAAGAACGAAGCGAGTAATAAGCAGCGAACAGATTCGAACAAGGGTGGTAGCACTTTCATATTACGAACAGTTCTTTCCGTTTTCAAAGGGAAAAAGTAATATGAATGATGGGGCTGAATGGAATATGAGGATGGCAAATGAAAAAAAAACATTTCGTGATTCGTGAAAAGAAAGACTATTTAGGAGGAAAATATTTTGTTGATTCCTTCACAGAACCTGCAATTGTTCTGGAAATAATGAAACGAGAATAAAGAGAATGCTTGCATTAAAATTTTTCAGTTCAAATAAAATAAGAATTTCAGGAATAGGTATGAGCAAAATCAATTTTAATGGTAAGTATTATTTTTACGATCTATTTTTGGGAATGTATGGAAATTTCTAAGGTCAAGTTTTATTCAGGGTTGAGAATTCTTATCATATTTATGAAATAAAGACAGGTCTTTTCCAATCTTAAAGATTAAATTGCAGGAGGCTGTTGCCCTCCTCAGTATACAACACAAACCGATCATAATTTCTTTGGTTCTGGCTTTGTTTTCATTTGTGGAAGGCTTTGGAGATTTAAAAGTGTTCTAAAAATTGACTTTTTAAAAGGAGAATTTAGGGAAGTTTATGAGCTTGTTAAGTTTTTATTCACCGTTGGGTATTCTTGTCAAATTTTGGAGCATTGAATGGTCTTTTTCCATCTTAGAGACCAAACTGCAGGAGACTGGTGCCCTTCTCAGTATACAACACAAACCAATCATAACTCCTTTGGTTCTGGCTTGGTTTTCATACTTTCCTTTGTATGACCGAAGTCTGGAGGGACTGAAATTATGAATGAACACGCCACTTTATGACGATTTAGCTGCTTAATTTAGACATGATTTTATACTTATGGAATGAATTTCTCGCATCAAGTTGTAGTTGGGTGTATACTTTTAATAATGAACAATACAAATAATAATGTAATCTCGGATAGGATTGACACGAGAGAGCAAAACAGCATGTTGAAAAGTATGAATGTGTATCTCCTAGATTATTATGGGTTAGAATGAACATGGAATCAGAAGGATATTTATTATAGCATGCTACACTCTGGTTGATGGTGACAATAGTGATGTAAAAGATACTATTTGGGACTCGTTAAATGATATTATAGGTAATTGCGATCCTGGGGATAGAATCATTCTACTCGGAGATGTGAATGGCTGGGTTGGTGTGCAACGCAAAGGTACCGGATGAGAGACTGAGAGGGCTAGAAGAAATACAAGGGTTATGAGAGGCTTTGAATGTGGAACGGGTCATAACATAATAGTGTCAAGAATGAACCTAGGTCAAGGATGGAGAAGAAGAATTCATAATAAGTCGAAGAAGACGCAAGTTAAAATAGAGAATTTGCAGAAACCAGACGAACAAATGGTATATCGTGAAAAGCTCAATAAATATTTAGGATATCATAAAGAAGACTGGAAGACGGATTTAGGATTTAGAAAATAAAAAACTATCTGGGAAGTTCAATGTGGATGAGCCATGTCGGAGCGGTACTGTGAAAGAGTGCGTCGTTTGAATGAGCAACACGCGACTTCTAGACTGATCTAAAATCTACCCCTTCTTCTTCACATCCTTTGCTTACCCTTGCCACATAAATTCCTTGATCCCCGGCAGTGTAACGAGGCTAGAACCAAACGAGCTACGCTTACCCCGAAATGGATTTGGCTTACTGGCATAATAAAAAAATAAAATAGCGATTCAAGCTAAGAACAATGTTTTATACAATCTCTAACGGATCTTTTGATGTTTTCAGGGTAATTACTCAATTCAAGGTAATGAAAACCCACTTATTTTTATAGTTGGTAAATGAAGGGCTCAGAGCACAAGTGGACCAAGTACATAAGATCATTTCCAGGAAACGAGTACATAAACTTCTCGTCGTGTCATTAAATCAAAGGAGTCTGTAATTGGGACATTGCTCACTCCTACCATTTATTATCTTTATGCGTTCGCCCGAAGCCATTTACTTTGAAAAGCTCTCTGAATTATTCAGCACTTTTGCGAATTTCCTAAGTACAAAATGTTTTCACCTGACGCACTGCTTCGGAAACAATTTGCAAATGGCTAGAATCCATTATATTTCGTAACGTGGTCGAACTTTATCCAAAGCTAATAAATCTTTTCGAAATAGGATTGTAAATTGGACATTTGAGGATTCAATAAATCTTTAATACTTTGAAAAAAAATTCATAATTTTATACGATCCAGAATATTTGGCTTGGAACTTTCACTACAAAATTTTCAACTTCGAAAGCTTCATTTTCAAACTGAATGTATTGTCTGAAACTATTTAATTTTAAACGAATTTATTTAAAGATTACTTATCTGAAATTACGAAATTCAGAATATTTTACTTGGTAATTATTCGGTTTGGAAAGTTTTCGGATTCAATTTTTTCAACTTAACATTCTAGTAGATGAGTAAGGGGGTTTCTAAATATAGGTTCCTACGTTACTAACATCGAGAACGTTCCACAGCTATAGTGGTTCGTATCCGTGCTAAGTTTTTAGAATGTTCTTGACGACATCAAATTATATTGCGCAATTTTGTGAAACGAATTTTTCGTAAACAACTTTAAGGTCATTTATAGCTACTTTAATGACGCATTACATATTCACATTGCAAAACGTTATATCCCATACGTGTCTAGACGTGTTGATTATAATATAGAGCCTTCTAGAACTTTAGGACAAAGAGAGTTATACTAGTACTAGTAGACAGAGATAATCACCAAGAACCTTCTAGAAACTTAACACGGACACGAACCACTACATCTGTGGTACTGGTACAGTGGAACGTTCTCTATGTCGGTAAGGTAGGAATCTACATTTGGAAACCTTATTCATCTACTCGGTTTCAAATTAAAATTGAAAAATGCTCAGTCCTTTTGTCCTATACTCTATAGGTACTCTGTTGGGGCTTTGTTTTACTCTGGTTGTTTGTTGGTTTTGTGTAATTATAGTCTATTTCGTGTCTTAAATTAGCGTGATGAAAAAGGCCGGAAGTCGAATTCGGAGAGCGAATCGGCGAGGACAGTTAGTCATGAAGAAGTCCCGTGAACTCGGGAAGGGCCCGTTAACCGGAAGTGTGACTCTCGTGGGTTTTCTTCTTGGCTAACCTGATACATCTGCGATTCGTTCGAATTCTCTCAACTTCTACTCCTATCCCAAGTTTCCATCCTCCTTCGTCATCCCACATCCCTTTTAACCACGAATCTACCAGCCTACGTTGATCGTTCCTTTTCGCTGCCCGTTAGAATGTTAGACGACGCGTGACTCAACACGATTATACCCGTCGAGAGTCACTGACCGCAGAAAATCTACTCCCGTGTTTCGTTTTCCTTAGACTTTTGTTTTTCCCCTCGGAATTCCCTACCTTTAAGCCGCGAAATCTCCCTCGTGTATAACTTTCAACAAAATCGTTCTTACGCAATTCGCACCGAGTTGATTAAGTGATCCCTCTCGGTTTCGCTCAAAAATAATCTTCTCAGAGGCCATTCAAATCTCGGGAGCTGTAAAAGTTCTTTTGAAATACAGATAATTTTTTTAATTTATAGTCTATTTAAAAATGACACACATTTATACATAGTCCTAGGATAATAAATTCGTTTAATTCAATTCAATTAATTTTTAATTTTAATGATAGACAATTTATAAGCTAATTAAAAACTTTTTATCGCACAAGATGGCTATTCAAACCTCAAAAAATAATTTCCGGTCATTTCCCAGTTTGCGAAGATATTTCCTGGTTATTTAAATGTTCCAATTCAAGTTCTTATATCTGATCAACTGAAGGGTGGCAGTACAGAACTAGATAATCAAAAAAATTTGAATTTTTCAAAAGAGAGAAAAAACATTCTGTAAAATAAAAATCACCACTTAAAGATGAAACAAACGTCCACTCCCGAGCTGGAGTGGTGCTGAATTGAGCCAAAAAAGTGTGATTCAAAAAAGTTATCCAAGTTAGAGCAAATGGATGTGAAAGTTGACAATCTGAAAGTGATACTAACCTAAAAATTGAGCAGGCTCAGCTGCGGATAGTAAAAAAAAATTCAATTTTTAGTTGAAAAAAATAAATAAATAAGAACCTACTCCCAAGATATTAAGTTTGTGAATACGGATAAACAAAGTTTGTTGTAAGAAAGTTAGCCAATTCCGAGAAAATCAACTGAGAATTTTGAGATTAAAACTTCATGGTATTTCCAAATCGGTTTTGGATAGCGATTAAAAAGATGTTTCAATTTTTTACAGAAATAAAAACTTGCTCCTGAGATATGGGGATGGTGAATAATAAAAAAGGTTTGATCCAAAAAAAAAAATGATTCTGCTCTGAGAAAATCAAAATTTAAGATCGCGATATCACACTATGACAGGAATTTTTTTCTAAAACCCGAAAAAAATAAGATAATATATTTTATTTTTCATTAAATGATGATAATTTCAGGAAATATTAATGCTAAAAAGTTGAAAAAAATTATTACTCTGTTAAAATTTCAACTTAATATTAATTAAACTTTTTTCTAAATTATTGTACCTATTAATTTAATATTGTCTAATTTAAGCATTTCAAAAAAAATTATTCAACTTTTACTACACATAATGATTAAAAATATTTAAAAATAAAAATGGCTTAATTTCTGAATGGCTTTTAGTTTTGAAAGTTTTAGATTGTACAGTTTAAAAGTTCTTGATTCAGAAATTGTTCAATTGTGAAATTTTAGTGACAAAATGAATTTCTATGAAACTATTACGAATTAGTAAATATTGCTTACTATGTAGTTCACGCTCATATTTATAATAAATGAGTTAATAAAGGACTTGGAAATATTTTAATTAGTAATCCAATTTTGATAAGTAAGATGTGCAGAAGACAATTTGCAGCTGCTCAATTTTTGAACATATTTTAACGGCTGGGTTTAGAATAGGCCTTCTTTACAAACTTCTTCAATTTTAAATTGTCCAATTTTCGAGCTTTTAAACTTAAATTCTCAATTTTTGCAATTTGAAGGTTATTTCTAAAATAGCCCTACATCGAGCCTCACATTGAAATTCAAAAGCACCAAATAATAATATTAAGATTCTGAATTGAACAATTCTTGATTTAATTAAAATTTCATGTAACAGTAATTTAAATTTTTATACGATAACAATAAATTATTTCAAAATAAGGCCTGTTTCTTTGTCGATCAGAAGTCTTTTTTTTACCTTCAAACAAGATCTTATTTTTAAAAACAAAAGTTTTTTCTGGGATTGTTTAAATGTTCTGAATTTGAAACTTCACACTCACAGCGTTTAAAATCAAACAATTTCAATACAATTTCAATTTCGTTTTTATGAAATGAATCTACTGAAACTTCTATGATCTATGAAAAATATATAATAATAGGCAATAGTACATAATAAATAAATTAAATAAACTATGAATAATAAAAAGAACTTAGACGAAATCGCCTTTTCCATCCCCATAGACTCCTTTTCCTGCCTAAAATCCCCTTTCCAACCTCACTGACTCAATAATTTTTTTGAACAATTAATTATCCGGGAATTATTATTAACATAAAACCCATTGTAAAATCTTGAAAATTAATAAAGATGTTGAAATTAAAAGTTAACAATTTGTTGTATTCGCTAACAAAAAAAACTTTAAAAAATGTAACTTAGTACCAATAAAAATGCTATAAGTAAATGAGTATTGAATGAATTTAACTACATACGAAATTTTTCGAAATTAAAGACACCAAGAATCTAACGATCAAATTTGGATTTCGATTTATTCTGATACCAGATAATACCAGGTGGATACCAGTACGAAATGAATAATGGGAAAAAGTGACTGGGTTTTAAAGAAAAAGTTCTGTAGTATGATATATATTATGATATGATGATATGATATATATATAAGTATATTTTTAAGAGTATAAATATTAAAAACTAGTTTTATAATCAGGCTTTTTACCACTTACTTGTTATTTTTTAATTGAAAAATTGAATAATGTGTTTTTTACATGGCGATGAAAATTTTGTCCGCTTACAGATTATCATTTTTTAAGGAATGAAATTGCTTTCACTATTCTTTCACTGGTTCCTTCGATTCGTCAAACTCTTAGCTTGAAAACTGTCTGATGATTATTTCTCTTAATTTTCATCAAAATTGTTTTTATTGTTTTTATGAGAAGAGTCATTCGGTACAAGGTGAATAAATTGTTGACGGTTAGGCTTGTGTATCAAAGTAATTTTTTTTCTTTTAGATTGCGAGCACAAAAAAGTAATTGCTACCAGCCAAACAGCTTCTAAATAAATAAGCATGCTCATTTCTTTTATAACATAAATAAATAAAATTATTAGTAGTTTTTGTGTTTATGATACTTGGTAGCAATGACTGTCATGGTTGCATGTTGAACAAGGCAAAGTTTTGAGCTCATACAGTTTTTATAACATACTGATAAATAATTACTGCATAAATGTTACAATGTTTTTAAATAACAGTTTTGGGTTATTATTTCATGAATTTATACACAATGTAATTCAACAACTTATCGGAAAGGCTTCAAATGTTAAAATTCACTTCGTACCAGAACAGTACCAGGTGAATAAAATTGCAGCGAGTTAAAAAAGTATAAAATATAGGATAAATAGCTGATATAATTCATGTGATGGCATTGTTATCTTTAAAATGAATGCTCCATCTTTAATTTTGTGATTAATACTTTCCCCTTTTCATCATTTATTAATACTTTATATTAAAAGTACATCATACGAGATGTGGCTACTAAATAGCCGGATTGATGCTCTAACAATTTTTATTTACCAAATTATCCAATGGAGATGTTATCCCCAAGAAACTTCACATTGACCCGCTGTTCTATTTTCACGTTCAACATATTTCCGACCGAGCTCAGGTAGACGGTCAACTTCGAACAAAAGTTACCGTCGTACTGAGGGCCGTACAACCTTGAAATTAGAGGGGGGGGGAACACAGATCAATATCAGACTCTGCCTCTTGTTGCTGAAGCCCCAAGCAGCCGCAAAAAAAATCAGTCCGGTTATTTAATAGTCACACCTCGTATAATGAAAGCGCCCAAACTACTTTGCAGCGGTTTTGTTTTAAAAAAATGAGGTAAAGCTTGCAATGTTTAGAAATGTGTGATTGTTTGCATTATTGCCTTTTTCTATTAGCAAATGGAACAATCTGAATAGATTGGTTCTAAATCCATTCACGAATGCATAATTATTTAAAATTTAGACAAAACGTGTAGAGAGCAATGAATAAATGAATAGGTGAAGTGTGAATACAATTCTTATTGTTGAAGTGTACGCAATTATTTTTCCGCGCTCTGGTCAATTGTGGGCTCTCAGCAACTCCGCATTCACGCTGATCTCCATTCAATAACTCGTTGGTGAAATACGACGATTTAATTGGATACGTTATTCGAAGGGCTCTTCGCGTAGACTCTCTTATATACACATACACGCACACAACCCAACTGATGCGACTTTGTGTGCCAACACTGGCCAATCACGACTCAGTACTTTCTCTCCTCTCTCTTTCAGCCATTCATGCATAGATTAAAAAAGTACGAGCCTTTTAGCTCTCGGGCGGCAATGAATAACCTTTTCCAGATCTTTATATTGAACGCAACTTCCGCGTCCCCTTTCATATTTTCCTTTATTTTTTGCGTCATATGCCAAGATTTATAAAAGCGTTGACGGCAGGGACGAACATCACCTCCAGGGGGACGTATTAATTTCATTTTCGCTCGACAGCTTCGCGACTTTTCACATAAAAAAAAGGGATTAAAAGAGAAAAAAAATAGAGCTTAAATCATAATTTCGATGGGTCTCGTGTTAAAAAAAAAATAATTTTTGATGCTAACTATTTCGAGCACTACAATTGAAAACGATTAATTTTTTAAGGTAAAGCGTTCTAATTTTAATCCGAAATTCATAAGTTTTTAATTTTTTAAGCTGCAGTTTTTCTAAATACACTCAACTCTCGAGTTAGCGCGGGTCTCGAGCACTGCCTACTTTAACCGTGAGTCTCTTCCCAGAATTTCTACGATGAAAACAGTCAGGGCCGTATGAACCACTTCCAGTAGGAATACGTTATATTAATAACCGTATTTTGTACAAATGTAGATCCTTGTTATCATAAAGGATGGGCCTTTTTTAATAATGAAGACTAATTAATAGAAATAGGATTTTCCACGTGTATTTACAAATAAATGCGAAATATGTACGCGAGTGTGCGAGCTGCCCGCTTTGCCACAACGGTATTGCGTGATTGCCTCCAGGACGCCGAGCGTCTTCCCCTGTCCCCCGGGCTCCCTCGTCCACGAGTGCGAGCTGGCAGAATTCTAGGGACGCAGTAAGACGAGG
>JAUMHM010000085.1:19621526-19635719 GCA_032362435.1 Melikaiella ostensackeni
AAGTCCGAGCTCGAAAACTGCCTTACCTGCTCCCTGCTTCGCTGAATAGTAGAACACTTTACTACAACGATCCCATCGAATCGCATTTTTTTATTTCAATTGTTGCATGAAAAATAGGTTTTTTTTCAAAAAAGCGGCCTGTACCGGGGGTCTCTATATTCTTTAGATTATTTATACAAAAAATGAGACAAAATGGCTTCACCGTTTGGCCTGAATCCAATAAGTCCGATTTACACTCGATTTCCAGGGCCCTTAAGCGTTTACTTTGCAAAATAGGAATGCTTTCTGTACGTCTCTTGGACCCTATATGAGGGTGAAGCACAGATCCTAGTAGTGACGATGGTTCGTGATTAACCGACGGTCCTTTTGATGTGGGATAAACAAACATAGCTACCTTAATCACCACGATATATTGGCCCCGTAACTGCTCCACCATTAATAAACAATTGCACATATGTAGATAGTATACTAGCATCCTTTTAAGTCGACACTACATTAATTAAACAGCAGCAATGCCGGGAAGTCGGTCGAGTGTAAATTGATCCATCGGTGGTGGACAATTGAATTTCATTGGTCGGACACGCGGTCACCAGGTATCGCTCTACTGACGCATAATTACGTTCCTATCGACTGACGGAACCGAACATACATTCCATTAATCGTTGATCACAAAATTCTTCTACCAGACCCACCAATTCTATGAAATTTAAATATCTTTCCCCATTTCAGTAAAATTCTTCAGCTTCAACTTTTCGAGTATACGTACCATTTGGATTTAATTTACTAGTTAAATAAAGAAGCCTTAATTAAAATCTGAACCATCCTCCGACTACAGGATGAATCAAATTACCGATGACTTTCCCTGTTTTGATAAATTAATCGTTTGCAGAAAAACAAACGTTGAAGCACACCTTCGTGGTAGATTCGCTTCTCGCTTAATTAATTTTTCAATTTATTTATTCGTTGATTGCCCTCGTAATTGCGACAGAACCAGCGGGTAACTGAGAAATCACTCCGAAAACAAACTGAGCTTCCCATTTTGGCACATTCTGTTACGCAAATTGGTTTTTCGACGATCTCTCGCTATTAATTATTTTCCTCATCGAAACGTCCATACAAATTACTTCAACCTTTGGTTAAAGTTCCGAATAGCCCTTACCTCCGATTTTCTTGAAACTCCGTATACTCATGTATTTTGACACGCTGATTACGAAAATTATAGGGAAAATTGGCGCAAATTTGATTTTCATGAGTGAAAGTTTTTGGGATATTTGATGATAAAGATGAAAATTTCATGTGGCCAGACAAAGGGATGCCTTTCCGCCTGTTAGACGTACTAAATTTCAATAGCAATTTTCTCAGAAACTATTACTCCTAAAGGAAAAGTATTAGGAATAAAAAATATATTTTTTGAATGGATCGATAACTCTTGTCTGAAAACTTTTCCGAAATTTTCTGTATTTACCTTCGATAAGAAAACATGAGACAAGAAGAATTTGCATAAATGCCAATTGATACAACAAATCAGTTTCCTCTAATGAGGAAAGGAGAGTGAATTCTGTGAATTTCCCAGTGACGGAAAGTAACTAGTTCCTTTCAACTATTTACTGTAACTAGTTACTTTTTTCGTAACGATAGTGGTAACGAAGTTACTTTTGTCACTAAGTAACGAATTGGTAACTAGTTACATTTTTTTCAGTAACAGTAACTATAAAAATCGCTACTTTCTTAGTTACTTTCGAATTATAGTTCACAAGTCTTTTTCACGACAATCAATCAATTTTATTGGTTTTGCAACTATGTTTTTTATTTTCACTATTCAGATTGTGGAGATAGATAGCCATAGAGATTTATAGCCCAATATAGGAAAAATTTAAATTTTTCTCCTACCCTGGGATTCCAAATTTTCGAAAATCTATAGAAAAAATTGTAGAAAGAAAAAAAAGTTAACTTCAGAGTAATATTATATATATATAAAATAATTTTTTAAACTGAAAATTCAACTATTTCAGTTGAAAATTCATCATTTTTGTTGAAGATTCAAATATTATTTGTTGAGAATTCATTTTTTTTGTTAAAAATGTTGAATTTTGTTTCAAAATTTAATTATTTTGTTAAAAATTCAAAATTTTGAGACAAAAGTATTTTAATCGTTTCAATATCAATTATTACATTTTTCGTTGAGAAATCATCTTTTTTTCAGTAAAAATGAATACTTTCATATAAAAATTCAACTATTTCCTTTTTGGTTAAAAGTTATCGTTTTTAGTTGACAATTCATGTATTTTGTTGAAAATTCGTATTGTTTTAGTAAAAAATATGATTGAAAATTTAACTAATTTCTTAAAAATTATTATTTTTTGTTCAAAATTAATTTTTTCAACTGAAAATTAAACTATTCTATTTCTGGTTGAAAATTGATCTTTTTCAGTTGAAAATTCATGTATTTTGTTGAAACTTCGTCATTTTTGGTAGAAAATTAATCTTCTTGGTTGAAAATTCATCTTTGCAGGTGAAAAATTCAACAATTTTGTTAAAAAGTCATTTTTGGATTGAAAATTAACTTTTTTGTTGAAAATTCAACTGTTTTGTAGAAAAATTGTTGTTTTGGTTTGATGCAAATGCAATCGTTTGGTTAAAAGTTAAGTAGATTTAGTTGAAAATTAAACTATTTTGTTGAAAATTCAACTACTTGGTTGAAAGCTGAACTACTGTGTTAAAAATTCATTTCTTTTGTAGTATATTTATCATATTCATCTCTTTGGATGAAAATCCAACTATTATTGGTTGCGAATTCATCTTTTTTGGTTAAAAATTTTATTATTTGTTCGAAAATTAAATTACTTGGTTGAAATATAACAGTTTGTTGAAAATTCATATTTTCGGGTTAAAAAGTCAACTATTTTCCAGAAGATTCGCGTTTTAGGCTTGCAATTTCAACAATCTGGTTCATTTTTTTTCTCTCTTGACTGAAAATTCCACTCTTTTGTTGAAAAGACGTTTTTAGGTTGAAAATTCATGTATTTTGTTGGAAATTCGTCTTGTTTTAGTAAAAAATTTTATTGAAAATGCAACTAATTTCTTGAAAATTATGATTTTTTGTTCAAAAATAATTTTTTCAACTAAAAATTTAACTATTCTATTTCTGGTCGCAAATTGATCTTCTTAACTTGAAAATTCAACTATTTGTTTGAAAATTCGTCAATTTTTTGGTAGAGAATTGATCTTCTTGGTTGAAAATTCATGTTTGTAGGTAAAAAATTCAACAATTTTGTTAAGAAGTCATCTTTGGGTTGAAAATGAACTTCTTTGTTAAAAATTCAACTGTTTTATAGAAAAATTGTTCTCTTGGTTTGAAAATGCAATCGTTTGGTTAAAATTTGAGTATTTTTAGTTGAAGATTCAACTATTTGGTTGAAAATTTAACTACTTGGTTGAAAATTGAACTACTGTGCTATAAATTCATTTCTTTGGTTGTGTATTCATCATATTCATCTCTTTGGTTGAAAGTCCAACTACTATTGGTTGGGAATTCATCTTTTTTGGTTAGAACTTTTATTTTCTATTTGAAAATTTAATTATTTAGTTGAAATATAACAGTTTTGTTGAATTTTCATATTTGCGGGTTTAAAAGTCAACTATTTTGTAGAAGATTCGCTTTTCTGGCTTGCAATTTCAACAATATGGTTCATTTTTTTTCTCTCTTGACTGAAAATTCCATTCTTTTATTGAAAAGGCGTTTTTAGGTTGAAAATTCATGTATTTTGTTGAAAAATCGTCTTTTTGGGTGAAAATTTAATCTGCATGGCTGAAAATTCATCTTTTTTGGTTTAAAATTTCACTATTTTGTTGAAAATTCGTCTTTTTTGGTTGAAGGTTCATCATTTTAGTTTAAAAATCATCTCTTTCGTTGGAAATTTAACTATTATGTTGAAAATTATTATTTTTTGCTATTAATTTTTTAAATGAAAGTTCAACTATTCTATTTAAAATTGTTTATTGTTTAGTTGACGATTCAACTATTTGGTTGAAAATTTCTCATTTTCAGTTGAAAATTCATGTATTTTCTGGAAGATTCATATTTTTTGGTAAAAAATTATTCTTCTTTGTTGAAAATTCATCCTTTTGGTTCCAAATTTGACAATTTTGTTGAAAATTCGTCCCTTATGGTTAAAAGTTAAGCTAATTTGTTGAAAATTCATTTTTTTGTTGAAGATTCATCATTTTAGTTGATAATTCATCTCTTTCGTTGAAAATTTAACTATTTTGTAAAATAATTTTTTTTTTTGGTTGAACATTAATCGTTTTAACTGAAGTATTAACTACTCTATTTTGGTTTAAAATTTATATTGTTTAGTTAAAGTTTCAAATATTTGTTTTAAAATTTCTCTTTTTAAGTTAAAAATTCAACTATTTGGTTGAATATTCATCTTTTTTGGTGGAAAATAAATCTTCTTAGCTGAAAATTCATCTTTTTGTTCAAAAATTTAACTACTTGATTGAAAGTTGAACTCTTCTGTTGAACATTTTTTTTTGTTGATGAATCATCACTTTAGATGAAAATTTATCGCTTTGGTAGGAAATTTAACTATTTTGTTGAAAGTTCGTTTCATTTTTGTTAAAAATTAATTTTGTGACTGAAAATTCAACTATTCTATTTTTGGTTGAAAATTGATTTTGTGATGTTCTAAAAATATTTTGTCGGTCATGTCTAGCCTACGATTTTCAATAAAAAGTATAACAGCTGTCACTCGACTCTTTTTTCTTTATGGTGTGTGTACATGTATTGTGCACCTGTCTCTAATGAGCCAAAAAGCGGGTAGTCAAAAAGTCCATTTTTGATTTGTGAGATTTTTGGCGTGTTTTGGTACACACAAGGTTTCATAGTAGAATGGATTTTATTTCGATCTTTTGAAAGATATAAATGATATTGTGTGAAAATTTAAATTTGGATATATATTTTTAAAATACAAAAGTAACTAAAAAAGTAACGATAGTTACTTTTTTTGAAAAAGTAACTAAGAAAAAGTTATATTTTAAAGCAGTGAAGATGACGATAACTTGTTACTTTTATCGTCATGTAACGGTAACGATAACTAGTTCCTTTTAAAAAGTAACTTACCCATCACTGGAATTTTCCAATTACGTATTCGGAATTCGCGAAATTGAGATGAAACTTGAAACTGGGTCTGAAAGCTCAAATATGAAATTAATTCATGAACAGATAACACCCAACTGGTGGAGCTAATTTCGGGGATTCCCAAATCCCAAAAAGCATGATTTACGAAGCCCCAAATCCTCTCTAATATTACCAACGAGCGCTCTAAATGACTGCATAGGATAATGTGGGGATTTCGGTTGCACCCTCGTGCGAGATTGCATCTTAAGCGGCTGTTCCGAACCATTGAAAATCATGGTGACAGGAGGGTAGCTCGATGCCTCGATGAATCGATCGCAAGTGCTACCAAAGATGAGAGAGATTTCTCTAAGCTCCTCATTATCTTTCTCAAATATTTTCTCCCCTTCTTATATTTTTAACTTCGCTCCAAATGCACAAATGCACATTCCTTTCGAAATCTCATTTTTCATACTCACTCAATGTCACTTTTGTCCTTTAGATTGAGAATAATCGTTATTTTGAAACTCACCTGAAACAAAAAAATAATAAATCATTTAGTTATAGGATTCAAAAATCAAGGATTTTCGATTAATTATAAGTTGAAACAAAGTTGAAATTAAATGATTTTAAATTTAAAAATAAGCAATTTCAAATCTAAAACGTTGATTCTATTGATAATTTTTTAGTATATATATAGTGGAGTCAAAAAAGGTTTATACCTCGGAATCCGGCATCCCGCAACGGATTTTTATGAAACCTTTTACATTGAGTCACTAAGAGTATGTACTAAAAAGTTGAAAAAGCAAACAAAATTTCAGAAAAATCGATTAGAAAGTTAAATATCTTGAATTAAGTCTTAAAGCACCAAAAATACTTTGTATATAGATTTTGGGGTTGCTGTATATGAATTTAAAGTCGAAAAAATTAAAAATGGCGGACCAGAAGTTTTAAACATTTATAGACTTTTTTCCAGCAAAAAAGTCAGAATGTTTGATATTTGTTTGTTCCTTGTTTGTTTTTTTGGTCCATTTTACAAGAAAAAAGTAAAATTTTACGACTTCACTGCTAAAAATATATACATATATGAAGTAATTAATAATTCTCTGTTTAAAGAACTAAATAATCGAGTAAATAATAGTTAGCGGAAATGTTTGATTTTTTTACACTTTATTAAATGCTCTTGGAAACAAAATGGAAAAGGTTTCATAAAAATCCCTTGTGAGACGGCAGATTTCGAGCTTTTTCAATTTTGACGTCTAACTTGACTCCGCTGATACTTTAAAATTAAAAAAAGAGCATTAACAAATCAATAGCTTTAAACTAGAAACGTATATAAAATCGAACAATTTCAAATTTGAATGTTTAATGCTTTACAATTTCCAATTGAAATACTTCAAAGCAGAAGGACTACAAAGTAAGTAATTTCAAAATTAGGTTTTTGAAACTAAAAATTACAAATTAAAGTAAACTTAAAAAAGAAGTTTAAAATTGCCTAAAAAATTAATAACTCAACGTGAAGCCATCTAAACTGAACTATTTCCTCGACTTCAATTCAAAATTGAAGAGTTTCAAACAGAAACCTTCAATATACAATTCCCATTTAAAAGACTGCCAAATATGGGACGATTTTAAACTCTCAGCATTCTAAATTAGAAGATTTATTTAAAAATGATCATTACAAATGGAGATTCAACTGTTTCAAATTAAATTTTTTTTACCAAAATCCTTCAAAATTAAACAATTTTATTCTAGAATTACCCATTGAAATAACAGGTCTTCGAAGATCAAAAGTGAACAATTTTAAAGGTTGATGTATTTAAAATGATTTCGAATACATCAAGCTTAACGAAGTCAATCAGTTTTATACTCCAAGCGTTGACATTGTAAAGATTCAAATTCAAACGTTGGATATTATACAACTTGAACCGATAAGAATTGGAAATAATAATATGGGTTGATTTAAAACCAATCGATTCAGATTATTCCATTCTTCAAAAAGGAAAAAGCAATAATCCAAACCAATAACACAATTTCTAAAAAATTACTAACGTTCTCAAATTTTTTAAAAAATATATTCAAGTAAAATAGATATCTTTTGGTAAATTGAGTTAATCATTAACAACTTCAGTTAAAAGAAATCTTAAGTATTCATAGACAACCCTGAAGATTGGAACCAATCATTTGTTTAATGTCTCTCTTTTAAAATTCCTTAAAGATCGAAATGAAATCTATTTTCTTATAAAAATTTTTGTGCACTGAAAAAGAACACCCAAAAAGTTCACAATTCAAAAATAGACTTTGAGAATACCTGTTTTTTCAGCTCATTAGAGACAGATGTACAATAAATGTACACAACAGGAAGAAAAAAAAGGAAGAGAAAAGAAAGTCAACCAAAACCATCCTTACACTCTTTCTTTTCTCCGTCTTTTTTATACTACTGGGGACCCAACATGTTTCGAAGCCAATTTAGACTTCCTCATCAGGGATAATTTATAGGTAACAAACAGGTATGGATTTTGTTGTTTAAGGGGTAATTCGATTGGTAACAATTATTTACATCTGAAAATAAAGAAATTATTCATTACATATAAAAAAATTTTTTTGATAAGCAAAATTCATTTACATCTGAAAATTAAAGCAACATCATTTATGGCCGAAATTTTCATTCTTCTCTGTGATATATTATATTATGCTTAATTACGTAGATCGCTAATATTCAAACTTCCCAAGAAATAAGGCAATCCAAGACCTTGAAAAAGGTTTTTACTGTAAGGGGCCGTTCAAAAAATACGTAACGCTTTTTTTTGGGAGAGGGGGGTGATCGGTCAAAATTGTCAGATGAAAGCGTTACGTATTTTTTTAATGGTCTCTAGGTCAAATAAAATGTTGATTTAATTTTGTAAAAAATACAGAAACTATTTATGGGGCATTGTTTATGAAGTAATAATACCTAAAATCGAAATATATTTAGATTATGTACAAATTTACGTATATTTTAGTACTATTGGTCCCTAAGTCATGGTATAAATTTTAAGGCCTTTGAAGAACAAAAATTCTTGTGATCACTTGAAACACCGCGCGCCGCATTGAGTGCGTCCGCTCTTGCAAAAGCTTATTCCTTTGAAACGGAAAGTTTCCGCATTTTTGGTCACAGTTTTTCGAAATTCAGGAAGTTCAAGCTGAGTTATTCACACTTGAACCTCGGCGTGCATGGCAAGAAGCTGAAAATTTGGGCCCCTGCCATTAAGCAACCCGTTGCTCTAAGGCCTTAAAATTTATATCATGACTTAACGACTGATATTACTACAATATATGTGAATTTGAACATGATCTGAATATTTTGATTTTTAGGTGGTATCACTTCATAAATAATGCCCGTTATACAGGGTGATCCTGAAATTATCATATACCTTACATACACAAATTACTTGTACAAAAATGAATAAAAAATTATTGCTGCAAAATTTTTTACGATCAATAGTTTTTAAATTATTGAGCGTTGTAAGGAACCAATAGGAGCTCGCTATTCTCGCGCGTACATAACCATCCTGCGCGAACTCTACAACATGTTTCACTTCAAGTCAGTAGAGAAAGTCGTAACAATCAGACCCCGATTCAAATACGAAGCAAGGATATTGGTTTCTAAAAAATAATATTAAATACGTTGGAGATAATTAATTATAGTTTTTGATAAAAAATTAATAATTTTATCAAATTTAAGTAAAAATTGCATTAAACATTAGAAATGAACATACGTGTAGTAATGTTCAATTTACATAATTCTGCAAAGTATTTTTTGTAGAATTTTTCACGGACTTGAAATCAAAATATTTGGATTTCTCAATAAAACGACTCTGGTTTCTCGAAAAATAAGAAACAAGATTATTATTTGTATGTTTGCAAAGTTTTTTTAGAGAACTAGTGTCGTCGGATCATTTTTTTAACTTGAGCTACAAATAAGCACCCTTGTTTGAAGCGTTTTTGTAAGTAGCACATTTTTTTGAAAAATAGATAAAACCTCGGCACTAAAATGCGACCCTCGGAATTGTATTGTCCAATTAAAAGTGTACTAAAAAAATGGTAAACGATATTTTGAGCATGCAAGTGGCAATAGGACATTATTCCTTTGAAACTAGAAGCTTTTTTCAAAGGTAAAAACTTTCCTGACGTGTGATGTTTTTGAAACTTTTTGAATTTCGATAGTACGAGAATTGGTTTGATAGGTGTGTTAGAACTTTATCCTTTATTTCACTGACTCGAAGAATAAAACAGTCGGAAAAAGTAGTACGATGACAGCTGTTCACGAATTCCGTTAGTGCAAATAACAAAAATATTTGTAAAGACACCCGAAAAAAATTCAGCGAAATTTCTCTCTGAAGATGGTTTGTCGAGGGTACTGGGACTTCATCCATTATTGCATTGGCTCAATTGAAATATCAGTTGAAAAAACTAGTATGATGTCTTTGAAATTTTTCAATTTCCATAAATAGAAAATGCAAAATTATTTTAAAGTCCTTCCAATCAAATTCAGATACGTTACGCTTTGGAGCGGTTTTTAGGGTGTATTAGAAATTCATCTCGAATTGAATTGACCCTACGGCTCTTGGCCCGCGAAAATGAGGTTGAACAGGCTGATTTTTTTCAAGCTTTTATGAGTAAATAAACGGATACCCGCAAAAATGCTGGGTCCAAACGAGAGAGCGAATGGAGAATTATCAGAAAGAATCAACTCCAGAAAGTGATTTCTATCTGGGGCACATGGACATTTATTGATTTTTAAAAATATATAAGAGTTTTTTGTTACAGTGCAACCCTATCTATTGTCTTTTCTGATCGAAAATCTACCCAAAAAACTTTTAAAAAATAAATTTCAATCATGTCATTGGAAGCAATGCATTATTTTCAAAAATCCAGAAGTATATATAATGATTCGCTACTTTGTTGATATTTAGCCTCTTTTTAAAAATAAATAAGAGTTTTCTTATCAGAGTAAAATTTTATCTATTGTCTTTCCTGATTAGAAAACCACCCAAAAAACTTTTAAAACATCAATTTCAATCATGCCACCGGATGTACTGCATTATTTTCAGAAATCCAGAGAAGTTATAATGCTTTGTAACTTTGCTGACATTTGGCCTCTTTTTAAAAATAGATAAGAGTTTGTCATCAAAATAGAACCTTGTCTGTTGTCTCCCCTGATCGAAAAACTACCCAAAAAACTTTCAAAACATCAATTTTAATCATGCCACCAGAGGTAGTGCATTATCTTCAAAAATCCAGGAGAAGTTATAATGATTCGCAACTTTACTACTTGACCTATTTTCAAAAATAGATAAGAGATTATCCTCAAAGTAGAACCTTGTGTTTTGTCTGCCCTAATCGAAAAACTACCCAAAAAAACTTTTAAAACATCAATTCCAATCATTCCACTGGAAGAGATGCATTATTTTCATAAATCTAGGGGAAGTTATAATGATTACCAACTTTGCTGACATTTGGCCTCTTTTAAGAAATGGACAAGAGTTTGTCGTCAGAATGAGACCATTTCTGATGTATTCCTTGATGGAAAAACTGCCCAAAAGATTTTGTAAACAGAAATTTCAATCATGCGACCGAAAGTGATGCATTACATTTTCAATAATTGACGAATTTGCTGACTGTTGGCTTCTTTGAAAAAATGAATTAGAGTTTGTTTTCAAAATGAGACATTGTGTGTGATATTTTTTGATCGAGAAACCACCCGAAAAACATTGAAAGCATAAATTCACATTATGCGCCTTGAAGTAAGGAATTATTTCCGGTGGCATGATTGGAATTGATTTTATTAAAAGTTTTTCGGATAGTTTTTCGATCAGGAGAGAAAAGAGATAAGGTTTTGCTTTGATGACAAAATACAATTTCCGAAGCATTTCGGGGGTAATTAAGGTGGATGCTTCTTCCAGTCGATTTACGAGTACCTCCAGGCTATGCACCGGTGTCTGGTAAACTTTTTCTTTCAAAAAACTCCATAGAAAAAAGTCGCAAACAGTAAGATCGGATGATCTTTCTGGCTACTGGCCAATCTAAGAATTAAGAAACATGTGATTTAGAACTCTTCTTGCAACGCGCGAATTGTGTGCAGGAGCTCCATCTTGTTTGACAATGAGCCTTTGTCGAATATCTAAATGCACATCTTCGAGGAGTAGAGGCAATTCATTCTCCAGAAATTCTGCATACATTTCTCCATTCAAATGCCCCACAATTTTAAACGGACCAATCTAGTATAGATTGAATTAACTATAATAATGTGATTGAGGGGTGAAAAATAAGGTTCAAAATTGATTGTATTCATAATAGGAAAGCTTACAACATGTTCTCCGACTATGCCGCAACAGAAATTTATACTGAATCGGTTCTGGCTATTTCTGGTTGGTTCTCAAACGCATAATGGTGCCACTGCCAATTACGAGAATTGAATATTCCGTCTCTTGTAAAGGTGCTTTCATCAGTAAAAAGAATGTTTTAAAAAAAATTTGGATCATCGACATGCCGGTCTAGCAACCAATTGAAAAATTGTAGGCATCTAGGAAAATCATTTTCTTCCAATTGCTGCACTCTCAAAACGTGATAGGCATGGATGGCTCTTCGAGAGCACTATTTAGAATCGCCTCTTCTTCATACAAAGGCAACTGATTTTGTCCACCTCCTTGACCATCACCTCTTCGTACAGGACCTAAATTTCCTGTTTCTATTGCTCTACTCACTGAATGTAAAATTTGTTGAGGGTTGGGGTGTCTCCTGTTTGGGAATCTTAGTGCGCATTCTTGCGAGGTTTGATTCGCGTTCCGTCCACATTCGCCATACATAATAAACATTTCGGTACACTCTTCTGGTGTATAATTCATAATGATTTCACATCACATGAACTAACACGAAAAAATGTGTGAGATTTGAAAAAAATTATTGTAACTACTGACGTATCTGATAATAAGACAGTGTCAATTTCGGAATAAAAACAGATAAATGATTAACTTCAAATTTATTTTCTTTAATAGGATGGATGTTAGTCACATATCTGTTACTTTACCTAAATTTAAACAAATTTGTTATTCAAGAAAAAGTCATTATGAAAATTGTTCAAAATTTTATACATTTTCTGTGCTTAAAGAAAATGTTATCTTCGATACTGTTCTCATAGAGTTATTTATTGACATCGGTATAACATTAATTAACGCTGCGGCATAGTTGAAAATGTAACCAACTTTATTGCAAAGAGAGTATTAGACTGCATTTTTCCCAATAATTGCATGAGAAAAAATGTGTAGACCGCTCATTAACTAATATTTCATTAAACTTTTAAATAGTTTCCTCCCTTTTTAAAGCTTGGTGTCAGAAATATTTTTCCGATACTTTATATCTTGACAAAAGACGTGTTCAAAAAGCTTTGTAAGATAATAAGATCATGAGCAAACCCGATCGCAAATAAAGAATCATGCAGAAGTAGTGAAAAGTTTCTTTTGAAAGTTGAGATTTTGGCAAGTTTTTTTTCCCTCTGACAATTTTCTAATCTTTAAAACATAGAGGAAGCTGAGTTTGTACTTGAACCACAAAAAGATTGATCATTAACAAGAAACCTACGACTAGTAATGTTCAATGTACATAATTCTGTCAAGTATTTTTGTAGCTTTTCGATCACTACGCATTACGCAAAATCCAAATGTCTTGTACCAAACTGTGCATACGATAGGTCAAGATCACGAAGTTTTCGCGGACTTGTAATCAAATTTTTTTTTCACAGTAAAATTGTCGTTCCCAACAAAAATTCGGTTCCAACAAAATTTATTAGCACAAGTACCAGAACAAATTTTATTGTTGATTCAACAAAACTGATTCCTTAATGTAAAGAAATTAAAGTAGTAATTCTAGACGTAGCTTGAAATTTCATCTTGAAAATTCTTTTTTGTAGGCTTTTGACTCTCGGCTACATGCTCGGAATATCTACAAACAAAATAGCACTTTTCTCATACAGGTGTTATGAAAAATATCGTGTGCGACACGGGAGACAGGCGAATTCGTTTTCGTAAATCGGTATTCTCTTTCCCTTGTTGCACAATTTTTGGTAGGTACTTGTGCTGATAAATTCTGTTGGAATTAGATTTTTGTTGTAAACCAAAATTTTACTGTAACAACAAAATAATTTGATCACAAGTACCTGAAAATTTCGTGATCTTGACCTATCGTATGCACAATTCAGTACAAGACATATGGATTATGCGTATTGATTGCAGAGCTACAAAAAATACTTTGCAGAATTTTGTAAATTGAACATTACTACTCGCATGATCATTTCTAATGTTTAAGGTTTAATGTTGGACCCACCATAACTTGGTGATGTATTTTGATATATTGGTTACTAATATGATCACGAAATTATCATTTTCAGTCAAATTATTTTTAGCGTAATTGTAACATTTTGTTATAATTATGTTTCCGCATAAAAAAATGAAAAATCGTGCTAATCCCATAGTGTGTGAATGTAAATGTATGGACGGGAGACATTCTTACAGTATCCCGATAAATTTTTTTCAAATAAATTCACAGAAAGGTATAATATAAAAAAATCAACAAAAAAGTTGGATACGCCACTTATTCTATGGTAGAAAATAAGAATGTACAAGAAGGGCCCAAAATGGCCATAATCCAATTTATAGAATTGAATAATATAATTTTATAATCATTTAAATTAATATCTACATAAGTTCCAGAATAAAACTTTAGAAATAATAAAAAGGAAGTCAAAGAATATCAATCAGCGTAGTCGACAGTGTTACTTTTGTATGAAATTATGTTTATAAAATTATAATTTAACACAAAAGAGGAGAAAAATAGATATTATAACAATATTATATATTTTATATTGAATCTTTTGTAATCCTGTATATATTTTTTTGGTTCTGATTACTGATTTCACTCTTAATTTGAACAATTCTGTTATGCATATGTTTGTCAATAAAGAAAGTCAGATAATGGTTAAGAAGAAAAATCTGTTTGCATAATTCAATACGCTTTTCATGAAAGTTTGGATGGGATAATTT
>JAUMHM010000085.1:19651644-19666314 GCA_032362435.1 Melikaiella ostensackeni
TTTTCGCAATCTTAGTGTGAAGTTTGATCGTATCCCATCTATTTTCAATAGCAAGCTTAACTCTTTCATATGGAATGTTAGGAAACCTGGCTTTTACATCAAAGGAGAAAAAAATGTGATTTGTTGGTATTTTGACATTTTCGATTAGTTTTAGAAGGGCATCACTGTTTTTAAGTGATCTTGCTGAAACGTTAACTGATTCTTTGACAATTTTACTGAGAAGTTCTCCTAATTTTCTGGTGGGTGAACCTATTGTCGAAATAACCGGTCGTAAAAGAACTTCTGCTTTATGAGCTTTCACAAGGCCTTAGGCAAGATATAGATTTATGTGAACTGTGTCAATGTCGCAACTTTCGATATTGTTTCTCAAACATTTTTGAAGTCTTAATCTCTCTAGAATTTTAAATGTACCTTTTTGAATCATTTTTGTAGGATCATTTGCAATAACTACAAAACTATCTTTATCATTCAAAATATGCATCATTTTTTGATTATAAACATCTTTTAATATTGCTACTGCAATACTCCCTTTATCAGCCTTAGTAAACAATAATTCAGGATGACGTTTTAAAAAAAGTTTTATTTCAAATAATCCTTCGCTTAATTCTTTTTCTAATAAGGTTTGTGGAGCACCATTATTCAAAAATTCATTCAATAAACCGATAAATCTTGCTCTGAAATCTTGTACTTTGTTTTCTGATAACTTTGAATTATTGGCTTCAATGCCTTCAATGATCTCAAGGAATTGAATATACTTATTTTCTCTATATTTGTTACTACGGCCTTAACCCAACCTTAGAATGTGAATTACTTTTTGTGGAATCTCTAAGTTTGAAATATTCAAAAACCATTTGTCAGATTGGTCTTGAAAAAGCGCTACGTGAATATCTAGAGTCAATTTTTTTATATCACCTTGGATATTGAGAAGGTTTTCAAATTTTCGTCCATGTTTTTATTATTATTAAAGGATTTTTTATTTCCCTAAGGGCATCATGGGTCCTTAATGTGAAATAATTACTGCTCTCCTTTCCAAGATTTTCTCATAACCTATTCTTTTTTTTTCTTCTGGCTCAACCTTTCAAGCTTTCTCAAAAGAATTGTTTTATTGTTTTATGCAGAAAAATGCAGCTCTAGAAACTTTCTTCAAATATTTTCTACACATCATTATAATATTTTCATTTCATTCAGAAGATCGCAAAAAATGGTGCAGGATGAATGTTTAAAATTTATTTATATTTTTAGAAGATAAATAAGTCAACTAATTCTCAGAATGCAAAATGTATGTCAGGTTAAATTTTCTTTTCTCGTATTGGGATTTGAAACCGCGACAGTGTGTTCACTAGATTGGTCCAAAAATTTATTACATCCTTTTTTCTTTAATTTTCATTCTCTCACCCCCCAAATTTGTTTGAATTCACGAAAAAATGAATACTTATGATTTTTTTTTCCTTTAATTAGTTTTCAGAGGTTTTGCAAGCCCCATAAAGTTTAAAACGTATCTCCCGTACGAAAAAAAGACGTTTTGTAA
Organism: Melikaiella ostensackeni; assembly: GCA_032362435.1. Taxonomy (NCBI): domain Eukaryota; kingdom Metazoa; phylum Arthropoda; class Insecta; order Hymenoptera; family Cynipidae; genus Melikaiella; species Melikaiella ostensackeni. The sequence continues at coordinate 19,653,173 of JAUMHM010000085.1, forward strand.
ATTTTATTCAGAATGTTTAATATGAGGAGTATCGAGTTAACTCCCAACATTTCTCTTCACAATTAGCGATAGAATAGAAATCAAACATTAATTTTTGAATTTCAACCCCATAAGTCTGTTTTATAGGGTCCTTAAAAACCCCCATAAGTGAAAAATTAGGTTTTGCGAGTTTTTGGCGCTCATAATTATTTTTTGCGGTTTATTTTAGTACAAATTGTTCCCAATACATACTATATTACTTTATACTGATAATTGGATGTTTAAAAAAATTATTTAAAAAATTGATTATTGATAGTAAGCAATTTTGTCTTGGAATAGAGTTAGAAAATCGCAGTTTTTTTCGAATTTTTCAACTTTTCAGATAGAGCGAGGCAATAATCAATTGAATTTAACAAAAATAATTGTTTATATGATTCATTATTATTTATAATAATATACTCTTAGAATAATGCAAAAAGTTGCGGTTTTTTCTGGAATTTTGCACTTTTTGTTCACTTTTCAATTAAAATAAGGTAATAATTAATGCAATTTATCAAAAATAATTGTATAAACAATTTATTATCATTTACAACTATATTATCTCATAGTAATGCTAGATAGTTGAGGTTTTTTCTGAAATTTTCAACTTCTTGTCCACTTTTCACTGATTGAGGTAATAATTAATGCAATTTAGGAAACATAATTGTTTAAACAATTTAATATTATTTATAACTATCTTCTCTTAAAGTGTTAGCTAGAAAGTGGCGGGTTCTTCTGAAATTTTCAGCTTTTCTTTCACTTTTTAGTTATGAACAAAAAATAACTGAACATCAATATCAATCATTTTTTAAAAAGTATTTCATTTTTTTCGGAATGAAGTATTTTTACTCTTTTGCTAATGTTTTAAAAATATTAATTTAGGCAAAGAAAGTTTAAAAAAAATTCTGGTTTATGCTGATTTGTTATATGTTCATAACTAAACAGTCAAAGAAAAGCTGAAAATTTTAGATAAAATCGCAACTTTCCAGCATTATTCAAGGAGAATATTATTAAAAATAATAAATTGAAAAATTCGGAAAAAACCGCGACTTTCTAACTCTATTCTAAGAGAAAATTGCTATAAACTATAATTATATAGTTAATATAGTTCTGAACACTGTAGTTATTAGATATATCTATCAAATCTGTCTAATTTTTACATAAAATATTATGCTTCATTACAACATTAAGCATAATGTTTTATGCAAAAATTAGACAGGATCGACAGATAGATCTAATTCAAAACTTAATAATTTTTTTTACCTTGATCAAGACTCAAAGGAGGTGTGATCGGGTATATTTTCTACTTATTGGGTTTTATAGTTGTTAGTTATAATTGTACATAGGTGAAGGAAACATCCATGGAAGAAAAGTGAAAATTTTTTCTCTGGGATTCGAACCCACAATAGTGTAACTACTTGGTCAGTCGAACTGGAATATAATCCAAGCACCTTTCCATTACAGTCAAACTACTCCTAGAAATATTAAATTTAATCTGAGATTTAACATAAATGACTCCATGATTTTAAGAGAATAATGAATGTTATTAAAAATTATGTGAATAAATTAACACTGCTACTCCCTAATTTATTTGGAAAAAGTGAAAAAAGTGACCTATTTAAACCCAAAAAATGACCACGAGTGACTAATTTCTAATCCAAAAAATACATTGATAATGAGATTAATAATGTGCATCCTAATGTGTATTAATAATCTGACTTAATATTGTTTTTAATTCAAAAGAATTCAAAAGAATTCGATGAAATTTTTAAGTAGTCTAGGTAAATTTTAACGAATCAATGATAACAAAATAAGAATTCAGAGTGGCTTCAAAAGAGTTCAGGGTAAATTCAAATGAATTGTCAAGAATTCAAAAAATAAATATTAATTTCAGTAAAACTGAAGGGAATTTAGAAGAATTCAAGGGAATTCAAGAGACTTTGTTGAAATTTATAAGAATTTGAGTGAATTGAACAAAATTTTCAAAATGAAAAATTCTCAGTGAATTGAATAAATTGGGAATGAATGGAATTCAGGGAGAATTAAACAGAGTTTAAGTGAATTCAAGAGAAATTCCAAAGATGAAAAAAAAACCGATGAATAAAATTGAATTTGAGTGAATTCAGAGGAATTTAAGGGAACTCAAAAGAATTTGGGGTGAATTCGAAAAAATTCAAGAGAATTCAGATTCAATTCAAAATTAATTTAAACGAATTGATGAAAATCAAAAGATCCAAAATATTTCATTGATTTCAGTACAATTGGAGTGAATTAAGAAGAATTGAAGGGAATTCAAGAGACTTTGATGAAATCCATAAGAATTTGAGTGAACTCAACAAAATTTAAAGAATGAAAAATTTTCATTGAACTGAATAAATTGGGAATGAATGGAGTTCAGGGCGAAATAAATAGAATTAAAGTGAATTCAAATAAAATTCCAAAGATGAAAAGAAAAACAACGAATAAAATAAAATTTGAGTGTATTTAGAGGAATTAAAGGGAATTCAGAAGAATTCAGGGTGAATTCATAAAAGTTCAAGGGAGTAGCAAGGAATTCAAGAAAATTCAGATTGAATTCCAAATTAATTTTAATGATTTGAAAAAACATCAAAAGATCCAAAATATTTCATTGATTTCAGTAAAATTGGAGTGAATTAAGAAGAATTGACGGGAATTCAAGAGGCTTTAATAAAATTCATAAAAATTTGAGTGAGAAGATACAAAATTACTTCAAAAGAATTGAAGTAAATTGAAAAAATATAGTGAATAAAATAAGATTCGAGTAAAATACAAGAAATGTAAGGAGAATGAGAAGAAGTCGATAAAATTGATATAAATTCAAAATCAATTTTGAAAAAATTTAACAATATTAAGAAAATTCATTGAATTTATTCAATTTGGAGTAAATTTAGAAAAATTCGGGGTAATGAAAAAAGACTCTGATGAAATCCCTAAGAATTTAAAGTGAGTTTAAACGACTTGAGGGTGAATGCAAGAAAAAACTAAAAAAAAAAAAAAAATCCAAAATATGCTATTGATTTCAATCAAATTTGAGTGAATTTAGAAGAATTCAAAGGAATTCAAGAAAATTCGATGAAATTCATACGAATTTAAAAGAACTCATGGTGAATTTAAAATAATTCAAGTGAATGGAACAAAATTTTTAAAATCCCAAAAAATTCCATTGATTTCGGTAGATTTGAAGGAAATTCTAAAGAATTCATGAAAATTTAGAAACAGAAACAACATAGTGGTTAACCCATGGGTTAATTTATAGCAAGAAAAGTAAACTTTTCATTCAAAAGTGACTAAAAAGCGACTTGAGAGAAAAAAGTGACTAAAAGTGACATATGTGACTGTGTGAAAGCCCTGTAAATTAATTAAAAAATATGTGCCTACCTCTATATTTATTATAAAAAATTGAAAATATTATGATTTTTATAAAGTTATTCAAAAATATATGGGTAATTTTTCAAAACCCTAAGATTTTCGTAAAATAAATTTTGAAAAATAAATAAATAGCGACACATATGACCTTTCATATGTTGCTTCTTTTGATGACCACAATTATATTCTTACTCGTGTGTAAATATTAATCGATATGGATTAACGAATTCGTAATTTTTTTTTCTATTTGAGAATTTCACGATTAATTTAATGAAAATTTTTCTATTCCTCATAAAACTGATTAAAACTTATCGAGAAATTGTTAAAATGATAATATTTTGGAAAATAAAAGTTTACAACTGTCACAATATTTTTGAAATGTTTAGAACTTATTCAAAAAAAATCTTTCACATGACCTATATACAAAATACTTTTGTCATAGATAAACAAAATTTTTTAGATGCGTAAATTATGAAAATAAAATATACTATCATACATTAAAAAATTCTTATCATGTAGATACGCCGTTCTGGGAGGAATGTAGAGTCAAAAAGGCTTCAATCCCGATGAAGAACGTGGGTATGTACTTATAATTTTCTTTAAAAGAATTGTATGTCTCGAACGAACCAGAATCCTTTTTTAAAAAAACGTATCTGTGTATATACGTCGTTTTTAACCAGTTCAGCCTTGACTCAGGCTGAAATCCTGCAAAAAGAGTAGATACGGTAACACATTTGTAGATACCCACTTTCTTCATCAGGATTTCTTGAAAATCGCCGTAGATACAGAAAACGCGACCTTAATATCTCAATCATTATTTAAAATTTCAAATTAATTTTTGCATAGTTAAATTTGTCTTTTCACGACGAATCCAACGAAATGAAAAACTCATTTTCGCTGAAAAATGTAGATACCCACTTTTCAAATCAGGACGGCAGCGCTGTGAGGCCACAATTTATGCAGACCCAAACCTTCGTGTTGGAGAGATTCACTCACCCTTCTTAAGAAATGAAATTTCTCAAGAAATAAAGTTTCTCAAGAAATACAATTTCTCAAGAAATACAATTTCTCGAGAAAAGCTGAGAAAAAACGAGAAATTTCTCGGCACTTCTCAGTTTTCAGGATTTCTCACAGACACTGCGTTCTCAGCCGATCGAAAGGCCCAACGCTGATTTCTATCAGTGGTATTAATGAGTTTTTAAAATAAATTTTAAACAGATGAATGGAAAAAGTTGACTTTGACAAAGCTGGGCGATTTTAAAGGGGAAAAAAGGGAATATTTCCAATTTGAATGAAAATATGCGAAATATGAAATCCAATACCAACTGTCGGTTCGATTTAGGATGTCGCCTGGGAAAATTTTGACAGAAAGCAGTAATTTTAGGAAAAAGCATTCGATTCATGTATCGAGAGTTGGCTCTTCGGGAAATCGAGTTCGCCAGGGTCGACGTGGCGGAAGGAAGGCGAGGATATTACGCGTTTTGCGAGCCGCGAAAAGTGTCAGAACTTCCGGATCCCGATAGACTGCAAATCACGGTCCAGCGGCCTGAGAGGAGAGAAAGATGAAGACCGAAGAGGGAAATTTGGTGAGTTAGTCGTGTCTTCAGTAAGAGGAACAAACGGGAAACAAACCGTGAAAGCTGGATGATTATGAAATGGGAAATGCAATAACCCTCCTATCCTGACGTTTCTGCGAAGATTGCAAGAGACAAGTGACAGAAAAGAGATTGGGTAACAAGTGAAACTTGACACGCAGTCGAAAAGCTCTTGCTGCACCATTTGAGAGATTTGTGATTTTTCTGCCTATTTTAAAATATAGTTTGCAAGGAGGTGGCAGGTAAAAATTTACGTCGAAGAAATGCAGAATTCAAGAAATCATTTCTGGAGTTCTCTCCGATTATGTTAAAATTAAAAAAATTATTTCCAAAATTCAGATCTTTAAAGACGTTATTATGAACACGGCCCTGACCCCATATTTATTTTAGGAAGTAGATTGTAGGATAAATAGACAAAACTCACCACCAAGTATTCGTGGTCTGATGAAATCCTGGAATCCATAAAACGTAAAATACATCGCGTTTTTTATGAGAAAATAAATATTTCAATAGAAAATATTCATTTTCTGAAACGTTCAAATCAACACCGAGCAAACAAATCCCGAGAAAGAGATGGCGAGTGTAAAACACAGTTGACCTCAGTAATTTTTAACAGACGCAACACGGACACTAAATAAAAAAAACGCTCTGTATAGCATCCCTCCACAAATTAAACTTCACAATTATGAAGCGAATTTCGCGATTCAATGCGAAACAGAAGTGAAAAAGACTTCCACATTTTTTTGAGAACTACGCAACGGAAGATGACAGATGAAGAAGCAAGAGAAACCAATCTAGCAGCGCGTTCACAAGGCGGTAGCGGCCACTTTTTGTACTAAAATGATAAAATCGCAGATTACCGAGAGCATTGCGGTCGGTAATTTATCTTTTCCCTCAAAAATAATTATGGAATAGAAATAAATAAAATACTAACAATTTTTGTTATAAACATGAATCCTGAAATTCTTTTTTTGGAGAAACATAAAGATAAAATACTATTTATAAAGTTATTTACTAAGTTCACAAGTCATTTATAAATGCATAAATTTACTCAGTTTAGACAATTATTTATTGCTAACTTCACAAGTCAGTTTTCTTTATAAATAAATAAATTTACCTAATTTGCGAAATTATTAACACATTTCCAAATTTACAAGCCCATTTCTTATGAACAAATAAATTCCCTAAGTTGTCAAATTATTAATTGCTAACTTCACAATTCAATTTCTTTTATAAATAAATAAATTCACCAGCCTTGTGAAATTTTTTATTCGTAGATACACAAGTCTTTGTTCTTCATGAATAAATAAATAAATAAATTTAACAACTTTGCCAAGCTGGGCGAACTTAGATTCCAGGTAAAAAAAAAATGTTAAGTGTACATTTTATGCTCATTTTTACCGCCGTATTGGGTTCACGATTTCGAATTTAGAAATTCAACCAAGAATTCCCCCCCCCCCTCTCCCTCTCTCGCATTATAAAATTTACGAAAACGGGTATTTCTTTTTCAATATAATTTGTCATACTCACTCACTAAAATTGTTCTAACCATTATGAGTAATCATGATTTTGATTACTTAGAAACTCACCTGAAACAAAAACAAATAACAAAATATTCAGTTATGCCATTTAATCATGCAGTTGAAATGTTCTTATTTGTAATTATTCTTATAATATTTTTTCTACAAATCCCAAATACAAAGGCAGTCGAATTAAATTGAAATAGAAAAAGAATTTTTTCAAATTTTGTTTAAAAAAATGTACTCTAACGCTTTAAAGTGTTTCTTAGCGTTCAGGAATTCTTTCTGAAAAATTCCGAGATTACCGGACAAATTCAAGACATTTATGATAAAAAAAAATTTCCATAAAATTAAAGATATTTTTAAACCACAAAATAAACAATATGACCAATTATAATTTGAAATTATAGGCATTTTAAGTGTAAAAACTCAACATTTTAAAGCTTTTCCAAAATCTAAGCCTAAACTGTTCAGAATTTAAAAATATTGAAAAATCCTGAGCAAATAAATTTGAAAGATTTGACTTTAAAAGCATTTAATCTTGATTCGCCGAATTAAAAAAATAAATACATACTAAAAAAATTGTACGGATTCTAAAATTTTAAGCTTTAAAAATGCATCTAGCGATGTTCGTTAAAAATATTTTTTTAAACAAAATTTGTATCTTATGTATTTTTTTTTATTCGTCGTAACTTTGATAACGTAATTTAAACTGAATGATTTCTTAAATTGAAGAGTTCCAATCATATTTCTTCAAACTTTGTAATTTTGCAAAAATTTTGTTTTGGTAAACATATTTTACAAAATTTCTACTCAAAAAGTGGTACCAATTCCACGGTTACAGTGATTTTAACAAACGTATTTTAGTGTCTTCCATTTAGTACGACGACGGCCCCCACCTGAGTATAATTAAACTAAATGCTGCTTAACTTCGGTGATCGAAAGAGAAGCCTTAAACAATTCCATGCGTCCAAACGGACACCTTAAAATTACAATACTTTGAGTAGATTTATAATCTTTGAACAAAGCGTTGTACAATCTCAAATTAAAATCGTAGGAATAAATTTTGATACCGACTTTTATAAATAATGTAAATAAAAAAAATCTTTCTTCATAGACAACACGTAAAATAAATATATCGTAGACGAAGGTGGAGATTAAAAAAGGTATAAGCACCAAAGAACCTCAAAAATCAAATTTTCAATATATGTACATAGAATAAACCATGAAAGTATTTTTCTAAGATATTCAAAATTCGTTACTGATATGAGACAAAAAATATAAATGAAAAAACTCACGAAGTTTTGTTTTCGTCATTAAAAAAACAATAAGTTAATTTTGCGGATTGGGCGTGGTCTCCTGACAAATTAATACCATGTAATATCATTAAAAATTGATAAATTATCTTACATTATCTTATAGTATTTCATGAACTAAAATGAATACTACTTTTTAAGAACGAGTTCAAGAATCAATTTCAAAGCATTCTTCGGCCGTATAAAAAACGGAAAGTAAGGGGAAATGACGGGAAGTAAGGAAAATTAGGGTAATTAAGGGGAAATGAGAGGAATTAAGAGGTAATGAAGGAAAGTAATGGGAAGTAAGGAGGAATGAGGGAAAGTAAGGGGAAATGAGGGAAAGTAAAGAGTAATGAGGGGAAGAGATAAGAATTGAGGGAAAATGAGGGTAAGTGAGGGAAGGGGGATGAGGGGAAGTGATGAGAAGTAAGGAGGAATGAGGAAAAGTAAGGGGAAATAAGGGGAAGTAAAGAGTAACGAGTGAAAGTGATGAGAATTGAGGGAAAATGAGGGTAAGTGAGGGAAGGGGGATGAGGGAAGTGAAGGGAAGTAACGAAAAATTAGGGGAAATGAGGGGAAGTAAGGAGTAATGAGAGAAAGTGATGAAAAATGCATTGAATTCATTAAATTTGGAGTGAATTTAGAAAAATTCGAGGGATTCCAAAAAGAATTTGATGAAATGTCTAAGCATTCAAGGTGAGTTTAAAAGACTCAGGGGTAAATTAAAAAAAAATGCCATAAATCTATTGAATTGATTAGGATTCAGTGAGTTTAGAAAACTTGAAGAGAATTCGAAAAATTAAAAAAAATGCATTAAATTCATTAAATTTCGAGTGAATTTTGCAAAATTCAAGGGACTTCAAAAAGGATTTGATGAAGTGCCTACGAATTCAAGGTGAGTTTAAAAGACCTTCAGGGTGAATTAAAAAAAAAGACTAAAAACATCCACTGAAATGAGTAGAATTGAGGGAGTTTAGTAGAATTCGAAAAATTATTCAAAAAGGTCCAAGATATTCCATTTACTTCAGTAAAATTGGAGTGAATTAAGAAAAATTCAAAGGAATTCAAGAGAATTCCATGAAATTCATACGAACACGAAATGAATTTAGATGGGGATAAGAATTATGTGAAAATGAGGGTAAGTGAGGGAAAGGTGGTGAGGCAAAGTGATGGGAAATAAAGAGGAATGAGGGAAAGTAAGGAGGAATGAGGGGAAATTAGTAAAAATGAGGGGAAGTAAGGAGTAATGAGGGAAAGTGATAAAAAATGCATTGAATTCATTAAATTTGGAGTGAATTTAGAAAAAAACAAGGGATTTAAAAAAAAAATTTGATGAAATTCCTAAGCATTCAAGGTTAATTTAGAAGACTCAGGGGTGAATTAAAATAAAACTATAGATAATAATTCATTAAATTGAGTACAATTCAATGAATTTAGAAGAATTGAAGTGACTTCTAAAAATTTTAAAAAATTCATTGAATTCATTAAATTTGGAGTGCACTTTGAAACACTCAAGGGATTTCGAAAAGAATTCCATGAAATTCATACGAACTCGAAATGAATTTAGATGGAGATGAAAATTAAGTGAAAATGAGGGTAAGTGAGGGAAGGGAGAGGAGGGGAAGTGATGAAAAGTAAGGAGGAATGAGGGAAAGTAAGTGGAGGTGCAAGGGGAAGTGATGGTAAATGAGGAGAAGTGATGGAAAGTAAGGGAAAATTAGGGAAAATGAGGAGAAATCAGGGTAAGTGAAGGAAAGTGGGGGAAGGATATGAGAGAAAGCGATGGGAATTAAGGGCAAATTAGGAAAAATGAGGAGAAGGGAGGGGAATTGAGGGGAGGGGATATTTGAACTTCATTAACAACTTCATAGGTCACGAAACCCTTTTTTTAGGCCCCTGTCGCCTAATTTCACTAATTTTTTTTATGTATTTCAATTACTACTAAGAAGTTTTTTTAAGGCTTCTGGAAAGGCCAAAGCTTCCGCAACGTTTATAGTTTACCAGGTCAAATATTAATTGAGCGAGTGCGCTTCATAGAGGCCATTGGGGATCCGCGATTAGCTTAATCGTCGACCCATTGTCGTTCTCTATTAGATTAGAGAAACTTTATGCACCGCACTAGCAACAGTGGTTCTCAACTCCTCACTGGACCTTCACTTCCTCCTGTTTGCAGAAAAGCAACTCTCGCTTTGTTCCTATATACATTATAATATTAAACCTTTATCTCTTCTCTCCTCCTCTCTTTTCTACTATTCTCTCTAGCTATGATATACGATCCCTGTTTCTCTGGTAAGTAGAGAATATCATTTCTGCGAATGTACCAAAGACCAGTCTGCTTGCAAACACGGACATTATAGCCGCCGTCTTCATTCCCCGGAACCCAGGAGATAATTGAATAACCTAAGGACCGTGTGATCCTCATAAGTTACGCGTTCTGCCTACGAAAGCATCTTCGCGCAAAGTGCTGCCTTGAAATTTCACTTGCTTCTCTTCACCAACAATTTCTCAATTTCTCCTCAGTTGAATTTCAATGGAAATTCAACGAATTACTTTTATACTCGCTTTTACAAGCTTCAGAGTCTATTCCTACTTTCCTCATATTACTGAATCTTCCTGTTGTATTTCTGTCCCTGAAAAGTAGTAGTAAGTAGTATGCAAGGTAGGTACTGCGATTGCTGACTCACGATCAAAAGCGCAACCCAAAAGACGTTTCAGCGCAGTGTTTGGCGAAGTTTGATCGGAATCCGCAGGACTTTTTGCGTCGATTCGTGACTGTTGACGAAACCTGGATCCAGCACTATATAACCGAGACAAAGCAGCAGTCAAAGAAGTAGATACTGCCCGGTGAAAGTGCGCCAAAGAAGGCGAAGACTGTTTTGTCAGCTGGGAAGGTGATGGCAACAGCATTTTGGGATTCCCAAGAAATTATCCTCATTGATTACTTGGAGAAGGGTAAAACTATAACAGGAACGTACTATGCATCATTATTGGACCGTTGACTGGCTGGCTGGCAAGAGATTTTACTTAAATGAAGCGGTCATTGCCGAAACAAACGCCTATTTTGAGGAGTTGAGCGTTGACTACTATCAAAAACGCATCGAGCTATTAGAAATTCGTTGGAATAAGTGTATCGAGCTGGAAAGGAAAAAAAAAGTTGTTTTATTACTCAGGCCCGGGACTTTTCAAAAGACCTAGTATGTGGCATTTTCGATATTCTGAGATAGGGCTTACGTGCATAAGGTGCAAATTCCAATTTCAGTTATCTCAACTTTGGAGTAGTCAACCTCATCAAATTGCACAGACCATTAGATAGCACCTTAATGAATCTATATTCCCAATTTGAAAAAAATTCCTCAGAAAATACTTTATGCTGATAATACCTTAAATCCTTCAGAACACATTTCTTTGATTTGAAAGTTGAGTTCAGATTGTTAAATTTATAAGGCCGTAATTGCAAATAGTTCAATTTTAGTAGTTTCAAATTTTTGGAATATCATTCAAATTCTCCATCTCTTTGAACTTGCAATTGTCGACCTTGAGATGAATGATTTAGGAGAATGTATGAATGAAAGTTAATGGGTTGTCGTAAATTTCGCTTGGAATACTTCCTCAGGGATCACAGCCGTTTAATAGTTTAATTTTAAGTAAAAAGGAGATTATTTCTCCAAAAAAAAAGGATTAAAAGCGGATTTGATTTATTATCAAAAACTTCTTATATCATATTGGTATCTCGTGAATATTGCATGAAAGCGCCCTCAGTAGCGCATTTTCTTTAGCAACTTTTCTAGTAATTTTTTGTTTAAAAAATTTTTTTAGCTAGCTTGAAAAATAGATAAACAACGGATTTGAAAAATACTCATGTTTGAATTTGTTCAAATGTATTTTTTTCAGTATGTAATCTATAAAGAAATAATTTCAAAAACACAAAAATGACTATTTAGAAAACCAACTTCTTCTGATTCTGTTTCCTTGGACTTTTAAATTTTTTTCTGATGTATTCTTGTCAGTAGAAAGCTCTCAGGCTTTTCAAACATTTTTTAATCTTAGCTAAAAATAGATTATAATGTAAAAAAAAAATTAATTATTATTGACGAAAGTAACAATATTATTAAGATAATAATTTTTTGAGATACGCAGTTTGGTAACATATAAAACCGAGCTCGTATATAACAATCAGCTCAAAATTAATTATACTTCATTAGAGGGTCCTAACATGCTACTCCTTTGCATATTGTTTTCGATTTTCCTGTTCAACTTTTTTCGCCTTTTTCTCGTTTCTTCCACTTAAATGCAAACTGAATTAATAGAATTAAGTAAATAATCCAACTATTTTTGGTTGAAAAGTCTACTATTATATTTTTGGCTGATAATTCATCTCTTTTTAATGAAAATTGTATTATTTGGTTGAAAATTAACTTTTTTGATGAAAATTCATATTTTCAGGTCAAAATTTCAAATTTTTGAAGGCAATTCGTGTTTTTGTCTTGAAAATTCAACAGTTTGGTTGACATTGCTTTCCTTTCTTGACTAAAAATATCTTTCTTGGCTGAAAATTCGTCTTTTTGGTTGAACTCAACTATTTTTTATTTAAAATTAAAATATTTTTTAGTTGAAATATCGACTGTTACATTTTTTTGAGAATTTATCTTTTTAGTTGAAACTTCGACTATTTGGTTAAAAAAATTCATCCATTTGGTTTAAAATTCCACTGTTATGTTGAAAATTAAAATATTTTTTAGTTAAAATATCAAGTATTACATTTTTCAATCAAAATTCGTCTTTTTTGGTTGAAAATTCAACTACTTGATGGAAAATTCAACAATATGTTTGACATTTTTTTTCTTATATGAGTAAAAAATTGTTCTTGGTTAAAAGATCAACTCGTCTTTGTGGTGTTGAAAATTTATCTATGTGGTTGAGAACTTAACATTTTTGTTCAAAAATTCGTTTTTTTTTTGCTCGAAAATTAATTTCTTCAAATGAAAATTTTGACTATTCCATTTTGGGTTGAAAATTGTTCGTTTTTATTTAAAAAATTCAACTATTTAGTTGAAATTCCATGTGTTTCGTTGAAAGTTCTTTATCGGTAGAAAATTAATCTTTTTGGTTAAAAACTCAACTATTTGATAAAAAATTAATCTGTTTTGGTTGAGGATTCAACTCTTTTGTGAAAATTCAACCGTTTGGTTGCAAGTTGAATTACTTTGTTAGAAATTCACTTTTTTTTGGTTGAAGATTTATCTATTTGATTGAAAACTTAACATTTTTGTTAAAAAATTCGTTTTTTTTTTGTTTGAAAATTGATCATTTTTATTAAAAAATTC
>JAUMHM010000085.1:19673581-19687477 GCA_032362435.1 Melikaiella ostensackeni
AAAAATTAATTTTCAAGCAAGACGATTAATTTTCTACAAAAAAAAAAAAAACGAATTTTCAACAAAATATTAGAATTTTCAACTAAAGAGATGAATTTTCAGCTTATATGATGAATATTTAACAAAAAAATTTTATAACAAAGTAGTTGAACTTTTAACCAAGTAGTTGTATTTTCAACGAAAACGATGAATTTTTAACCAAGAAGATTAATTTTATACCCAAAAGAGCAAATTTCAAAGAAATATTTAAATTTACAATCTGTTTAGATTAAAGATACAAGTATTTTGTTAAAAATTCGACTTTTATTGATAAATTGAATCGCTTTCGATTTGAAAGTAAAATATTTTTTGGTTGAAATATCAACTATTACATTTTTGGTTGAGAATTAATTTTTTTTTTGGTAGAAAATTCAATTACTTGATTAAAAGTTGCACTAATTTTTTAAGAATTAATTTTTGTTTGTTTGGAGATTCATCATTTTTAATTGAAAATTCATCTCTTTGGTTGAAAATTGAACTATTTTGTCAAAAAACAGTTTTTATTTGTTGAAAATAATTTTTCTAGCTGATAATTTACCAATTCCATTTTTGGTTGAGGATTCAACTATTTTATTGAAAATTCGTCTTTGTTGGATGAATTCAACTGTTTCTGATTTAAAATTAAACTCTTTTTTGGTTGAAATGTCAACTATTTTGGTAGACAATTAAATTATTTCGCTGAAAATCAACTTTTTGTGGTAAATTCGTCTTTATGTCTTGAAAATTCAACAATTTGTTTGCATTTTTTTCTTTCTTGACCAAAAATCACTTTTGGTTGAAAATTAATCTATTCTGGTTGAGGATTCAACTCTGTTGTTGAAAATTCATCAACTATTTTGGTAGAAAATTTAACTATTTGGTTATAAACTGAAATTTTTGTCGAATATTCATCTTTTTAGCTTAAAAATTCCATAATTTCCAGAAATTTCATCTGTTTTGTTTAAAAATGCAACTGTTTGGTTAAAAGTTGACGTTTTTGTTGAAAATTCGTTTTTTTGTTGATATTATTTCTCTATAAAATTAAAAAATGTTGATTGGTTACAATAATTTTTAATGTGCACCACTAACGGTGGAATACAAAGTAGATTTACTGAAAAAAATTTTGAGTCGTAGAATCACCATCGCTGAAATTTGTTTATAAACATCAATTCAAGTATTTCATGAACTATTTTGTATCTTAGATGCCGCTGTACTGATTTTGATTGATTACGTGTTTATTTAGAATGTTTGCGGAAAGATAAAGAAGAAAGTTGTAAAAATGACCATTTTTTCACTTTATTTGTTAACGCGGAAGTGCAATAAAGAAGAAATTGAAAAATGGGTTGTTATAATTCTCTTTGGAATTTAATTAAGAGTATTTCGAAAGAAATATCGAACTTGATTGAGAATTCTGGACTTTATGCGCTTTTGAAACAAATTTAGACGTTTTGCCCTACTGAGGGGCGCCATGAAGTTGAGGCAGGAGGTTTTCGGGAAATTTAAATTTAGTTAAATGAATGCAATGCGAATCAGGGAAAATTGAAGAGAACCAGTGTAATTGAATTCAAGAAATTTAATAATTTTTGTGTTGATTTTCTTTAAATAAACAATACAATTTCAGTTTTTTGATAGAATCTTGAAGAGCGGGGGATGGGGAATATAGTAGCCTAGGGGAGCCATTTTACTGAAGCCGGCCCTGCCTAACATTGATTTCAAGATACTTGAGATTTTTCTAAAATTAGGTAGGACAACCATATTAATCTACTGTAATCCTGCACATTGTTTCTGTTCTGATTATTATCTTTATTCCTAATTTGAACAATTCTGTTATGCATATGCTTGTTAATAAAAGTAATGGGATAATGGTTGAGAAAAAGAATCTGTTTGCATAATTCAGTATTCTTTTAATGAAATGTAGAATCTCGCATGTAGAATCTCGCATCTTTCGATATTGTTTCACAAACATTTTTGAAATCTTAATCTCTCTAGAATTTTAAGCGTACCTTTTTGAATCGTTTTTGTAGAATCATTTGGAATAACTGCAAAACTATCTCTATCATTTAAAATATGATTTATTTTTTTATTATAAACATCTTTTAATATTGCAACTGTAATACTCCCTTTATCAGCCTTATGATCAATAATTCAGGATGACGTTTTAAAAATAGATTTGTTTCAAATAATCCTTCGCTTAATTCTATCTCTAATATGGTTTGTGGAGCACCATTATTCAAAAATTCATTCGATAAACCGATAAATCTTGCTCTACATTTTTGTACTTTGTTTTCTGATAATTTTGAAATATTGGCTTCAATGTCTTCAATGATTTTAAGGAATTGAATATACTGTTTTTCGCTATATTTTATACCAAAGCCTTCACCTAACCTTAGAATGCTAATTACTTTTTGTGGAATCTCTGCGTTTGAAATATTTAAAAACCATGGATTGGATAGGTCTTGAAAAAGCGCTAAGTGAATATTCAGAGTCAATTTTTGTATATCACCTTGGATATAGAGAATGTTTTTAAATTTTCGTTCATGTTTTTTATCTAGACTAGCCATGAACTATTTAAATTCCAAAGCATTTATGCCATTTTTGCCACCCTTCCTGACAAGAGACTTATGAGTGTGACGTGTGTTAATGACCGATGACAATTGGTTAAATGATCATCATGCCGCCTGGTGTTGCAGTGACTTTGGGGCGTGCCGTTGAGGTTACTGGTACGCGCATAGTGCATATGTGCAACTGGCAGGCGTAAATAACACTAGAGGTAATTTTCCAGTTGAAAAATCACTAACTAAGCTCACCAGGTTCAACAGCACAGCAGGCTTGTTTCTGGCATTCGAGCAAGTTGGCACGAAACTGCGAGGCACCTCGTTGCAACTTGCAACTCAACTCGTCGCTTGCATTTCAACGAGTTGACGAATATAAAAATATAACAACGAAAACAGAAACGCGGCATTATGTTCAGACAGTAACAGAATCACTGGACTAAAATAAAAGGATTCAAGAGAGTCATCGATAAAAATCAGAGTGGCCACTCAAACTTCATATAAAAATTCAAGACGTTTTTTTCAGTCAAAAATTAAATTTTTACGAGTTGACTTTTGAGCGTTCATAATAATGCATATGCAATACTAATTGCTTTATTATATCAATTTTGAAAAGCATTAAACACTTTAGAGCTTCCAGGGAAAGTATATTGTGTAAATTATTGTAAAAGTGATTTCAGACTTCACAGCCCAAAATGATCTCAATACAGGGGAAATAGGGCGATTTTTCAAGAAAATTGGGGACTAATAGGGGAATAAATTTCCTTTAAATAACATTATTATAGGTACCATATAGTCATGCATGTAAAGAATTTTCAAATTTTTCAAAAATATTGTCAGATGAAATTAAAACTTCGAACACGATACTTATCACAACGATACGAAAGTAAAGTCGAACGATATGACCGTCTCGATCATTTCTCGAGACTGTAGATTCTTGATCTCCATCACATTTTAATCCCATCTGATTATGTTACGAGAAAATCTCAACTTTGTCTAGAAATGATCGACATGCATCACTGGTATCATATTCCTAAGATTTAAAGTCGAAATATATTGCATTTTCAACAAAATAGTGGAATTTTCAACTAAAAAAGATGAATGTTCAGCACAAAAAGACAAATTATTAGCAAAAGAGTTGATTTTTCTGCATGAAAAGTCGAATGTTATAGAAAACATTTGGCTTTTAAACCCACAAAGATGAATTTTAGCGAAAAAAGTTCATTTTCAATCAAAAAACATGAATTTGAAAGTACACAGTTGAATTTTCAAAAAAAAAAAACTAATTTTAACCAAACAGTTGCATTTACAACCAAATATTTAAACTATCAAGCAAAAGAGACGAATTTTTAAAAATAATGTTGAATTTTGAACTAAATAGTTAAATTTTTAACCCACGAAAATGAATATTCAACCAAATGATCGAATTTTCAAACAAAATAGATTAAACTTCAGAAAAACAATTGCATTTTCAACCAAATAGTTGAATTTTCAAAAAGAGATGACTTTGCTACCAAAAGATGAATTTTCAATCCAAAAAGATGAATGTTCAACAGAACAGTTGAATTTGCGCCTAAAAAATGACTTTTCAACAAAATAGTTGAATTTTCAACAAAATAAATTAATTTTCCACCAAATAATAGAATTGTTATCCAGAAGAGACGAATTCTTAACCCAAAATAAAATAGTACACTTTTCAATTAAAAAGGATTAACTTTCAACCAAAAAAGATGAATTTTCAACAAAATTATTAAACTTTAAACCAAATAGTAGAATTTATAACTAAAAGAGATGAGTTCTGTACCGAAATTATAAAAGTAGACTTTTTAATTAAAAAGAATGAACTTTCAACAATAAACGATGGATTTTTAACCAAAAAAGATGACTTTTCTACCAAAATTTGAATTTTTAATTCAAAAAGGACGAATTTTCAACAAAAGTTAAATTTTAAACTAAATAGTCAAATTTTTAATCAAAAGAGATTAATCCTAAACCAAAAATATAATACTAGACTTTTCAAATAAAAAGAATTAACTTTGCACCAAAAAAGATGAATTTTCAACAAAATAGTAGAATTTTTAACCAAAAGAGAGGAGTTCTGGACTGAAAATATGAAAGTAGACTTTTCGGTTAAAAAGAATGCACTTTCGATCATTAACGATGAATCATCAACCAAAAAAGATTACTTTTCCACGAAAATATGAATTTTTAATCCAAAAAGGACGAATTTTCAACAAAAGTTAAATTTTTAACTGAATAGTCAAATTTTTAACCAAAAGAGATTAATTATAAACCAAAAATATAATAGTAGACTTTTCAAATAAAAAGAATCAACTTTCAGCCAAAAAAGATCAATTTTCAACAAAATAATTAAATTTTCAACCAAATAGTAGAATTTTTAATTAGAAGAGGTGCATTCTGGACCAAAATTATGACAGTAGACTTTTTAAATAAAAAGAATTAACTTTCAGCCAAAAAAGATCAATTTTGAACAAAATAATTAAATTTTCAACCAAATAGTAGAATTTTCAACCAAAAGAGGAGAATTCTGGACCGAAATTATGATGAAAAATAATTAACTTTCAACCATAGACGATGAATTTTCAACCAAAAAAGATAACTTTTCTACCAAAATATGAATTTTTAATCCAAAAAGGACGAATTTTCACCAAAAAAATTGAATTTTCAATTAAATAGTCAAATCCTTAACTAAAAGAGATTAATTCTGAACTAAAAGTATAATAGTAGGCTTTTAAATTAAAAGGAATTAACTTTCAACCAAATAGTAGTATTTTTCACCAAAAGAGATTAATTCTGGACCGAAAATATGACAGTAGACTTTTCAATTAAAAAGAATGAACATTTGACCATAAACGATGAATTTTCAACCAATAAAGATGACTTCTACCGAAATATGAATTTTTAAACCAAAAAAGACGAATTTTCAAAAAAAGTTAAATTTTTAACTAAATAGTCAAAATTTTAACCAAAAGAGATTAATTCTAAACTAAAAATATAATAGTAGACTTTTCAAATAAAAAGAATTAACTTTCAACCAAAAAAGATGAATTTTCAACAGAACAATGAAATTTTCAGCAAAATAGAAGACTTTTAACCAAAAGCGATTAATTCTGGACCGAAAATATGATAGTACACTTTGAGGTTGAAAAAATGCAGTTTCGATCATTAACGATGAATTTTTAACTAAAAAAGATGACTTTTTAACAAAATTGTTGAATTTTCAACAAAATAATTCAATTTTCAACCAAATACTAGAATTTTTAACCGAAAGAGGCGAATTCTGAACCCGAAATATAATCGTAGACTTTTCAAAATAATTATGAACAAAAAAAATATACTCTTCTACCAAAATATGAATTTTTAATCCAAAAAGGACGAATTTTCACAAAAAAAAGTAAATTTACAATTATATAGTCAAATCCTTAACTAAAAGAGATTAATTCTGAACCAAAAGTATGTAGTAGACTTGTCAATTAAAAGAAATTAACTTTCAACGAAATAGTAGAATTTTTAACTAAAAGAGATTAATTCTGGACCGAAAATATGATAGTAGACTTTTCAATTAAAAAGAATGAACATTCGACCATACACGATCAATTTTCAACTAAAAAAGATAACTTCTACCAAAAGATGAATTTTTAATCCAATAAGGACGAATTTTCAGCCTAAAAAGACGAATGTTCAACAAAACAGTTCAATTTTCGACCAAAAGAGATGAATTCTGAACTAAAAATATGATAGTAAAATTTTCAATTAAAAAAAAATTGAACTTTCGACGTCTGCGACTTAATAAACCGCAGTGAGAATTCTGCGCAAGGAAGCAAGTGATGTTATTTCAGAATATAAATCGTGACGTTCCGCAAGAAAAGGGCCCATTTTGTCAATCGTAGTTAAGGAGATATTCGAATTTTTGTGACCCAGGATCTAAAATATAAATTTTGGATTTTCGATAGGAAGTCATACTTCAATCTGTGCTCGATCAAAAAAGCGTTTTTTCAATTTATTTGCGAAACATTTAGAGTATCTCTAAACTGTAACTTTATTATGGCAATTATTAGTGATTAATTATATAAATGTACGTTAACTATGTAATTACACTCATCTCGCGTTACTGTGCCGGCCTCGGATCTGGTCAGCACCGTAACGCGCGCTATTCAAATCTAATTTCAACCGGATTCAAAGCGACGATTTAGGACTTGGACGTCAACACTCAGGACCGCATATATAGTCTCTGAATCCGGCACCAAGTACAAAAGTACACTCGAACTCTCATATAATCCCATCCAGTTTAAGGATTCCTAGAACTGCTGGCCGATTGCTGGCCCACGCAGTTTCTCAGCTCGAGGGGCGAGAAACGGTGTTCAACCAAGCGTGAAACACCAGCAGCGTACAGACAAAGGCGCAGTGCGCGGGTATTGACGTTCGTATTCACGTTCGGAGATTGCGTAATATTAGGAAATAGTTCATACGGCCTTGACTGTTTACGTTTAGAGGGAGCTGGTTTAGGAGCAAGGCCAGTGCGAAGCAACTCCCGAAACTGTTCTTATATTGGAGTTCGAATGTATATGCCCAGAGAGTCGCGATATAAACAACTTCTGATACGACACTGACTGTCCGAGCGAATACCTTCAGTATAGGGCGTTAAGGGACGCACAGCGGGGAGGGAGACAGAAGCAGTAAAGCGTGAACAACCGTAAAGCCGGCACAAGAACGGGCGGCTCAAAAATCTTTATTATAAAATGTTCTTTGATATTTCAACGGAGATGGTATCACTGAGCACAATTCCCAACACATTTTTTACGAAGAACGAGGCGATATTTATTGAAAAAGTAAAAATAAATCGGAAAAATTCCAGATTTTCAACAAATTTCACGGCTATTTCCCGGCCTTTTCCCTGTGCTCAAAATTCCTTTTTGCTTTTTGTGGTTATCCCGATCAGTGACCAGTGGCCATCCTGATAATAATAACCACAGCAGCAACACGAGACCAACCCAATTTGATTATGTGAATCATCGTGTGGCATTTGCCAATCCTCAGCTTCAAGCGCCCACGGCAATTTACGCCACAGTACTTTGTGTTTAATTCAATGAATTAATTATGAGATAATTATCAACACGAATTCATAACAGAGTGGCGTGTGAATTTTACGTTTAAACAAAATATGCGTTAAAAATGTCGAAATACTAATTAGAAGAGTAGCTGGTCCACCTTCTTTTGTATCATCATTTGAGAGAAGAATGAACAACTTTTTCGTGCGTTAAAGCCGGCTCGAAGGACCAATTCTTTCTCAATGATCAATTTTCTAAACCAATCCAGGGTGTCTACTCAAATCCTGGAAAAAATTCCCTTCTTCCGTGAAAAATACGTGAAAAACAATCCAGGTTTTCTCCAGGTATTTATAGATTTTCCGGGTATTTCTAGATTTTTCCAGGTATAATTTTTCTTAACATGGAGTTGAAAATCCAAGTTTTGTTTGAAAATTCATCTTTTTGGTTTAAAAATTGATCTCTTTGGTAGGAATTTAACCCTTTTTTGTAAGAAATGCAACTTTCTGGTTGAAAATTCATATTTTCGAGTCGAAAATTCAACTCTTTTGTTGAAAATTTGTCTTTTTGGTTTGAAAAATGTATCTCTTTTGGTAGACATTTCATCTTTTTGTTTAAAAATGCAACTGTTTGGTTAAAAATCAGTCTGCTTTGGTTGAGAATTCAACTATTTTGTTGAAAATTCAACTACTTGGTTGAAAATTAACTCACTTGTTGAAAATTCATATCTTCGGGTTTAAAACTAGAATGCTTTGTAGATTATTCGTTTTTTTCGCTTGAAATGTTTACAGTTTGGTAGAAAATTTTACTATTTTGTGGAAAATTTGAATGTTTGGTTAAAAATTAACTTTTTTTGTTGAAAATTTCATCGTTCAAGTTGAAAATTGATCTATTTTGTTTCAAATTTATATTTTTGTATTCGATATTCAGCTGTTTTGTAGATTATTCGTTTTTTTTTCGCTTGAAATGTTCATGTTTCGGTAGAAAATTTTATTATTTTGTGGAAAATTTGAGTGTTTGGTTGGAAATTAACTTTTTTGTTGAAAATTCATATTTTGGGGTCGAAAATTCAACTTGTTTGTTGGAAATTCGTCTTTTTGGTTTAAAAATGTATCTCTTTTGGTAGAAATGGCATCTCTTTTGTTTAAAAATGAAACTGTTTGGTCAAAAAATAATCTGTTTTGGTTCAGAATTCAACAACTTTCTTGAAAATTCATCTACTTGGTTAAAAATTAATATTTTTAGGTTCAAAATTCAGTTTTTTGTAGAATATTCGTCTTTTTCGTTTGAAATGTTAAAAGCTTGATAGGAAATTTTATTATTTTGTAGAAAATTTGAGTATTTGGTTGGAAATTAACTTTTTTGTGGAAAATTCATATTTTCGGGTCGAAAATTCCACTCTTTTGTAGAAAATTCGTCTCTTTGGTTTAAAAATGGATCTCTTTTGGTAAAAATTTCAATTTTTTTTTAAAATGCAACTGTTTGGTTGGAAATTAATCTGTTTTGGTTGAGAATTCAACTATTTTGTTGAAAATTCAACTATTTGGTTGAAAAATAACTTACTTGTTGAAAATTCACATTTTCAGGTTTAAAACTAGAATGTTTTGTAGATTATTCGTTTTTTTGCTTGAAATGTTTATAGTTTGGTAGAAAATTTTACTTTTTTGTTGAAAATTTGAGTGTTTGGTTGAAAATTAACTTTTTTTGTTGAAAATTTTATCGTTCAAGTTGAAAATTAATCTTTTTAGTGGGAAATATAACTACTTTGTTGGAAAGTTTTTTTTGTTGAAAATTAATTTTTTAAAGTGAAAATTTAATTGTTTCATTTTCGGTTGGAAATTTATCTTTTTTAGTTGAAAATTCAACAATTTGATTGAAAATTTATGTATTTTCTTGAAAATTCCTCTTTTTTGGTTGAATTCAACTGTTTTTGATTTAAAATTTAAATCTTTTCTGTTGAAATATCAACTATTACATTTCTTGTTGAGAATTCATCTTTTTTGGTTCAAAATTCAACTACTTGGTTAAACGTGGAAATAATTCCTATAAACTTATTTTTTTGTTTGAAGATTCATCATTTAAGGTGAAAATTCATATTTTTGGCTGAAAATGTAACTATTTTATTGAAAATTCATATTGTCGGATAGACAATTCATTTCTTTTAGCTAAAAATGCAACTTTTTCCTTAAAAAATAATGTTTTTTGCTTGAGGATTCAACCATTTTGTTGACAATTCGTCTTTTTTGGTTGAATTCAAGTGTAGTTATTACATTTTTTCTTGAGAATTCCTCTTTTTCGGTTTAAGATTCAACTACTTGGATAAAACTTTTATTTACTTTCTTAAATATTCTTTTTTTTTTGGTTGAAGATTAATCATTTTAGTTAAAAAATCATCTTGATTTAAAATTTGAAGATTTTGTTGAAAATTCGTCTTTTTCGGTAGACAATTAATCTTGTGTTTAATTTATGAAGTTTTGACAAATGATTACAGGATATTCTTAAATATATTAATTTTCGCCATAGAATGACTCAAGAAATTAATAATACTAAACACATATTTAATAGCTTCTTAAATTTGTTCCTAAAATACATGAATTCGAATAATAATGGAAACAAATTTTTATTTTATCTTCATACTTAAAATTCGGTGCATATTTAAGATTAATATTAGAAATATGATAAATTTTCCTAAGAATAGTGAAAATGATAAAAAGAAGTTATATTAAAATCAGTATATATGCAGTACTATGAAAGTTACTTTTACAAATACAAAATCACTGTTATTTAATTTTATATTACAATTTTTAAAACAATTTTAGCAAGCTCCAAAAAATTCCCTGACATTTCCAAGTTTTTCCAGGTATGTAAAAATTCCCTGACAATTCCAGGTTTTCCAGACGAGTAGACACTCTAAAATCATTTACAACTTTTCTGCTCAAAAAAGAATGGTCCTTCGAACCGGAGAAATATTTTTAAACAATTTTAAAGTTTTAATTTGACTTCGAAATTGAGACTACCTTCAGAGAGGAAGCCTAAGTCCAGAGACTTTGTCAACTTATCAGAACTCCATTACAGCGCATCTTGTCAATTCGAGCATACTATAAACTTTGATCCGTCCCAGGACAACGATATCCCAGAAGTCACGTTTGTGGTCATGGCACTCGGTTTACCGAAATTCTTGGTCGAAACAGTTTCAAAGTGTAGATTCTAGAATGTAGACACCCTCAAAGTTTAGTATGCCTAACATTCAGGATGGCAAAGCCAAGCTAAGGTTTGTTGGTCCTGCCACGATAGGTACAAACATAGCACTACACCAGGTTTGTCCAGAGAGGAGAAATTTGCTCGAAAGCCACCTTCTACCACCACTTCTCTATGCTCACTCGAGAGCGCTCGGGAGGTGGTTACTCTCGTGAAGTAGAATGGGAAATGGAGTGTAGAGGTGGAAAACTCACATCTGCGATTTGAGCAGTTTCGAGGAATATTCCTGGATTTTCTCCTCTCTGGGCAGGCTTGCACAACACGTTTCAGACTACCTCATCTCTTCTTCATTTAGCCGGTTTCTGCTCACCTCTCATCTCATCAGATCTTCTCCAGCTCCACTTTCATTCGACGGGACAGCTCTCTTGAGTCTTTGCAAATCTGCAACGCTTCGATTCCCAAGAGCTTTGTGCCGCTTTGTGGGAGTTCCTTCTGAATGGTAACAATGCGTACTTGGACTGCGGATTGAGGACAAACTCTACAAGATTACGCCAACAATTTTCGATTATTTGGGTCGAGTTTAGACTGGCCTGATTGAAAGAGTTTAAATGTAAATAGCTGAGATCGAATTTAAAATGATGCCCCAAACTGATGAGGGAGTTGTTCATTCGCTGACGTCCAGATGTGTTGAGTGATGTTTGGAAACAAGAGAATGAGAAAATGGGGTCGAATTTGTATTTATGGAACGATCAGTGCAAGAGACTGAAGGTTATACAATAATTATATTAACAACACGAATCTCAAATCCGCACAAGAATTCTCAAGGAGAATATTTAAATTATAACGGAAAAGAAATCATGGGTCCTTCGAGCCGGATTCTCCAAAATTACCTGTGGTAAAAATTAAATTTTTGCAAATTCTTATACAAATCTGGCTCGAAGGACCAGGAATTTTTTCCTCAATAAACAATCTTTTAATCGAAGTATTGTTTTGCTTCTCGAACTTTGTATTCTGGAAGGCTCTGGAGCTTTCTAGAATATCTTGAAATATTTTAGAATGTTATGGAATTTTTTTATTTTGGAATTTTTTATCTGAATATTTTAGAGTGTTCTTGGATTTTCCAGAATCCTCCCGTCCGAAGTAAAAAGATACATAAGTGTCAATGTCGTTTAGGTCAAATTTGCTATCGCCAGGTATAAGAGAATAACTGAATAACCCTAAACAGCAAAGTCACTTACTTACATTCTTACTATGCACTGCAGAATATTCTTCTATTTTCGGAATCATTTGTAAAATCCGTAGTGTTCTTGACATTCCAGGAAGAACCTAAAATATTCTAGAAAGTTGTAGAATTTTTTAGAACATTCTGAAATTTTTTAGAATCTTCTGTAATTTTCTGGACTTTTCTAGAATATTCTACAAAGTTTTGGAATGTTCCGGATTTTTCTAGAATATCCTGAAATGTTTTAGAATATTCTAGTATGTTCTGTAATTTAAAAAAATATTCTTCTATTTGCAAAATTATCTGTAATTTCTTGAATGTTCTTGACTTTTCCTAAAATATTCTCGAATGTCTTGAAATGTTCTAGAATTTTCTCGAATAGAATATTCTATAATACTCTTAAATTTTCTGGAACATAATAGTCTGAAATATAATTTTTCAATCTGAAATCTTTTTGAATACTGTGGAATATTCTGGAAATATCCATAATGTCCTGAAATAGTCTAGAAGAGCTTTGAATTTTCTATATTTTTTTTTAGAAATTTACGGAGAAGTTTGAGTAAATTCTGAAATTTTCTAAAACTTTCTGAAATATCCTACAAATATTTTTATGTGAGTCCGGTTCTCAATGTATTAAATTGCTTAAAGCTGCTAAATTATTCCTTTTTAAATATCGTTTTGCATACTCACTGACTGCGACCTTTGTATCCCTTGAGAGTAATTATAAGTATGCAACTCACCTGAAACAAAGAAAAAAAACTATTTAGTTTCACTACGTATATTCAGTTAGCTTTAAAGTTAACTAAAACTTAACTTGCTAACAGTTAAGTTGAAGTTAACTAATTTATAATATATTATCCTGAGTTTTATTCCTTTAAATCTGCAAATAAAAGTCTTTAAAATTTATTGATTCAAAAATAATCATTGGTCCTTCGAGCCGAATTTGAAAAAAATTGAATGGTGGCGTTCCAATAGAACATATCCAACATTTTTTCGAAAATAGGATTAGTGGATCAAAAAATCTATCTTTCTTTTGCTTCTTTCAATTTAAAATAAGGATATACATCACCGTCTAAAGTTGAGGAAACATACGCCTCGATCGAAAAAAAAATATTCCCCCTCTATTTTTTTTTAACTCAATCATATTTTCTAATGAAACTTATAATGGATCAATTCAGCAACTCAATAGCTTGAAATCAATTTTTTTCTGAAATTTAAAATCCTACCAAAAACATCTGCGATGCAAAAAAAAAACCTGCCAAGTAAATGAATATGTGAAATCAAAGTTAGCTAAGTAATTAAGAAAAAAATATTCAAAATAAAATATATTAAGAATCTTTTTTTATAAGGAACCCTATAGAAATTTTCAAAATAAATTTGAAAAAGTTACTTCAGACATTGTAAAACTTAGCGGGATTAGAGTAGAATAGCATTTGATTTCTCTATGTACAATGTACATCTTCATTGGATTTTCTCTCAAGCAATTTTTAAAAATTATTTTGCTTATACATTCAATCCCGCCAAGTTTCATAATGTTCAAAATGGCTTTTTAAAATCTCTGTAGGGTTTCTTAAGAAAAAAGTTTCGGAATATATTTCATCATGAATTTTTTTTTCTTAATTAGTTGGCCAACTTTGATTTCACAAATTCATGTAGTTGTACTTATGAGATTTTTTGCATCGCAGATGTTTTTGGTGGGATTTCATGTTTATTTGTAGTTTTTTTTAATAAGGTAGGTACGCTCAATTAATCAACATTTTTATTATTTAAAATATTGATGTTATTTCATTGACCAGGGTTATTAATTAATTAATATTTTGATGTTCTTATATCGATTACT
>JAUMHM010000085.1:19719457-19744434 GCA_032362435.1 Melikaiella ostensackeni
GTAATGTCACCGCGCAGACAATACTTTTACGCGTTTTCGAGCGCTCAGCGAGTTATTGCATCCAGGGGCTCAATTTCCTGACAAAAATAAAACTTTTAGCTTTAATTTTAGCATTGTTATACTACTTCGGCTAACTTTGAATTATCCTAAAGTCAGCAATGTTCAAACCAAAATGACGAATTTTTAACCAAGAAAGATTCATTTTCTACCAAGAGAGATGAATTCTTGAACTAAAAAGACGAATCTTCAACAAAAGAGGGTGCACTTTTTGAAAACTTCTTAAATTTTCAACAAAATAAGTACATTTATAACCAAATAGTTGAATTTTCAACCAAAAAGATGTATTTCCAACAAAGAAAATTAATTTTCTACCAAAAAAGACGAATTTTCAATAAAATACATTAATTTTGAAACAAATAGTTGAACCTTCAACTAAAAAAAAATACACTTAAAGTTAAAAGAATTAATTTTCAACCAAAAGAAAACTAATTTTTAACAAAATAGTTCTATTTTCAAACAAAAAATATGAATTCTCAAAATAAAATAGTTGATATCTGAACTAAAAAATATTATAATTTATAATCAAAAACAGTTGAAATTAACCAAAATAGACAAATTTACATCAAAACTCATAAATTTTTAACCAAATCGTTGAATTCTCAGCCAAGAGGATTAATTTTCTACCAGAAAAGACGAATTTTCAACAAAATACATGAATTTTGAAGCAAATAGTTGAATTTTGGATAAAAAATTAAAGTTTTCAACCAACAATGGAATAGCTAAATTTTTAGTTGAAAAAAAATAAATTTTCATCTGGGGAAAAAAACGAATTTTTAACGAAATAGTTAAAACCTCAACTAAAACATATTAATTTTTTAACCAAACAGTTGTATTTTTTACAAAAAAAATAATAATTTTTAAAAGAAGAGATGAATTTTTGAACAAAAAGACGAATTCTCAACCAAAACAGATTAATTTTCAACCAAACAGTTGTAATTTTTACCAAAAGAATGTAATTTCTACCACAAGAGAAGAACTTTTTACACAAAAAATACGAATTTTCAATAAGAAAGTTAAATTTTCAACTCAGAAGGACTTTTCAGCCAAAAAAGAAAACAAATTTCAACTAAGTTTTTGAATTTTCAGGCCAAAAAAAATAACATTTCCACAAAACAATTCAATTTTCAATCTGAAAATGTATAAGTTTTCAACAAATAAATTAATTTTCTATCCAGTAGTTGAATTTTTTACCAAAATAGTTGAATCCTCAACCAAGACAAGTTAATTTTCTTCCAAACAATTGCATTTTTAATCGAAAAAGATTAAATTTCTACTAAAAGAGCTAGTTTTTTAAACGAAAAAGGCCAATTTTCAAAGAAGAAAAATTTCTCGGCCAAAAACTAATTAAAAAATTCAACCAAATTCTTGCATTTTCATGCCAAAAAGAAGAGCTTTTTTCCAAAACAGTTGAATTTTTAACCCGGGAATATTAATTTCTACCAGAAAAGGCAATTTTCAACCAAACAGTTGAGTTTTCAACAAAATAGTTGAATCCTCTACCAAAACAAATTAATTTTCTACCAAAAGGTTGCATTTTTGATCAAAAAAGATGAAATTCCTACCAAAAGAGATGAATTTTTAGACCAAAAAGACAAATTTTCAACAAGAGTGGAATTTTCAACTAAGAAAGAATTTTCAACTAAGAAAGAATTTTCAGTGAAGAAGTAAGAAAAATTAAACCAAATTGTTGCATTTTCATGCCAAAAAGACGAATTTTCTCCAAAACAGTTAAATTTTTAGCCGTGAAATATGAATTCTCAAGAAAAAATGTAATTTCCAACCAAACAGTTGAATTTCCAACAAAATAGTTGAATTTTCAATCAAAAGTAGCAATTCTAACCAGAAGAGATTACATTTCTACCAAAAGAGCTAATTTTTTAAACCAAAAATGCGAATTATCAACACAAAAGTTGAATTTTCAACCAAGAAAAATTTTGTGGTCAAGAAAGAAAAGAATTCAACCAAATTGTTGCATTTTCATACCAACAGGACGCATTTTCTCAAAAACAGTTTAATTTTTAACCCGGAAATATGAAATTTCAAGAGATAAGGTAATTTCCAACAAAACGGTTGAATTTTCAACAAAACAGTTAAATCCTCTACCAAAACAGATTAATTTTCTACCAAAAGGTTGCATTTTTGACCAAAAAAGATGAAATTCCTACCAAAAGAGTTGAATTTTTAAACCAAAAAGACGAACTTTCAACAAGAGTGGAATTTTCAACCAAGAAAGAATTTTCAGTAAAGAAAGAAGAAAAATTAAACCAAATTGTTGCATTTTCATGCCAAAAAAAGACGAATTTTCGCAAAAACAGTTGAAATTTTAACCCGCAAATATTTATTTTCAAGAGAAAAGGTAATTTACAACGAAATAGTTGAATTTTCAACAAAATAGTTGAATCCCCCACCAGAACAGGTTAATTTTCATCAAACAGTTGCATTTTTAACCCAAAAAATTTAATTTCTACCAAAAGAGCTAATTTTTTTAACCAAAAATACGAATTATGAACACAAGAGTTGAATTTTCAGCCAAGAAAAATTATGTGGTCAAGAAAGAAAAGAATTCAACCAAATTGTTGCACTTTCATGCCAATGAGACGAATTTTCTTCAAAACAGTTGAATTTTTAACCCGGAAATATAAATTTTCGACAGAAAATGTAATTTTCAACCAAATAGTTGAATCCGCCGCCAAATCAGATTAATTTTCTAGCAAAAGTAGCATTTTTGACCATAAAAAAAAAATAAAATTCCTACCAAAAGAGCTGAATTTTTATACCAAAAAGACGAATTTTCAACAAGAGTTGAATTTTTAACCAAGAATTTTCTGTCAAGAAAGTAGAAATATTTCAACCAAATTATTCAATTTTATACAAAAGAATATTTACATAATTTGTCATGAGAATTTAATAAATAAACATTTCAATCCATGAAAAAAAGTTTTGAAAATAGTCTAGGTGGAATTCACATTTAATGGAATGTTACACACGCGCCATAGCGCCCATATTATGCTAGTTTATTATAAATCATATTATTTGTTATAATTTATACAATTTATATTATTTATAAGAAATTATCCTGTTAAGAAGTGAGAATTTATGTTAATTACAATTCCAACTTGATTTGGAGAACACGTGAGCGGTTTAAAATCAAGATTGCTCTCGAGGTGTTAATTGAGGTGTTAATCCTAGGATATTTCTTTCCCTGAAAGTCAGGTGCGCATTTTAAAAGTCATAATTAACGCTTTGGTCTGCATGAGAACTCGATCATATTTTTTAGACATCCTGTGATGTTTTTAAACGTCGGGGTAATTAACGTACGTTCTCAACTCTCGGAAAGGGAAACAAAAAGGGAGGATGCATTTTGCGAGCTGTCTGGCCAAATTTAAATTTAAGGAAAGAGAGAATAAACGATGCGTCTATTATCCCCAGACGCTTTTTTCTGAAGAGAAAAGAGGTTTTGCAAATTTTTCTGAGTATTTTTAATTTTTTGATAATATGGGTGATTTTACTGAAATGGACACTTTTCAGTTCGACTTTCGTCGCAAAAAATTTTTCTAGATTTTAAATTATTTTTCCCCTGAAATGAATTCATACAACCTTCGAAAGTGAAAAGATGATACGCGCAAAATTATTTCTTAAAAATACTGATATTTTAGGGGTAGTTTTGCACCGCATCAGTGCACAGTGGGCCAGGAGATCCGGTTACGTGGCCAAAAGTCGGCAAAACATTAAAATGTACAAAAATGAGTTCTGATTACGCCTATACATGGTTTTTTGTGTCGCTGATTTCGAAACTAAAATCCAAATTTCGAAAAACAAAATGAAAAACGCTTTTTTCGAGACAACTTTTTGAAAGCATTTTCATATCCTCATTTCAAGAGCTGATGTATAACTAACAAACAACTTTAATTACTATTCTTAAGAAATTTGATATATAATCATAAATCCACATCGTCAATTTTTTTCAGAAAATATTAGGTTTTTCACTAATTTTGATCGGAATCAACTTCAAAGTTAAGGTAATAAATTATCAGTAACAATGACGATTGTTATACAAAATTTGATAATTTTACTACAAATAATTTGTATACTTTTCGGAAATCACCGAATTGTTCAAGTGATATTTTGTTTTTCATCAGATACACTCGGTCTTCGACTGAACATGTGCTCTGGCACTCAAAGACTTTGAGTAACCTTTTTTTATAAATCTTTTCTATGGGTTTTCCCGGAAGCCGCTACAACATTTGTCAAGCATTAACATGCTAAAATTAAAATGATATAAACGTAAAGAAATTTTTTAACTCAATATCTTATTCTATAAACAAACTATTTCGTTCATTTGAACGTTCAGAACTTTAGGTACATATTAATGACTCCTTGCTGTCACATCTCCTCACAATACGGGTTGGGTAGACTGTTTATAGTCATTCCTAAGTAACTATGAATTAATTTCAAAAATAAAAATAATTTTTGATCCATAAATGCCTAATAGGAGAAATATTATTGATACAATCCTCATAATACTAATAATAATAAGTGTTGAAAGTGATTGAAAAAAGAGATCTTACTTTATAAATGGCTAAACGAGAAAAACTTTGTATAAAGTTTTCAATAATAATAATAACGATCGTTATACATATGTCATAGACCGAATCCATTTCAATTCATGCAGGTCGGCAGGTGACATGTTCAGGATTGGCTTGCCAATGAAATATGTTTTTGTACGTGAAAAATAAGAAGACACATTTTTTGTGTATCATAGCGACATTTTTACATTTTTTACGAATATTTCAAGATTGTAAAGGGAAAATGAGTTTTTTGCAAATCTTACTTTAAAAATCTTGGCATTTTGCAAGTTTGAGATATTAGGGTTCTTCTTGTGTCAGTTTATCCAGTTTTTCACACTCTTCAAAAATCCACGACAAAATTTTAAAAATAACAAAAGGGATAAAGTTACTTCGATTTTTAAAAAAAGAAAAAGATTTTTTCCTCAAAAACCCCACCTTTTTTCTGGAATTTTTAGGAGTAATAGGTAGAATTTTGTTTCTCTCCAAATACAAAATCACTCCAGGTTTAAAACGTATAGCAAGTTGACTATATATTACCTAAAACTCTTAAAAATTTTAAGGAAAGAAATAGTACCTGTTTTCAGAAAATATCGTGTTTTAATTTTTAAAAAAATCGAAATTGTTTCACCACTTTTCATTTTTTGTTTGTTTTTCTCATCAGTTTTGAAAGAATGAAAAAAAACTTGACAAAGTGGAGCAAGAAAACCCTCAAAATCTCAACAATTGCAAGAAGGGCAAGGTTTAAAAAAAAACATAATTTTGTTCTCCCGATAACAAAAAAAAATACTAAATAGGAAATTTATGGCAAGAAGAATATATTAGTACCTATTATTTCTCAAAATTTCAGGAAAAAAATGTGGGGTTTTTGAGGAAAAAATTTTTTTCTTTTTTTTTTCAAAAAATCGAAATAACTTCATTACCTTTATTATTTGAAAATTTTTGAAAAAATTTCAAATTAAAATTTGCAAAAAACTCATTTTACCCCTAAAATTTAAAAATATTCGTAAAAAAATGTAAAAATTTCGCTATGATAATTTAAAAAAATACATGTCTCCTTATTTTCCACGTACAAAAATATATTGCACTGTCAAGCCAATCCTGAACATGTGACCCGCCGACCTGCATAATTTGAAATGGATTCGGTTCATAGCAAATTTTGAAAACTTGTTAATTACAGTTGATTACGTTGAATGAATGAAGTTAGTATGTCTACAAATACCAGTGCATGGTGGCAGTCCCTAGTAATTTTTGCTCGATTCCATTATAAAAACGGTTATTACTTCAACACAAATAGATGATGCAGATAATTGTTGATTAAATTTGTTTTTAACATAGCAAAGTATTTATTAACTTTTCTAAAAGTTCAACAACTTTGCAAGCTTATACATTTTTTCAAATTTAGTAAAAAACAATGACTAAACGCTGACAAGCCCCACGCCACGATACCCTTTTCATACACTTATTTCTTTATAACCAATTTAAAAAAATTTTAAGCTCCTGCGCTCTTCTGAAAAACAGTTCTGGATAGTTGCTATAGTAATTATACGCATTCTGAAATGGATCTGAATAATTAATATAAAACGTCTGTTAAATGGAGGTTCCAGTGTATCACGTTCGATCCGACAGAATGCACACGTCTATTCGGAAGGTTTTCGGTAGTACACAAAATATATTTCTATACGAAAATCATATCGTTATAAACTTGATTTATGTTGCAAGACTATTGTTAGATATTGAATAAAGTTTCAGAAACGTGATGCCAATAAGTAAACAAGGTATTTCCTATTGAGGAGTGACATATAGTTACGTCATTGGTGTGCCGACATGGCTCATTTACTATTATGAATCACCCATTCACCCTCTGTGAAAGCCACCCTCGAACGAGTCTTGAAAAAATATACGGGTATATCGTACGAAGAAACGGATGGTGGAAGTTCTCGCATCATTAGAGTATTCTTCGGATAGATCGGGATGAAATATAGATCCGTCAGCAAGCAGAAAACAAGAGAAGAGAAAGGGATACTACTGTATACATATGCACGGAAAGTAAAACGAATTGCATAATGGCTTAACGCGTTCATATATGATAATTTCCACAAAAGTGTCATTTTTCTGTCACTACTCGTCTGTAACTAAATTTATGCATAGCAATAGTCAAAGAATATTCAGTTGGTGTGAAGATTATATCACCTTCTATATCACAAAAGTCATCTAAACAACGAGGGTATAGTGTTACACTACGAGAGTGAAACACTACTTGGCCATACTTTACGTCTGTTACGGCCTGTGGCAATACTGGAAGTGGTAAGATGTTAAATGATAAGGAATAACGGTGTCGACAAGTGCCTGGAGAAACTGGTGCTTCGCCACGTTCTTAAACTCATCAGATGTATCAGGGTGTGGATACTGAAAGATCTTCTGTATCAACCAAATAAGAGGTTCATCTTCTTTGACTTCCGATTCGACGTTGATAACTACATGATAATCTTGAAACTCAGGATCCTTCAAGGAAGTTCCTGGATTCAGTAGATCTACGTAGATTTGTTCTTCTCTTTCAACCTCTTTTACGTATGGTCTAGCCAGTATTTCTTGCATCCTAGCGTCCAACGCATGTGGTCCCAAGAGTTTTGCGCGAATCTTCGCTTTCATCTCTAGATCATACATTTCACTTGCGGCTGCTCTAAAAGCTTCAAATCGCTGATGTGATCTGTGCTTTACAGCTGCACTACGGTCTTTCCTCTTGATATTTTTGCTCATGTTGTTACGGTATATGTTTACTCGAATATGTACGGAAGGAAATCCTTACCTTGAAAAGGTATCGTCGTATAAAATATCGGAGAATTGCGTGACATTTATGATGACGCCTCATATGCCACGTGAGATACATGAAAATGTACCTTCATATCTCATGAATAAGGGCCACCAGTGATTTTAAAGGTTTTCAAAACAGAAATGACACCTTTTAGAATCTAGTTTAAGAAATTGGCGATTTTACCAGTTTTTTGCTTGTCACTACTTATGCATACAAATTCAGTGTTTCATAATGTGACTAAACTTTTCCGCAAGGGTGCAATATTTTGACCAAAATTAGGCATATTAAGGGGGCCTCGGACTATCTAAATTTCATGAATTTGATGGTGTGCCTTTATCTTACTGCCAGCCAGTAAATCCGAAACTCGTGTCACCAATTTTACGTTTTAAATGTCCCAACCGTAAAAAGCACATCTGGACAGTGCTCGCATCTCTTCCTGTGCAATTTCTTTTGAGTTTTTAACACATTTTGGTGTACTACAGACACTCTATACAGGAAAGTTGTGTGTTTGCAAAATTGTTTAAGTTAGCCACTTCCAAACTTTGAAAATTATGAATAGACAGAAAAAATGTTGAAACCGTAATAAGACTTTACTCCTCCAGGTTTTTAAGCACACCTTTTTAAGCTTGGTGAAATTAAGAGGAATGTTGGGCGGGTGAATTCTATACTATGAACAATTAAATATTGTGTTGCGGGCAAAATTTATCACACATTTGGAGCCAAATTGTCATAACCATAAAAGGCACTTGTAATAATCGCCCGCATCAAGGTAGCACCAAGTTTTTTTTTTACTACTATATTTTGACATACAAGACAAATATTTACAAGGTCATTCAAGTGCTCTCAAAATTGAGAGAGTTATACAAAAAAAAACAACGCTATATCATATAAATGACTTTCTTTCGTCACTTATAGGTCCTGGCAAACAATGTGTGAACAAAAAAGTTTTATTTCAATGCAAGGAACATTTTCTGTTGCAACTATTTGTAGAACAAGTAATTAGTTTTGAAAATAAATAAAATAAAGTTGAAATCGAAATAAATTTAAAAAATGGGTTAAATAGCCGAATCGATCGAAAATCTTTTAATTTGGAATCCCGCCAGCATTACCTTCTCTTCTTCAATCTTTTCCACTTTTTTTTTATTGTTTTGTTGAAAATTAATCTTTCTGGCTTACAAATTCAACTGTTTTGGTTGGAAATTCAACAATCTGATTGGAGTTTTTTTTTCTTGGCTGAAAAATCTTGCTTAGTTGAGGATTCAACAATTTCTTTGAAAATTTGTCTTTTATGGTGGATTTCAACTGTTTTTCATTTAAAATTGAAAACTTTTTGGTTGAAATATGAACTTATTACATTTTTCGTACAAAATTCATCTTGTTTGGTTGAAATTTCAACTACTTGGTTGAAAATTAAACTACTGTGTTAAAAATCCTTTTTTTTTAGATTCACCTGTTTGGTTAAAAATTTAACTATTATTTTGTAAATCCATTCTTTTTTTGTTGAAAATTACTTTTTCTTGACTACGAATTTAATTACTTCATTACTGGTTAAAAATTAATCTTTTTTGGTCAAAAATTAAACTATTCTGTTGATACTTCTTTTTTTTGTATTGAAGATTAATTTTTTCAAAGAAAATCCAATTATTTTATTTTTTGTTAAAAATTGATTTTTTTTAGTGGAAAGTTCAACAATTTTGTTAAAATGTCATCCTTTTTGGTTGAAAATTTAACTCTTCTGTTAGCATCCCGTTTATTTAGTTAAAAACTAACTTCTTTGATTGAAAATTTAATTGTTCCATTTTCAGTTAAAATTTGATCTTGTTTGGTTAAAAATTCAACAATTTTATTGAAAAGGCATTCTTTGTGGTTGAAAATTCAATTGTTTTGTTGAAAAATTTGTCTTTTTAAGTTGGAATTTCAATTTTGTTGTAGAAAATTCATCTTGTTGGCTTAAAATTTCAACAATTTGGTTGAAATTTAATTTCTTCATAGCTGAGAAATCTTTTTTGTTGAACATTAAACTTTTTGTTGAAGATTCATATTTGCGGGTTTAAAATTCAACGACGATGTTGAAAATTCGTTTTCTTTTTGGTTGAAATATCAACTATTACATTTTTCGTTGAGAATTAATCTTTTTTGATAGAAAATTGAACTATGTACATACTTGGTTGAAAGTTGAACTACTTTGTTTCAAGTTCATTTTTTTGGTTGAAGATTCGTCTCTTTGGTTAAAAAACTCAACTATTATGTTGTAAATCCATTTTTTTTTGTTGAAAATTACTTTTCCTTAGCTGCAAATTTAATTAGTTCACTTCAGGTTAAAACTAATTTTTCTTAGTCGAAAATTAAACTATTTTTTTTATACTTCGTTTTTTGTATTAAAAATTAATTTTTTAAATAAAAATTTAATTATTTCATTTGTGGTTAAAAATGTATCTTGTTCAGTTGAAAATTCAACAATTTTTTTATAAATTTATCCTTTTTTCAAAAATTTAATTGTTTTGTTGATAATTCATATTTTTGGCTTAAAAATTCAACAATTTGGTTGAAATTTTCTCTTCTTAACTGAAAAATCTTTCCTGGTTAAAAATTCAACTCTTTTGTTGAAAACTGAATTATTTTGGTAAAGAATTCAACTATATGCTTGAAAAATTTTGGTTATAAATTCATATTTTTTAGTTGAAAATTATTTTTTCACCTGAAAATTAAATTATTCCATTTTTGGTTGAAAATTCAACCTTTTTGTTGAAAATCAATCTCTTTTGGTAAAAATTCAATATTTTTTTATTAAAAAAGCAACTACTGAAATTTGAGTGAATACTAACTGACTTCTTAGTGAAATTTCACTGTTTGAGGTAGCCAGAAATCCCAGACGGAAAATAATTCATACTGGACAAAATTATGTATAATTTTCATTTGTTTTATACATTAATTAGATAAAATAAATGAAAATTATACATAATTTTTGCGCTATGCACAACTTTTCCACCTGGGATACGTCACTGATTAACAGTGCAATTTTACGATTTATATTAACAAAGTTTTCTTTAAAAGTTTTCTTAAAATTTCAATCAGCAAGAAGTTTGTTCAAATACGACTAGCGAATTTAAACATATATTAGATGAAACTGTTCTTTACATAAAATTGAATGGCTGAAATTGTAAACTTTGGAAGCTTTTGTTAAATACACAATCATCTGGGAACATCCGCCAGTTGTTGAAACTAAGGGTAATTTATTGAGGAACCACAAGTGATAAATAATTCGCGCAATACTTAGGGTAATCCAAGTTTATCTGAGCTTAGCTTTGTTCCTTAGCGGAAAATGTCAGAGTCACGTGTCAAAAGCGGAAGTCAAGCTGATTTCGTTGACAATGTCATTTCCCACGAACGCTCATCTGGTGCACTTTGAATACAAACCAAATATAGGTGTCCCATGGGGTTCGCACGAGCGCTTCGTTTTGCCTCTACACTACTTTACCTCTACAATGTTGCGCAATCCCATAGGACACTGTCCTGCCGGATCCCGAGGGACCCACGATTACGCAATTTCCGCTTTGGTTTGATTCGATTTCGGAAATCGTTCGATTTCCTAAACCTAGTAGTGAGAGCATACGTTTCGATTCGACGCCGTGCCGGTCAAATATATTTACAGTACAAACGAGGAACCAGACACTTCTATCTCTTCTTGATTCATGCGGGTAGGTATTCGTGTTTAGGGATTACAGAATATTTATGGGCTGGGAATAAATTGAGAGAACTGTGCAATTTAAAATTTTAAAAAGATATCAACATCGCTTTATAGGATACTTTACATGCTGAATAGACGTGTGCAAAATAATTTGATCCGATTTTCAAGCGATTTTGACGCGAATCGAATGTCGGATTTTTAGACATTTGACGCGCGGCCGATCGAATCGAAAAAAATCCGATTCGATCGGCTTGGCGGCGAATGTCGGAAAACCGACATTCCACGCGCATCAGATGGGATCGGATTTTTTCGAATCGATCGGCCGCGAATCGAATGTCGTATGACGGAAAGTCCGACATTCAGTTTCACTACATCAGATTGAATTTTTAAATCCGATCAAAAAAAAAATAAACCGAACACGTATTTTGCCATTATATCTATAATTGAGTGTCCCCATGCAAGAACAGGAGATAATTTTTTTAGTGCTTTGGATTTCGCCGTTAACGACTGAAAAATCGAAATTCGAAATTTTGAATTTTAAAACATACATTATCGATGATTCTGTGTTATCTGATGAGGAATAATATCAACTGTAAATTACTAAAATCGGATTACAATATAATATAAATTAAATAATATGGAATAAGTGCTGTTAGAGTAATTTATAATCAGCACTGTAATATTTAGAAATATCATTACAATGATCTCATTAGGTATTCATATAAATTATTATAAACACAAACATAAATATTCGTTAAATGGATTAAAATTTTACATATTTTATGTCAATTAAAGTGTTATCATTTATTTTTAAGTCTGACCCCTTATTACCCGCCTAAACGTCAAGACGTCCCGACTCAGCATAATCCACGCATAGATCAATCGCGCGCTTAAAATTTAGCGTTCAAAGTTTTTTACCTATTTATTTATTTTAAAAAAGCCTATGCAGAAAACTTTTCTGTATTTCTTTGAACAACTTCTCCACAGGAAGTTTTTATTTGCTCAAATTTTCCTCGATAAACGAAAAGCTCAAACTTTTTGTGGAACGAATTATGCAATAGCCTAGAAAATAATATTTTATATTTTTATAAATAAAGTTGAAAAATCTTCTTGCTGTCATAACAAGAATACTATAAGGAATGTTTCCTTTGAATTATATAAAGAAATTCCAAAAACTGTAGATTTTAGCACGAGTTGAAGACAAAAATCGAATTAAAAATTGACTTTAAAAAAACGTTTTTTGCAATTTGTTAAAAATCTAAAAAAGATACGATTTTTTTGCAGAAGAAAAAAAATGCGGGATGTAATTATCTACGATAATGTATATTTAAAAATTTTTTATTTCGAATTTCGATTTTTCAGTCGTTAAGGGCGAAATCCAAAGCCCTAAAAAAAATTATGTCCTGTTCCTGCATGGGGACACTCAATTGTATACATAGTTGACTAGTAGAACATGGCGTAGAGTAACAAACACATTTCCAAACCACCCAGCAAATTTTTTTTTATTGAGAGTAACCCAAGAGAGTATGAGAATATATAAAACTAAGAGATTAACTATTAAGGAATCTCTTCTTGAAGGATATGAATTTTAAATGTTGCTAAAGGTCGCATGACAAGACATGCGACTTTGATAAAACAAAAAATTCAAAAGTCTTTTCAAAGCATATGCTGAACAGATAAAAATATTTAAAAGTTTTTGAAAAATTACTGTTCTCACGATTTATTTGATTTTGACTCCAGCGTTTCAAAATATCCTCTCATTTTATAGTATGGTAAATAAATATAAAGCGTTACATGAGTGTAAAATTAACAATTTTAGCCCGCATTATGAACAGTTTAAATAATTATTTCCGAGTATTATCCTGAGATAACATTGCAGCGTGACCAGACAAAAAAACTTGGTGTAGGGACTTTGAAGTGTTTTTTGAAATCCTTAACACTAAAATATTCAAACCTACTCCTGATTTTTATCTTTTCCAACTGAATATATGTGACATCTATAAATAGAAAATATTGAAAAAAAATGGTGTAAATAATATTGAGCAATTTTTCTCAATTAGTTCATGATGATAATGATGATAATTAATTTTTTTTTTAAATATCACCATCACTTTGTAGAAGACTTTGCATGGTGAATAGACGTGGGCAAAATAATTCGGTCCGATTTTAAAGCGATTATGACGTGAATCGAATGTCGGATTTTTAGACATTCGACGCGCGGGCCGATCGATTCGAAAAAATCCATGCCATCTGGCGCACGTCGAATGACGGGTTTCCGACATTCGACGCCCGGCCGATCGAATAAAAAAAGTCCGATTCCATCGGCTTGGCGGCAAATGTCGGAAAACCGACATTCGACGCGCGTCAGATGTAATCGGATTTTTTTGATTCGACTGGCCGGGCGTCGAATATCGGAAAAGCGACATCCGACGCGCGTCAGATGGGATCGGATATTTCGAATCGATCGGTCGCGAGTCGAATGTCGTATGGCGAAAGTCCGACATTCAGCTTCACTACATCAGATTGAATTTTTAAA
Organism: Melikaiella ostensackeni; assembly: GCA_032362435.1. Classification (NCBI taxonomy): domain Eukaryota; kingdom Metazoa; phylum Arthropoda; class Insecta; order Hymenoptera; family Cynipidae; genus Melikaiella; species Melikaiella ostensackeni. Next base: position 19,733,122 of record JAUMHM010000085.1, read on the forward strand.
TCCAATCCGACAAAAAAAATATGAAGCGTTACGTAAATATGAAATTAACAATTTCAGCCCGCATTATGAATAGTCTGAATATTTATTTCCGACTTTTATCCTGAAATAGCAATGCAGCGTGACCACACAAAAAACTTGTTGTACAGACTTTAAAATAATTTAAAATATTTAAAAAAGTAATTTAATTCATCTATGTAGGATCATTTACATTACAAATATTTAAGAAATCTATAATTACGTGTTTGGATAGTGCGCATGCACGTAGCGAAAATTACTAATTATATCACTGGATTTTTACTGATGGTCAGTGACTCAATTCTAACTGCAACAATTAGCAGAATTAGTTGATAATTAGTTGTATTTTACTGATTCAAATTTAGAACGACGCGTGGTCAATCGAATTTGAAAGTCAAATCGGCCATCCGTCGAATGTCGGATTTTCCGACATTCGACAAGGGCAAGTCGGATCGTTTCTTTTCCGATTCGATTCTGGGGGCCGTCCAATCGGAACGATCACGTTCGATCCAACAGAATGCACATGTTTAATGTTGATTAAACCTTTTCAAACTGTGACTTTCTACAAAATTTAAAAATTGGATTCATTTTGAATTAAGGGATGTTACAAGATAAATTTTTTATTTCAAAAGACTGAAATTTAGGCTTCTGTTCTACTAGAATCAATTTCAAATTTAACATCTTTACAATTTTAGGGCGAAAATAAATTTAAATTTAAATTCTCTTCTTGAAGTCCAAAATAAAATTCTTTTAAACAAATATCTTACAATTAGGAATTAAAAAAAAACTCTTAGAAAAAAAAAGATTTTTGGACAAGAACACGTGTTGGTGTTTTTGGTTGAAATATGAAAAAAAAGATGTGATTGTCCATATAAGAACTGCCTTTTTAACTGGTTCTACATTATCGATAAACTGAAAATTTCACACCGAGAAAAATACAATTTGAGACAATTTCTACTCACGCATAACCTCTTGCAATAAGTTAAAACGGAAAAGATGAACTCACCTGTAATAAAGAAAAAAATATATACATTAGACAAGCTATTTTAGTAAAATTACCTACAATCTTTCAAAGTTTAAAAGTTATAAAATTGGACTGTTAAGATTCGCGGTAACGAATCACCGCAAAGTACTAAAAAAAGGATAAAAAGATCCTAAATACTCATACAAGAAAAAATCTGCAATAAAGGAAGAAATACGAAAAGAAAATTGCTACCGGGAATTATTATTTGCAACATAAATGATTTTGAACACTAAAAGTTAAATATCTCAGTAAATTTTTGAGATATCTTAACCAAACTTGGTGGGTATATAGAATTCACCATTGTATAAAGGTTCTGTAAATTTCAAAAACATTAATTTAAAATTGAAGGAATGCGCTATCACGAATTTTCAACGAAAAAAAAATGCTTAATAAAAAGTCATCTGCAGGCTGTAATTTTATTCCCATGATTATAAAACTTTGAAAATCACATCTCATTTTACGATTTTACATATTAATCAGGACGAAATAAATTCGCAAATGCATCCTCTGAGGAAAGAAGAATTAAAAACGTGATTTTTTGAATGCAGACCAAAGTACAGCTTACACGCTTTCACGAAATGAATTCAAACTTTTTTTTAGAAAGATATATTCTAAAAAAATTTTAATGAATTTGAAATACATTTATTTATGATAAAAAACTTTCATTTTCTAATCATTTTCACTCATTTTTTAACGATTCCTAACATGCAAACGCACCTTACAGCCAAAACCAGTCGATAGATTTCGATGAAACTTTGCATGTATATAGTAAATAAGGTATACATATGCCGCTTTTTCAGGAGTAGATGATCCATAAACGTATTATTGAGTTAAATTTAAATTTATAAAAAAAATTACTATTTTTAACATGCAGACATACCGACTGCCAGAACCAATCAATCGATTTCGATGAAACTTTGCACAAACATAGTAAATAACGTGTACACATGCCAATTTTTCAGAAAAGAGTGATAGATAAACATACCATGAAGTTAGATTTAAATTTATTGAAAAATTTACTATTTTAAACCAAAATTAATCGATCGATTAATTTTTTTATACAAAACCATGGTTGACTGAATAATATACCGTTTTATATAATACACCATCATGATTCAGAAAATATTATTAATTAAAGATTGTGTTTATTTATGGTTAATTAAAAACTTTTACCCAATACCGTTGCAAAACTCTTGGAAATTAATAAGCATATTGAAACTGAAATTTTCAAATTTACCATTTTCGCTTGTTTTAAAAACCTTTAATTTATAATTTATCCATTCGAATGTGTCTAAAAAAGATCTTAACCATCAGTTTGAATATTCATGAATCTTCATTTAAATTTAAGTAACAAAAAATATACAAAGCTATCATCGACTAAGTTATACTGATTTCTTACCAGATTCTTGGAGAAAATCGATCATAATAATTATTACATGAGTTTGAATGATATTAATTGAAAATTCGAAAAATCCGTTGACCCCAAAATTAGAAAAAAAAATTTCATTAAAAAAAATTAAGAAAAAGTCGACTGTAGATTACAGTTTTGTTCCAATGTTCTGAACTTTTGGGAAAAATTTATTGCTGTACGTGGATTTGTTATTATTGCGAAAAAAATGAATAAAATCTCACCTACGTGTGAAAAAATTGCCCCAAGTACGAATAGTATGAAGTTTATAAATAGAAGTGTTTTTTAATAATAGGAATTAGTTCATTGAATTAGTTTACTGAATAATTTATTTTGTTTGATGAAAAAATAAATTGATAGTTTAGAGGAATAAAAAAAATTGGCGGGCCTAGTATTGTCTTTAAATAATAAACATAAGTGTGCCAACATAACAACAACAACAACAACAATAATAATAACAATAATAATAAATTATTATATTACAGGCCCGCCAAATGCTTTTTTTATTCTTCTAAACAATCTATTTATTTTCTTATCAAACAAAAAAATTATTCAATAAGCTAATTCACTGAACTAATTCCTGTTATTAAAAAACACTTCTATTTATACATTTTCTACTATTCGTACTTGGCTTTATTTATTGACTTCACAACTTTGATTACCTTTAACATAAATAAATAAAATATTAATACTCATGTACTTGGCGGAATTTCTCACACGTTACGTTTTTGGTGGGATTAAAAATTGTACAATTTTATACATTTTTGTAGAAAACAGCTCAGTTTTACAAAGGTCACAAATTGACGATTATTGAATGAATCTTTCGAAAACCTAACAATTTGAAACTGGAATTTATCATATCTGTATTTAATTTTTGTAATCTTTTTAATTTGAACCATTTCAAATCTAGTAGCGAATTAGAAATATTTCTCAATGACCTATTCAAAATTAAACACTATAAAACTGCAAATCTTTAAGAATAAAGCCGATTTTGGTTAAAGTTGAAGAGAGTTATAAAATTAACGTTTGAAATTTTCAATAAAATTTAGATTTTAAAGCGTCGAAATTTAAAGGCTTTTGAGGTAAAAAGAATCTCAATCTAAATATTGTTCTTAATTGTTCCTAATGCAAATTTATCTTGAAATATTCTTCCAAGGCTTAAAATTTTGTACTCTGAAGGCTTCCATTTTAAAATTAGTTAATTTTAATTGTCTTTTTGAATTGGTTAATTCAGAATATTTAAAAATTGAAAGGCTATAACTTCAAATGCCTCATATATGAAAAATAGTTAGGTGGGTGAACCTGGAAGTACCACCATGTTCAAACAGTATATGCCCTATGGCCTATGCTAACATTAAGGGTTTATTTAGGGTTGTTTATGACATATTGCACTTGGGGCCATGCAAGAGCCCTAAATGAACCCTCAATTCCTGTGAAAGAAAAAAGTTGATGCAACAAATATTTCTACCATGGTACTGCTAGCTTTACTTAAACCTGGCAGTACCATGCATTTTTTTAAAATGAAGAGCCAAAAATTTAGCTATTGGGTACTAAATGAGCCCTTAATTTTAGCATAGGGCATATATTGTTTGGGCATGGTGGTACTTCCAGGTTTACCCACCTGAAATTGTTTGCTTTCAAAGGCCTTAAAAAAGTACTATTTTATTCTAGACGCAAAAACATTTAACTTGTTCAACTTTCGAACACTCAAATTTTAATCAGTCCAGTTTTGAATATATATTTTGCAAACCATAAATAAAAAAGAACTGAACTTAAGTCAATAATTTCCATTTGCAATCGATATTGCATATTACCCGACAATCATTTTCAATCAGATGTAAATCGTGTAATAGTAATCGGCATACACCGAAGTTCAAAATTACGTATCCCACAGTGAAACAACAATCAAAAACATATAATTAGAAAGGAAATTAATAATTTGTTCCAATAAAATCAAACGCTAATTTGAGATAGCAACAGAAGGGGATGAAACGAAACACAGAATTGGTCAACCACTAATTCGTTAATCGAAATCATCGTCCTACGCTTGTCTATATCGATTTTCTGTCATTTCAATGTGTGGCTCATTTTTGCACATATATGCATATTACAAACATATATGTGCACACAAATGCACATATATGTATGCATATTACATACATATATGTGCACACAAAAGCACATATGCCTGCATTTATCAGAGGCATGTGCTTCGTGCGACCTAACCTCACTTTGGCTGGTTGCAGGCGTGACATGCGAGCAAACGCCCGAAAGCGCGATCCGTTCACGCGACTAATTAGGTGCAACAATAATTAACAAGCCGAAGGGGCAAACTGAGCGAGATCGATAGTTATAGACCGAGCATAGGTCAGAAGGGACGTCTCAATACTCTCTTGTGTCATCTCCAGATGTTCTGTTAACATATTCCACAGATTGCAATTCAATTTATTCCTTTGGGAACAATCTGAAAAAATCGACATTACTACATTACATGTATAGTAATTGTACTATAGTACTACACATTAATAATCAGCGGGATATAAATATATGAAAATATATAGATTTGAATTTCGCGCCAAAATTGTTTAAATCAGTACCGTCACCGAGGCGCTACCCCCCGAAAGTAAAATTTAAATTGAGTAAAATCCTGTGAGTAAGTCATTGATAAAACTTTTGTCTTTAAAAATTATGAAAAAAGTGCCAACGTGTTGTTGTTCCTAAAAACAGGGATCACAGCGGTTGAATAGTTCAATTTTAGGTAATAAAAAGGAGTTTTTCCTGGAAAAAGGGATTAAGAGGGGATTTCATTTATTATCAGAAAATTTTTACTTAACAAGTTTTCTAGTCATTTTTGTGTCTTCAACATTTTTTTTGTTGTTCCTAAAAACAGGGATCACAGCGGTTGAATAGTTCAATTTTAGGTAATAAAAAAGAGTTTTTCCTGGAAAGGGGGATTAAGAGGGGATTTCATTTATTATCAGAAAATTTTTATTTAGCAAGTTTTCTAGTCATTTTTGTGTCTTCAACATTTTTTTAGGTAACTTTGAAAAATCTGTTGAACACTTTAGCACTTGCTACTGTTAAAAATACATCAGACAAAAATTCGAAACGACCAAAGATTGAAAAATAGATGAAAAATGGAATTAAAAAATGCTTATGTTTGAATTTGTTTAAATATATTTTCCTAAAGATGTAAGCTAGAAAGGAATAATTTTAAAAGCAAAAAAATTACTATTTGATAAACTTACTTTGTCTCTTTCTAATAATAAAATTAATGCTTTGACGATGATTCATTATAATAAAAGAAGGCGTTTCGGGTTTCAATCGTGTGCAAAACTACAAATCTTGCCGACGTTTCGTAGTTTTGCACACGATTTAAACCCGAAACATCTTCTTTTATTTTTCTGTTTTTGTTTCCTTGGATTTTTAAATTTGTTTCTAATGTATTTTTATCAGTTGAAAGTTATCAGATGTTCACAACATTTTCAAATCTTAGCTTAAAAAAGCTTACAAAGTTAAAAATAAAATTAAACAAAATTATTGTTCACGAAAGCAACAATAATTAGAAGATAACAATTTTTTCAAAAACGCAGTTTCCAAACATGTGAAACCAACCTATATATTTCTTCCCTTTCTCTCGTAACGTAAAAATATTTTTGGTTGAAAAGTCTATGCAGGTTCAGAATTCTTCTTTTTTGACAAAAAATTTCATTATTTGGTTGAAAATGAACTTTTTTGCTGAAAATTCATATTTTCAGGTTAAAAGTTTAACTGTTTTGTGAAAAATTTGTCTTTTTTTTGGTAGAATTCAACTACTTTTTATTTTAAATTCGAATCTTTTGGTTAAAATATCAACTATTACATTTTTCATTGAGAATTCATCTTTTTTTATTGAAAATTCAACTACTTTGTTGAAAATTCATCTCTTTGGTTTGAAATTCCACTGTTATATTGAAAATTAAAATCTTTTTTCGTTGAAACTTCAACTACTTGACTGAAAATTCAACAATTTGGTTGAAATTTTTTTTCTTTCATGACGGAAAAATTTTTATTGGTTGAAAATTCAACGTTTTCGTTGAAAGTTCGTCTTTTTGGGTTGACTTTCCTGGTTATAAATGCAACTGATTGGTTAAGAATACATCTTTTTTGGTTAAAAATTTGTCTTTTTTGGGTTGAAAATTCAACTGTTTTGGTATAAAATTTTACTATTTGGTTAAAAATGGAATTTAATATTTTCTAGTTGAAAATGCAACTGTTTAATTGAGAATTCATCTTTTTTATAACAAATTGAATTATTTTGTTGAAAACTCAACAATTTTTCTAAAAAGTCATCCTTTTTGGTTGAAAATTTGTCTTTTTTGGGTTGAAAATTCAACTATTTTGGTATAAACTTCTACCATTTGGTTAAAAATGAACTTTTTTGTTGAAAATTAATATTTTTGTAGTTAAAAATTAAAATGTTTTGTAGAAAATTCGTTTTTGTGACTTGAAAATGCATTTATTTGGTTGAAAATTAATCTGTTTTAGTTGAGCATTCAACTGCTTTTCAAAAATTCGTCTTTTTTGGTTGGATTAAACTATTTTAAATTAAAAATTAACATCGTTTTTTGGTAGAAATATTAACTATTACATTTTTCATTGAGAATTCGTCTTATTTCATTGAGAATTCGTCTTATTTGATTGAAAATTCAACTACATACTTGGTTCACATTCATCTTTTTGGTTGAAAATTACATTATTTGCTTAAAAATTCACATATTTTGTTCAAAACTCCACTATTATGTTAAAAATTAGAATCTTTTCCAGCTGAAATATCAACTATTACATTTTTCAATGAGAATTCATCTTTTTTATTGAAAATTTAACTATTTTCTTGAAAATTCATCTTTTTGGTTTAATATTCCACTGTTATGTTGAAAATTAAAATCTTTTTTGGTTGAGGATCAACGTGAGGTTGGTTTTGGTTGACTCTTTCTTTTTTCTCCGTCTTTTTTCTTTTTGTTGTGTATACATTTATTATACATTTTTTAGTACACAAAAGATTTTCATAAGAAAATAGATTTTATTTCGATCTTTAAGAAAAAAAAGATAATTAATTAAAAATTCAACAATGTTCTCGATTTCTTTTCTTTCTTGGCTAAATAACCTTTCTTGGTTGAAAATTCAACTCCTTTGTTGAAAATTCGTCTTTTTGGTTTGAAAGTTCAGCTTTTTTAGTTAAAAATATAACTCTTTTGGTTGGGAATTCATCTTCTTTAGTTAAAAATTTAATTATTTGGTTGAAAATTCAACAACTCGGTTAAAAGCCATCTTTTTTGGTAGAAAATTTTGCGTTTTGAGTTGAAAATTCAACTATTTTGGTAGAAAATGCTACTATTTGCTTAAAAATTAACTTTTTTGTTGAAAATGTATATTTTCGTGTAAAAAATTTTAATGTTTTTCAGAAAATTCGCCATTGTGGTTTGAAAAAGCAGCTGTTTGGTTGAAAATTAATCTGTTTTTGTTGAGGATTCAACTGTTTTTTTTTAAATCGTCTTTTTCGGTTGAATTCAACTATTTTTTATTTAAAATTGACATCGTTTTTGGTTGAAATCTCAACTATTACATTCTTCATTAAGAATTCGTCTTTTGTGAATGAAAATTTAACTATTTGGTTCAAATTCATCTCTTTGGCTGAAAATTTAACTATCTGCTTAGAAAATTCAGCTATTTGGTTTGAAATTCCACTCTTACGTTGAAAATAAAAAATTTTTTTGGTTGAAATATAAACTATTACATTTTTCTTTCAGAATTCGTATTTTTGGTTGAAAATTCAACAACTTAGAAAATATTTGAAATTGGTATCATCAAAAAACCGAAGGCAGCAGCTGGGTGGTGATTCTTGACTAGTGCTCGGATGGGTGACCGTTCGTGATTTTCGCTTAGTCGTGTTTTCACTGCGTTTAACTACTGTCGAGCGGGAGGTTTGACGCCGGGGATGGATGTGGGCACTCGTTGCTATCGAATGTCTATATCCAAACTCGTCTGTCGGTAAGCGGCTGCGCTCGGGAATTTTGGTTTTTTTGCAGTTTTCCACTCCCCTGATAAAATAAATGTTCTGGCGAATGTGAACGCTTCTAATAAAAATCTGGCTGCAAATAATAGGGGATTTTAGAGACTGAAAAGGCCCACAGGATTGAGTACGTCAGGCATTGCTTGGAGGCTTATTATGAGAGTTAGAGTAATTTGGGGTTTTAGAAAGAGATTTGAGCTAAAAGGTTTAATGTCCTCGAATTTTGACGCATACATATTGAAAAACTTTTAAAATTTTTTTCAAAGTCTCCTTAACAACAATTGATAGTTCATAAGTAGCAAAAAAATTGTCAGTCACGTCTAATTCAGCGTGAACGCTCTGGGTAACTAAGCGCTGAACTCCGCTGAACTCACGCGCCTCTCTCTCGGCCTCTTGGACCTCCTCATTCACGAATACGAGCCGTCTGAAATTCTCAGAAGGCATAAATGGAGGGCACTTAGATAGAGGTTCAAGTGTATCGAGTATTTTGTACTTGATACTCAAAGTATCACGTCGTTATCGCCCATCCCTAGGCCTTGCCGCTCCCCAGAAAGTGCGAAAAAAGTTTGGGAAATGATGCTTTGAGAGTTTAAGTTTAACATTCGGCGTAAACGGTGAATTCCGACGCCGTCTGGTCTACGAATGAAACCCATTAGGTTGCTTGTAACAAAGTAACTACCCTCCACAATTTTAAAACCTCTCATTTTTTCAGCACAAAGCTACTTAGAATACTTTCTACAATTTTACTATCAAGTAACAATTTCACTAAATATTCAGTTTGTAAATAATCTCTGCATAAATGAACTATTAACGTAGTCAAGAGGCAGGTGATGTGAGGTAAATACCGGTTTTGTGAAATTCCTTGTCACGTCGTTATAATTAGCTGGAATTCATAAACAGGTATTCAGCATTCCCTGCTCCAATATTCGCTTAAAATTCGCTGTAAATTTCGAAACGTGAAATGCAACCGCTTATTTGTGCGATGCTATATACTACGCAGAATTTTTGCAATGTGCGTTCCAATGAAAGAAAATATTGAATTTTTTGCGGATTATTGCACTTTTAGCAGAGAGAAATGTAATATCATTTCTAATTTGTGCACGGCTAGCCTCGATCGAGTTCAATCCAAAAGTGCCCGCACATCCAGCCTCTCCCCCGCATGTGCTCAGGGACGCTCCCCGATTATTTTAAGTCCAGATAGGAAAAATCTGTACTAGGTGTTTTTGAGAAAAACGATTCCTTTCCATTTTTAACAATTCAAGATGACATTTTTCTCGAAAACGACGCAAAATATGTATATCAGTTCATAGTTCAAAATTTTTCCCCTTCCTTTGATCTATAAAATTATACCCTTACCTTACCTTACTTAACTGGTGTATTCCAAATTTCTCCAAAAAATAGAAAAAATCGATAAAAATCGATTAAGGCAGCATTTAGCCCAAGGAGCCACAACACCCCATCCATAAAAACGTTTGTTTTTAGTCCAAGAAAATTGCCAAGAACATGTTCCATGAGATGAATAAAGCTCCTGAGCCTCAAAGTAAAGAAAAATGGGTTTTTATTTATAAAATTGAAGAAAACTCACTTCCAACGACCAAGAATCTCACTTTTCGAAAAAACAACGCACAATATAAATAGCAGTCCACAGATCAAAATTGTTCCCCTTCCTGAAATCTACAAAACCACACCACTACCAGATGTCTACCCCGTGTATTTCAACAAATTTGAAAAAAAAAATAGAAAAAATCTATCAAAGTCGACCAAAACAGCATTTAGTTTAAGAAACTCAAAATTCCACTTTCAAAAACGTTCGCTTTTAGTTCAGTAACCATGCGAAGAACAGGCTACATGAGATTACTGAGGTTCCTAGCTTCAAGAAAGAAGAATTAAAGTAAAGAAAAATTGATTTTTATCTCTAAAATTGAAGAAACGTCGTTTTTTTATTGATATCAGCAGGGTTGCCACAGACTAATGTACTTGAAAAAAGTGCAAAAAATGAATAATTTAAGCTAAAAGTGACTAAAAGTGACTAATGTACACATACAAAATTAGATGAAACTCTACTGCTGAATTCGGACTTGAATACTTAGGTTAAAACTGCTATAATTAATTTTGCAAGTAATGTCGGTTGTGGAATAATTTTTAAAAAATTGGATATTTACCAATTAATACTCAATTTTTTTGGAACTCATTTATCACATAAATTTAATAAATAACTTTATTTTTATTCATAAATTTTACTTACTAAATGCAAAGGCACAGAAAAATGTCACATTTGTGTGCATTATAGAAAAGAGGAAAACTCAATTCTGCAATGCAAAATTGAATTGAATCAAATAAGAGGTATTCAACAGTCTTTAAACTGCAAAAGTAACTTTATTGTGAAATAATGAACGGAAATTAAGTTTTAACAGCAACTAAAGTATAACCATTTTTCAGTACTTTCATAGCCTTATTGAAAACGTTACGCTCAGTTTTAAAAAATTAAAACTGATCTCGTTAGCTTCAGTTTTGGTCAGATTTTTCATATTTGTAGCCCTTTTTCCCCTTTTTATACTGAAATTCGAAAATTTTTGTTTTGAATCTCGAAACTGGAGGTTTTGTTCATTTTCGCGGATGAATAATTCTTAGGGGGAAAAAATTAGGATTTACAGTATATGTAAATCAATCACCCAGAAAAAGATTTGGTTGAATCAACAAAATTTTGGTTGATTCAACCATAGAATATGGTTATTACATGGACAACAAAATATTTGGTTGACCCAAGAAAATTTTATGGTTAGTGAAATCTGCTTGATTATACCATATCTTTTG
>JAUMHM010000085.1:19755170-19769237 GCA_032362435.1 Melikaiella ostensackeni
TCGGCGTTCCCGGTTCAAATCCGGGCCGAGGTAGATTTTTTCTCATTTCTCCAAAAATCAATTTGACCAGTAATCGAGACAAGAACATCAAAATATTAATTAAAAACTATAATTTTCAAAATCCAAATCAAAAAATACAACGACGTTTCGATCCTCCTATGTCTTCTTCAGACTTACACCTAATCAAATTTATAAGATTAGCTAGTCAAATACGATATCTTAGGATAATAATGGTAACATAAGTTACAAGTTACCTTCAAAATTTTTGAGTCATATAGAAATTGTAGAGTAAGAAAACAATTTTGGTCAAGTTTGACATTTTAAATGCGTTTCAGAACTGGTATTTACAAACTTATAGTAAGCCTCATAAAAAATTGAAGAGGTTCCCAAAAATGAGGAGTAAGCGGCCATAAATGCGTATGTTCATTTTTCGTTTTTCGAGAAATTTAGTCAAATTCTGCATCTCAGAAACAACTTCATGTATCTATACAACAACTTTATGTATTATAACAATTTTAATTGTTTTCCGGACACATTAGCATTTTTTAAATTTCATTAAGTTGTTTCTGAGATGCAATATTCGCCTAAATTTCTCGAAAAACGAATAATGGATCATGCATTTATGGCCGCTTACTCCTCATATGTAGTTGTTACATTTAAAGCTAAAAAAGTGAGTTTTTAAAAAAAAGACCAAAACCAAGCCCAAAACATCCAGTTAATTAGGCCTCAAGATAAACACAAAAAAGTAAATTATTCCCTATAAAACTATCATTGTTTAACCATTCCACAGCGAAAACGCTGCACAACATTTTCCAGGAAGAGGAATAGTCTAACCTTGAGAGGTAGTTAAACTGGTAAACCATAAACCATAAAATAAACCATAAAGCGTGGAGAAAAGCGGAAACGTGGACGGGTCAAATAATTAAAGCCCGAGGCTGTATAGGAAGAAAATTATCACGCCAGCAAGCCAGCTGGTGGAAGATATTATAGACACTATAGTTACTTTCAGTTTCCAACATCTTAACTAAAATGTGTTCGACAGCTGACAAATCCACGTGTACCATTCCTGAAATCTTGTTGCCCATAGGAAGTAAAAGTGAGAAAAAAAAGGGAAACTTTTCTAAAATATAATACATATTACATACCAAGCAGAAATCTCTCTTAGGACTCTATGACTGAGGGACTATGATGGGAAACATCTGTTCTAGGTGTGTTCGTCACGTGTACGATAGAGGTCCCCGAAATGTGAATTTTACGGTATGGTCTTCACATATTTTCACAAAATTCTTCGCTGACAGAGAACACGTGACTGAACGACGTCGCACGTGCGTCTCGACTCAAATACGCTCATTTAGCATGAGATCTCCTATTGGCATGTTTTCACGAAAAGTATCATGTATTCATGTTGAAAGGATTTTTTCACACGCATCGGCATCATGAGCCGGAAAAACGGGTAGTCTCGAAGTCCAATTTTGATTTGTGAACTTTTTGGGTGTTCCTTTTACAGCACACAAAAAATTTTCATAAGAAAGTAGATTTCATTTCGATATTTAAGAAATTTTAAACGAGAGACATTAACCAAGGATTTATTCCAATCTGCAGGATTGTCTATGAATACTTACGATTCCTTTTAATTGAGGTGTTAATGGTTGATTCAATTTACCAAAATATATCTATTTTACTCAAATGTAGTTTATAAATTTGAGGAAGTTAGCAATTTTTTAGGAATGTATTATTGGTTTGGATTATTACCTTTTTCTGTTCTGAAAAATGGAATAATCTGAATAGATTGGTTTCAAATCAACCCATAGAAATTTTTGCAGATACAAAATTCTTTGCCTTAATAAAAAAATGCTTTAAAATGCAACATGTGCGATTTTTAGTTTAAAATTTAAATTAAGTGCTTCATATCAGGGTGGCCGTTTTAATCGAGAAAAAAAATTCCCGGTCATTTCTCAGGTTTTCGCGGTTCGCAAAAATTTTTCACGATCACTAAAATTTGAAAAATCGAACCTAAAAATATTTGTACTTGAAGTAATAAAAACTGAACTGCAAATTAAAACACTGAAAGTTGAGCTCTTTTGAATTTTAAACTTTTAAAATTGAAGCTTGACAAATTTTTTATTCCGAAATTTAAAAAAAAAACGCTCAATAATTTACATGTATAAAATGGAAGCTTTCAACACTTTTTCGATTGAACAATTTAAAATTAATGTCGTTAAACTGCAAAATTTTTAATTTCATGCTTTGAAAAATTGAACAGTTTAAAGATTTCTGTTTAAAACAATATAAATCCACGCTATAATTTTCTGTACTCTAAATTGATGATGAATCAATGAATTTGTAAATATTCAAAATTATATCATTTTAAGCACTTTCAAGTCAGAAACACTAAAAATTAAACGATGAAAGCTTTCTTTTTTTAAACTTGACACTTTTTAATTAATATTCTGATGTTAGTGTGTCGATTACTGGGCAAAATGCTTTCTGGAGAAATTATAAGTTAAATATTTTATTTATAAGTCGTTTCAAATAAATAACGGTTCAACTGTTATTTATGCATCAAAATTCAAGACTGTCACTTACAAATTAAAAAAATTTCTAGTGGAACAATTAAAATTGTAACGTTCAAAGTCTAAATAAGGCACTCTGAAATTTTAACGATTCAAAGCTTCCTATTTCAAACAATTTAGTTTTTAATATTTGATTTATTACTGCTCATTTTAAATGAAAGTCAAATATTGCTAAATATTAAAATGATTGTTCTTCTTTTTTAATTAAAAAATTTCAAATTGAATGGGTTAAAAGTGGAATATTTTAAACTGAAACAATATCTGAATAGGATTTAAAATTGAATAAAAGCGTTAATTTATGACTCTATTAGTTTGAATTTTTTCGAAAATTGAAAATAGTTTATAATTTTTAAATCAGAAGTTTACATTCGTTCAACTGGTTAAGGCTTTCGAATTAAAACAATTCAATTTTTAACGTTGAAATCTGTAAATTGTGTAATTTTGAACACATTCAGAATCGTCTTGTAAAATAAAATATTGTTCAATTTTTAATATTCGAGTTACAGTTAAATTGAAGAAATCATTATTTAATTTATACATACAGTTGATCAACTTAAAATGTTTTTATCAACCATTTTCAATTTCAAACGCTTTTAATTGTTTAAGTCTTCAAAACTGTATTTCAAAATTCTTTGAATTGAAAATGTACGCTTAAAAATAAAATTCTAAAATGGAAAATTTTTTAAGCAAATAATTTCAGAATGATACATTGTTAGCTACATGATTTCATAATCGAAAAAGTTATCAATTGAACTTGACATTGAAAAAAAAATTAAGAATCGAACTTATTTTAAATTGTATTATATCATGTGATATGAAATTTGTCATATTTTAAGTGATTGGATAGATTTTTCTTCTAAAAATTTGTCAAATTTCCGGTCCGAAAATAAATTTAATGTCATTTCCCGGTTTTTCCCGGTCTCAAAAACTTCCTGGTTTCCCGGTCCAGCGACCACTCTGCATATGCATCGAAAACTTATTCAAATATGTAAAAATAGGTAACAATGCATATAAAATTACATTGTAAAGAATTCATTCTCTTTTAAATATACAATTTAAAAATGAGATCGAGTTTTATGGATAATTTAACGCGATTCTATGTTTTTAGATTCTTTCAATTAAATATTTCCAAGTGTATTCTTTTTTAAGAGGGGAATATAATATGAACTCTAAACATTATCTTTCAAATCGAAAACTTAATTAATAATTAATAAATAATTAAATAAATATAACCATTTTGCAAACTAGAAAATTAATTTATTAGTTTACAAAATCGTTCAATTTTATGTCTTTTTAATTGGAAAGTATATCAAATAAATGCTTTGAATTTGAAATTATTCAGTTTCAAAGGCTTTTAATTTAAAATTATGCAGCTGCGACCACTTTCTGTAATTTTAAGAACTTAAAAATAAAAATTGCTCAACTATTAAGGCTTCATATTTAAGTTTGTAACATTTAGATTCGAAATTGTCCAATTCTTTATATTTGAGTTTATTTATTCGACTTAGAACGTTTTTAATGAAAAAATGTCCAGCTTTTAATTCTTGCAATTTGAAATTGCCGAATATATAAAGCTTTCATTTAAAATGGCTATTAAATTTAAAATTTTAAATGGCTAGAGGCTAGAGTTACGGAAAATTCCGTAACTTTGGACCTGAACGAGCTGGAAAGGGATTTTGTTTTACGGAAAATTCCGTAACGGTAGACAGTTCATAAGCTTTTCAAATTAAAATGGTGGAATAAGTTTTGAATTTAAAAACAAACCCTTTTAAAAATATTAATTTAAAATTGAATAAAATCTGAATAAATCAATTTGCAACTGAGGCACTGAGAAGACAACTAGGAAAAGCCCACTTTTTTCGAAAATCATTTTTCTGCAGTTTGAAGTACTTTAGGTGAAGATCAATTTATAAATGTTAGCAATATGTGAATAAACAAATTTCATTTTCACAAAAAACGTAGTGTTAAAGTTGAGGTAGTTATGGAGAAATGAGAAGGACAACTAGGTAAAGCCCATTTTGTTTCTCCTCCCTCTTTTTCAGAAGTGATATAAGGATTAAGTTTATATTTTCTGGTTCGTGCCATATTTTTTTATAACCAAACATTTTCAAACATTTTTGAAGTTTTTTATAGTTTTAAAACATGGAGAAATGCACTTTCAAATAATTGAGAATGACAACTAGGTGAATCCCATTTTGTTTTTACTCTCCCAGACTCTTAAAATTAAAAAAAATTCAAATCTTGAAAGTATAGCTCATAAGGACCGCTTGTTTCTATTATTTTCTCAGAATTTTCTGTTTTGAATCCTATCACAGAAAACGTTTTTTGCTTCTCCTGTAAAAGTTCATTTTTGGGCTTTACCTAGTTGTCATTCTCAGTGCCTCAATTATTCAATGAATGTTTTCAATATTTTGTAATTGCACAATTTTGAATTTTTATATGCTTGAAGTTCTGACCGTTTAAATGAAAGAAACTTTTCTTCGCACCACCAATTTGTTTCAAAATAGTATTCTAGAAACAAATAGAAATGAGTATGATTCATATTTTTACAGATTTCACTCCTTTGTTTGTAAATAAACAAATTCAGAAAATTGTAAGCACATATTCAGAACTTTTGTTTCAAACTCTTCAATTTATAACTTGTTAAGTTGATAAAATAAGTTGTTTCAAAGCAAAGTATTCCAAAAACTTTCAAATTGAAGGCTTTAAAATTAAAATTTCCGTGTCTAGGCTCAACAAAATTCGACGAATGTAAAACAAATATTTTCGGGGTCCCTAGGCCTAGACACTTCAAAATAGCAGAATACTAACAAAACCTAAATCTGAAATTGTCAATTTATTTGCCTTGCAATAAATATGGAAAAAAAGCAATTAAAAATTCAATAATTTTTTCTTGAATTTTGAATATAAAACAATAATTGAACAAAACTTCACCTAAAGTAATTGAAGTTCCTCGAATATTTGTAACTGTCACAGAGAAAAATGTTATGTTGGGAAACAAAAGGATTATATAGAAACGAGTATATAGAAACAACAAAATACGTTTGTTGTTCCAAGAAAATTTTGTATATTTAAAAAAAACTTTTCTTGAAGTAAATAAACTTGCTTGAATCAATGAAAATTGGCTTTTTGTTTTTTTAATTAAAACTATATTTATTCAACAAAAGTTTTATTCAGATAACCAAACATTTTTCTCTGGTGGATCACCGTTCTGTGTAGCGTTGGGTCTTTCGCTCGGATCAGAACGCAGTGTCTTTGAGAAAGGATGAGAAATGAGAAGTGCCGAAAAATTTCTCGTGTTTTCTCAGCTTCTAGCGTTTTTCAGCTTTTCTTGAGGAATTTTATTTCTCGATGAATTTTATGAAAATTCGATTTATTAATAATTTCACTTTTTCTCAACCGATTCTAATCAATGGGAAAGTTTCTCAAGAAATAAAATTTCTCAAAAAATAAAATTTCTCGAGGATAAAATTTCTCAAGAAATAAAATTTCTCGAAAAATAAAATTTCTCGAAAAATGAAATTTCTCGAGAAAAGCTGAGAAAACACGAGAAATTTCTCGGTTCTCCTCAGTTCTCAGCGTTTCTTAAAGACACTGCGTTCTGAGCCGAGCGAAAGGCCCAACACTAGTTCTGTCCCCCTTCATACAATGAAAGAATTAATAAATTGTCCCTGAAATTAAAGTTCGATAATCCAAAAAAGATGAATTTGAATTTTACCAATTTCATAACGAATACACATTATATGATGCATGTATAATTAATGTTTCTACAGGAAAATAAATGCGCAAAGTTTCTTATGCAAACTGGATAATAAATGGTAAGTGGCATCCCCGATGGGATGCATAACATCGATCTTGAAAGCACGTCTTGACAGCGGATTTAACAAGACATTTTCATTTATGTAGCGAAAGATAACCTTCTGGAAGACGGCCTAATTAAATAACCCCACGCAGAATGAGCTGAGTCTCTGATTACTACGGTGGGAGTACGGAGTACCATCGAATGGGAGTTGGGAGGTTAAGGGGATTTCAGGCCTTTAAGAAAAAAGATGAATTTTCTATAAATCAGTTGAATTTTCATCCCGAAAATATTCATTTTCATCAAAGAAGTTAATTTCCAACCAAATAGTTCAATTTTCAACAAAACAATTAAATTCTTTTAGCCAAAAGAGATGAATTTTTAAAGCAAATAGTTGAATTTTCAACCAAAAAAAAAGATAAATTTTTAACCAAAAAAGATGATTAGAAGAAATTTATACGAAAAGAATCAGAGTTTCATACCAAAAAGACGAAATTTAAGAAATGAGTAGAACTTTCAACAACAACAAATTTTTCAGTCAAAAAAGAAAAACAGATTCAACTAAATTGTTGAAGTTTCAAACAAACAAGATGAATTTTCTAGAAATCAGTTGAATTTTCATCCCGAAAATATTAATTTTCAATGAAAAAGTACATTTCCAAGAAAGTAGTTTAATTTTCAACAAAATAATTAAATTCTTAAGCAAAGAATAAGATTTTTAGCCAAAAGAGATGAATTTTTAAACCAAATACTTGAATTTTCAACCAAAAAAAAGAAAAATTTTCAACCAAAGAGATGAATTTTCAACTAAAATGATGAATCTTCAAACAACAAAAGAATGGATTTTTGACAAAAGAGTCCAATTTTCAACCAAGTAGTTGTATTTTCAACCAAGGAGATTAATTTTCTACTAGTAAAGATGAATTTTAAACAAAATACATGAATTTTAAACCAAGTAGTTGAATTTTTAATCCAAAAAAATGAATTTTCAACTGGAAAGGATGACTTTTTAACAAAATTGTCAAATTTTCAACAAAAAAGAGAAATTTTCCACCGAAGAGATGAATTTTCAACTAAAATAGTGAATCATGAAACAACAAAAAATAAATTTTTCACAAACGAGTTCAACTTTCAACCAAGTAGATAATCTTTCAACCAAAAAGATGAGTTTTCAACCAAGGAGATTGATTTTCTGCTAGGAAAGACGAATTTTAAACAAAATAAATGAATTTGCAACCAAATAGTTCAATTTTCAAGCAGTTCGCCTTTCAACCAAGACAGATTCATTTTCAACCAAACTGTTGAATTTTTAACCAAAAAAGATGATTAGAAGAAATTTCTACCAAAAGAATCAAAGTTTCAAACCAAAAAGACGAAATTTAAGAAAAGAGAACTTTCAACAACAACAAATTTTTCAGTCAAAAAAGAAAAACAGATTCAACTAAATTGTTGAAATTTCAAACAAAAAAGATGAATTTTCTAGAAATCAGTTGAATTTTCATCTCGAAAATATTAATTTTCAATGAAAAAGTTCATTTCCAACAAAGTAGTTCAATTTTCAACAAAATAATTAAATTCTTAACCAAAGAATAACATTTTCAACCAAAAGAGATGAATTTTCAAACCAAATAGTTGAATTTTCAATTAAAAAAGAGAAATTTTCAACCAAAAAGATGAATTTTTAACTAAAGAGATGAATTTTCTACTAGAAAGGATGAATTTTAAACAAAATACATGAAACTGCATTTAAATAGTTGAACTTTGAAGTAGTTCAACTTCCAACTGAAACAGATTAATTAAAAAAAAAAAAAACAGTTGAATTTTTAACCAATAACGATGATTAGAAGAAATTTCTAACAAAAGAGATGAAGTTTCAAATCAGAAAGATCAAATTTAACGAAAGAGTAGAATTTTCAACCGAGGAAGATTTTTTAGTCAAGAAAGAAAAACAATTTCAACAAAACTGTTAAAGTTTCAAGCCAAAAAGACGAATTTTCTAAAAGCAGTTGAATTTTCAACCCAAAAAGACGAATTTTCAACTAAACAGTCGAACTTACAACCAAAAAATCAAATTTTCAACCAACAAGGATGACTTTTTAACAAAATTGTCAAATTCTCAACCAAAGAATAAAATTTTCAACCAAAAATACATTTTCAACCAAAGAGATTCATTTTCTACTAGAATTTTTATTTATTAAATTCTCATATAAAATTGTTCGCTTTTTTCTTGAATTTTCAACTGTTGAAAATCGTGCTATTCGAAATGAAAGATAATTAAAAAATGAATTTTCAACAGTGGAATATTCAACTGTTCAAAAATCAACTCTTACAAATTCAACTGTTGAAAATTAAATTTTCAATTTGCTTGAATTTTCAGCAGCTAATTTTTGTATTAAAAACAACTCTTGAAAATGTTTTATAAGCATAATTTTATTTGCATAAGTTTTGGTTTTTCAAAATTTTATTATTTTTGTGCCTTGTATGTTCTTTTTAGTGTTAATGTGAGAACTGTTGGTCTTGCAAAATTTTGTTAGAAGGAAAAAAAACTGTATTTGTCGAGTACAACTGAGCACAAATTTTGGTTTTTCGAAATTTGATTAGTTTTGTGTCTTGTATGTTTTTTGAGTTTGACATTTTGAGTTTTGATATGAGAACTGTTGATCTTACAGAATTTTACTTTACTGCACTAAATTGTATACACTTCGAGCAACGTGGCACAACCTTTAGTTTTGCGCTAGTAATAAGTTGCGATTCTAGCTAAAAAAAAAGTTGTTGAAAAATTGTGCCAGTAATTTTTTATTTTTCAGAAAACCGTTTACTGAACAAGTGAGCACAAGTCGAGCACAATTTAGCACAATTTCCATTTTTTTTTCAAATATTATGTTTACGGTTCTAACTTCCAAGACATCGACAAGAGCCCAGTTCTAGTCTACTAAATTTTCCGTTAGCGGTATTAAGTATTAACCTAGGATTAAATCATGAAAGGAAGGACCATTCCTGCATTTAAAATCATTTACCGACTTATCCGCCAGAAAATAGACCCAGTGAAATGAAATGCTCCGCTGATTCGATTTCTTTTTGTAAGAATTCTGAGTCCTTCAATTTCTTAAAAATGGGAAGCCTATAACTTCATACTCGCCACACATTCAAAAAATTAAATCATTTTCAGAGTTTTGGCAAAATTTACTGAAAACAGTATAGTTTTAGAGTTCCTGACACTTTTTAAAAATACAGGGTGGCCACTCAAACTTTAAACAAAAATTTCAGGCTATTTCCCGGTTCAACCGGTTAAAAATTACATTTTTCCCGGTTGACTTTTAAGCGTTCACATTAATAATTATGCAATATTAATTGCTTCATTATATAAATTTTTAGAAGAATTAAACCTTTTAGAACTCCACGGTAAAATATATAATGTAAATTATTGTAAAAGTGATTTCAGACTTCACAGCCCATAATACTTTCAAAACAGAGGCAATAGGACGATTTTTCAAGAAAATAGGGGAGTAATAGAGGAATAATTTTTTAAAATAATGTTATTGTAGGCACTATATTCCTAAGATTTGCAGTCGAAATATATTGCATTTTCAAGAAAATAGCGGAATTTTTAACAAAAGAGTTGACTTTTCAAACTAGAAAGTCGAATTATTCAGAAAACATTTGACTTTTAAACTCGAAAAGATAAATTTTCAACAAACAAGTTGATTTTTAACCAAGAAAGATGAATTTTCAAACACATATTTCAATTTTCAACAAAAAATAATAATTTTGAACCAGACAGTTGCATTTACAACCAAATAGTTGAACTACCAAGCAAAAGAGTCGAATTTTCAACACAAAAATTGAATTTTTAACCAAATAGTTAAACGCTCAACCTGCGAAGGTGAATCTTCATCCAAATGATCGAATTTTCAAACAAAATATATTAAACTTCAACCTAAAACAGTTGCACTTTCAACCAAATAGTTGATTTTTTAATAAAAAAGATGATTTTTCTACTAAAAAATGAATTTTTCATCCAAAAAGACGGATTTTCAATCCAAAAAGACAAATGTTCAACAAAATGGTTGAATTTTCGAACAAAAAAGATGACTCATAAAATAGTTAAATTGTCAATAAAATAATGAAATTTTCTACCAAATAGTAGAATTTTTATCCAAACGAGATGAATTCCGAACACAAAATATAATAGTAGACTTTTCAAATAAAAAGAATTATCTTTCAAACAAAAAAGATGACTTTTCTAACAAAAGATGAATTTTGAATCCAAAAAGGACCCATTTTCTATCTAAAAACACGAATGTTTAACAAAAAAATTGAATTTCCGACGAAAAAAATAACTTTTTAACAAAATAGTTGAATCTTCAACAAAATAATTAAATTTTCATCCAAATAGTAGAAATTTTAAACAAAAGAGATTAGTTCTGAACCCAAAATACAATAGCAGGCTTTTCAAATAAATAGAATTAACTTTCAACCAAAAAAAAAGATGACTTTTTAAGAAAATACTTGAATTTTCAAGAAAATAATTAAATTTTTCACTAAAAGAGACGAATTCTGGATCAAAAATACGATAGTAGACTTTTCAATTGAAAAGAATGCACTTTCAACCAAAAAAATCACTTGTCTACCAATATATCACTTTTCTACCAAAACATGAATTTTTAATCCAAAAAGGACGAATTTTTTATATAAAAAGACGTATGTTCAACAAGACAGTTGAATTTTCAACCAAAAAAGATGACTTATTAACAAAATAGTTCAATTTTCAACAAAATAATTAAATTTTCAACCAATGAGTAGAAATTTTAATGAAAAGAGATTGAATCTGAACCAAACATTTAATATTAGACTTTTCAAATGAAAATAATTAAGTTTCAACTTAAAAAAATATTTTATAAGAAAATACTAGAATTTTTAACAAAATAATTAAACTTTCAACCAGATATAGAATTTTTAACCAAAAGAGATATATTCTGAACCAAAAATATGAAAGATTTTTCAATTTAAAAAAATGAACTTTTAACCATAAAAGATAAATTTTGAATCCAAAAAGGATAAATTTTCTATTTAAAAAGACGAGTATTCAACAAAGCGGTTGAATTTTCGATTAAAAAAGATGACTTTTCAACAAAATGGTTCGATTTTCGAAAAATAATTCAAATTTCAATCAAACAGCAGAATTTGTAACCAAAAGAGATTAATTCTAAATCAAACATGTGATAATAGACTTTTCAATTAAAAAGAAGGAACTTTCAACCAAAAAATGACTTTTCTACCAATATGTGACTTTTCTACTAAAACATAAATTTTTAATTCCAAAAAGGACGAATTTTCTACCTAAAAAGACGTTTGTTCAACAAAACAGTTGAATTTTCGACAAAAAAGATGACCTTTTAACAAAATAGTTCAATTTTCAACAAAATATTTCAATTAACAACAAAATAATTAAATTTTCCACGAATTAGAAATTTTATAAAATTTTAACCAAAATAATTTAATTCTAAGCCAAAAGTATAACAGTAAACTTTTTAAATAAAAAGAATTAACTTTCAACCAAAAAAGATGGATTTTCAACAAAAAAAGATGTCTTTTTAGCAAAATAGTTCAATTTTCAACCAAATAGTAGAATTGTTAACCAGAAGAGATGAATTCTGAACGTAAAATATAATAGTAGACTTTTCAATGAAGCAGAATTCACTTTCAACCAAAAAAAAGACGACCTCTCTACCAAAAGATGAATTTAACCAAAAGTACCAATTTTCTATCCAAAAAGACAAATGTTCAACAAAACAGTTGGATTTTCGATCGAAATAGATTAATTCTAAACCAAAAATATAATAGTAAACGCAGACTTTTCAATTTAAAAACATTAACTTTCAACCAAAAATAGTTGGATTTTCTTCTTGGGTTCTATTAATTCAGTTTTCATTTAAGCGCAAAAACGAGAAAAAAGAGAATTTTCTTCAAAACAGGGGAAAAAAGAGGAATTCTTTAAAAAAGGGGAAAAGAGGTAAATAGGGGAAGAGTGTGAAGTCTGTGATTTAGTAAACCGCAGTGAAAATTCTGCGGAAAAAAGTAAATGATTTTATTTCAGAATATGGTATAAATCATTTTTCGATCATAGTTTAGGAGATACTCGAGTTTTTGTGACCCAGAATCTAAAATATAGATTCTGGATTTTCGATAGGAAATCATACTTCAATCTGTGCTCTATTTGGTAACATTATACTTTTATGTCCCCGAAATGACCGGAAGTGGATAAATTTTTTATTTGAAGACAAAATATATAACACGTGAGTTTATAGCACTCTCCAACTTAAAAATCAGTTTTTATCGAAAAGTGGTTTTTCAATTCATTTGCGAAATATACAGAGTATCCCTAAATAATGTATAACTTTATTATGCCAATTATTAGTAAATAATTACAAAAAAGGAGGTTACCTATGTAATTACTATGTGAAATATGTAAAAAGGAAGTTTTCGTTCTTAAATATAAAAAAAACTTTAGTATTTGAACGATCCATCAACACAAGCTTTAAATCCTTGAATCGATTCATGAACATCGATTCTTGAACCAAACATTGACTTTGAAACCTTTAATATAGAATGATCTTCGATATTTCAACAGAGATGGTTGGTAACACTGAGCACAATTCCAAACACATTTTTTTCGAAGAGCGAGACGATATTTATTACAGAAGTAAAAACAAATCTGAAAAATTCCTGGTTTTTAAAAAAATTCCCGGCCATTTCTCGGTGCTCAAAATTCCAGGCTATTTCCTGGTTTTCCTGCTTAGTGGCCACTCTGAAAGTAATTTCGACGAATTCCGTTAACCAAAAAATTAACCATCCCTCGAATTTTTACAAATTCAACATTTCGTTTTATGATCTCGTGGTACAGAAGATGTCTACATTTCTACAAGAACCGACAGGATCCGTTTCTTTTGATCTGTAACACATATTTTTCTAATTTTGTATTTTGTACATTTACTTAAATAATCATTAACACATTAACAATGTTTAGCGTGATTACTTTTTGGTAATTAAGGTTATTTTTACCATAAATCTCGACGCTAAAATTTCTCGAAATTGCAAGCTCGTTAAGATCCGAGGCGGCGTTGCCTTGCGGCGACACTTGAACTTCCGCCTCTGCTCTTGGTTACTGTAATTAGTATAATGCAACGGCGCATCATTTTAATGCGCCCAAGGTAGTGTTGTTAACCCATCCGAAGGACCTTTAACAAGTGTCGCTGGAATTCAAGGTTTGCTAATGCGTATTTTACATTTACAACCACATTCCCCTGAATCACACAGAATCACTTGAGCCATTTGTAAGCCGATAATTTAAACACTTATAGACTTTAATCCGTGTGATATACATCCTTAGTTGGGGTTTTCCATAGAGAGAATTTGCTTACTTCTTCGAAACGATTCTCATTCCTTTGCGAAGAGATTTCCTTCGCTATGCAAATTGTTCTATAATTTATTACTATAGTTTTGTATAGGAACACCTAAGTCGAGCGAGAAATACCAAGGAACGAGACGAGACGAGAATGGGTCATACCTGCTTCCTCGGTATTTCTCGTCTCAGTATTTCTTGGCATATTTTGACCAAACTGCTTAGGACCAGTATTGGAATACCTAATTTTAATTCGTTATCTAAAAAACATCACGTGCGTGCTAAACTACGAC
>JAUMHM010000085.1:19786962-19802463 GCA_032362435.1 Melikaiella ostensackeni
CCACTCAGTGTTGCCAAACTTGGTGAAAAAAATTCCCACAGCCCAAAATGGCAACAGTACTCTTACTTTCTGGACAACCCTCGTACTTTTGCACGTGTACCGGGTTCAGAGACTATATATGCGGTCCTGAGTGTTTACTCACTCGTCGCTTTAAATCCGGTTGAAATCAGATTTTAATGGCGCCCGTTACTGTGCTGACCAGACCCGAGGCCGGCACAGTTACGCGAGATGAGTGTATTTGAGATCGAGTCAGTTTCATTGCTATGCAGACGAGGAAGATCAAGCCATAATTATACTTTACAATTATCAGTGCACTATAAACGTTGAGACGAGGCGGATAATCCAGCGGACCACAAACTTTGAACTTTGTGAGTGAATAAATTTCGCGCAGGATTCCGAGATACACATCGGTGCAGTTTCATTTCTACCTCACTCACCCATCCACATTTAATATCTCCATCCCTTTCTGTGTTTTGGCATCTCTCTTTATTTCAACTTTGCCGCCCACTTGAGAGAGAAGAGCAGCTATAGCAAGAGTACGAGTGGCTCACGGATTGGCACTCGAGGGTGCAACAGACTAAATTTCACTGAATTCAAAATTTCATCCCTCCACTTGACGAGATTTCATTCCTCGGTGTAACGTCGAATCATTCGGAGGCCCTCCTGGTGCGAAATTTGGAATCCATGTTTTATTTTACACAACGTTTAATCGTAAGGGGCGAATTTTATCGATGAGGCGATGACTCGAGAAAATAGAAAACTTGGGTATCTTTTCTAATTCCACGGGGATTCCGAACCTTGAGGGGTCACTTATGAGAAATCCCCTCGCCGAAGGGACCCCCGGGGAAACCCCGTGACGCTAAGATAAATCGCTCGAGAAAAGTGTATCGATTCTAAAACCGCTTGGGGAGCGAAGGACTGATAAAAATCACTGTAATTTCAAATTGAATTTTTTTGAAACTTAATTACGTTAAAAATAAATTAAAATGGGCACTTTTATGTATTTTAGGGCAGCATCAAGAATAATACAAAATAATAAACACTTTAAATAAGAGGATACATAAGTTAAAGAAACTGAAGTGAAAGTAATGATTTTTGTAGTTGATTTGATTGCTAAATAGTGTGAAGTGTTTAATTAAAACTCTAAATATAACAATTAATTTATATATATGCAAAAAGGTTGTCGACTAGTCTAGGAAAACAGGGAAAACCAGGCAAATGATAGTATTTTTTACCGCAAATTTCAAAATCTTTATAAGTAAATTTTTATTATTCTTTATTCACTTTAAATTCTCTAAAATTTTCACTATTCCAATTTGAAATTTCTCCTACAATTTTAAGTACTTTATATTTTAAAGCCTTCTCACTTCCGAGTTCCAAATTTTCAATTTGTTGTTTGTAACACTTCTAAATTTTAAATTACTCAATTTGCAATGACATTTTTGAAATTATTGAAAACTTTTGGCTTGGAAACTTTTCGAATAATTTAAAATTAAAACCTTCATAAATGGACATTATAATTTTTAAACGTTTAGAATTTAAAAATTTGTTATTTATCTACTGTCAATGCACGGTGCGGCTGAACCAAGCTTAAATGAAAGTTCCAGGTAAATAGAATTTTTTAATTGTTTATGGTAATATGGCATCCCACGAACATTTTAAGATGATAATAAAAATAGTCGGTACGGCTCTCTATGAAAAAACTCGATTTTTGTATTTAATTACTAAGAAATGATTAAATTTTCATAAGATTTTATATGGTAAATATTGGTTGACATTTTTTTTAATAGATTTTTTTAATGAGTCTGGTTGTTTTTCACCCCAAGGTGATTTTAAGATGAAAATGAAAATAATCGGAGGGCTTTTGTTTCTTAAAACTAGATTTTTGTAATTAATCACTTAGAAATCAAAACGTTTTCATAATTGTATGGTAAATATTGTTTAACATTTTTTAAAATAGATTTTTTTACTGAACGGTTATCTATCGCCCCACAAAAGTTTTAGGATAAAAATGAAAATAATCTGAGGGGTGTTTTTTTGGAGAAACTCGATTATTGTATTTAGTTACTAAAAATCAAGTTAAAAAAAACACCCCTCCGATTATTTTCATTTTCATCTTAAAATGTTCGTGGAGTGACAGACAACCACACTCAATAAACAAATCTATTAAAAAAAATATTAACCAATATTTACTGTACAATCTTATAAAAATTTCTACATGTATTACTAACTTACTGCTTAAAAAATGTAACTAACTTTGACGTCATTACAAATAAATTAAATTAGATTGAAGGACTTTCAAGAATGAAAAATTCTATAACCATTTAACATTAAAATATTGTCAAGCTGAAGGTTAAAAATTGTATAGTTTTAAATTGCAGTCGTTCAGTTGTTTATCCTTCAGAGCTTAAATTTAAAAATATTGACTGCTAAGTCTCTCAATTTTTAAGTGTTCGAGTTTGCAATTATTATTATTTGATCGACATTCAATTTGAATGAAAAAAATGTCACTAATCCTCATTTAGAGATTGTCTAATTTTTTAGGGTTCACTCAGAAAAATGTTTGATTGAATCAAACAAACAATTGTTTGACGCTATACAAAAGATATAATTTGTTTGAGTCAAATAAAATTTGTTTGAGTTAAAGAATGGTGTGTTTGAATCAAATAAATTGTTTGAATCAAACGAATATTCGTTTTAATCAATCAATTTGTTTAACCTTGTATCAACGAAAGAATTTGTTTGGTTCCAAGAAATATTTTTCTGATTTTTCAAATTCTGATTTATTTAATTACGAAGGCTTCGGCCTTGAAATTGCACAATTTTGAATGCTTCACTCTAAAATCGTGTTTGATTTTGAAGCCTTGAGAATTAAACTCATTGAGAATAGAATGCTTCTACTTTATAACTGTATATTTTTGAAAAAAAAATCTTTAAAAATCATAACCGCTGATAAAGTCCTTTCGTAGAATAGTACACTGAGGAGGGCACCAGTCTCCTGCAGTTTGGCCTTACGATGGAAGAAGACCATTCATTGCTCCAAAAATGTGATAAGAATGCTCAACCGTGAATAAAAACTTAACAAGCTTCGAAACTTCCCTAAATTTATATCATTTAAAACTTTTTATTTTTTCTTCTTCAACGTTTCTTAAACTTCAAACATTTTTTCAAACTTCGGTCATGCAAAGAAAGTATGAAAACGAAGCCAGAACCAAAGGAGTTATGATCGGTTTGTGTTGTACACTGAGGAGGGCACCAATCTCCTGCAGTTTGGCCTTAAGATGGGAAAAGACCAATCATTGCTCCAAAAATGTGATGAGAATTTTCAACCGTGAATACAAACTTAACAAGCTTAGAAACTTCCCTAAATTTATATCATTTAAAACTTTTTCTTTTTTTTTTCTTCAACTTTTCTTAAACTTCAAACATTTTTTTAAACTTCGGTCATGCAAAGGATAGTATGAAGACCAAGCCAGAAGCAAAGGAGTTATGATCGGTTTGTGTTGTATACTGAGGAGGGCACTAGTCTCCTGCAGTTTGGCCTTAAGATGGGAAAAGACCATTCATTGATCCAAAAATGTGATGAGAATTTTCAACCGTGAATAAAAACTTGAGAAGTTTAGAAGCTTCCTAAGCTTCTATCATTTAAAACATTTTAATGAGTAATATTAATTTTGTGAATTTTTATTATTTTTTTTGTGTATTGAACAATGATGAAATTTTAAATCCACCCTTGTTTTTTCTGACCCTTTTCCTATGTTACAGATAATAATTCTAGGTACCGATTTTTTTTCGCACTCAAAATTTTAAGAAATAGTATTGTGATAAAACGTAAAACTATGAATTAAATATTTACAAAATTATCTTATCTCGCAATTGAAAAATTTGATTGTCACTATCTACTAATCTTCTACCTTTAATTCCCTAGAGAATTACACTTAGACCACTCTCCAAAATAAAGGAGTTTATCGCCTCTAAAAGCTTCCTAAAGACTACTGGCATGAAAAACATGGGGGTGGAAAGGGTGTAAGCGTCGTGGTGGAAAAACAAGGCGGCTATCCACGTGCCGGTGGTTTAGCGTCTGCAATCCGAAGCGGAGAGATGAAAGCGACAGAAGGTATAAAAGGACGATCTGCAGGACAAGGGAGTTATGGGCAAGAAGGGAAGAAGTAGAAAAAACGTCCCAACACCGTCGCTTCAACAACAACACACACAAATTTATCCAGATTGTTATGTGCTCTCACACACACGTTATTTTTTCTCACACATACAATAGTGCAAGATGAGAAATGCAGCCGAGGATGGATGTCCACAATTGTCTGGTCCAGGTCTGATGGTAGTACCAGCCGGCGCCACACGATCCTGGTCTCGCTCCTGTTTTTAACAGACAACTTTTATTTGCTTTTGCTGTGCTTTGCTGTGCAATGCGTGACCGAAACCCTACCACCAACTGTTTGTGGGGATTCCCGTATTTCTGATGCGCAGGCGATGGGTAAAATGGACGCATTCCAAAACTGGCGGGCCGCGACCGATGGTCGTTTAGAATGGTCTAGGACTCTAGGGGAGATGTAGATTGTAGGTGGATGTGAGAGTAAATGTATGTCTTATATATTCTATTCTATCCTATATTGTTGCTATGGAAATAAGAAGGGAAAAGGACCAAGGCTGCTGTCCCTGAGTTCTGAGTCCACATTGCAAACTTGTAGAGTGTGGACGACATTCACTCGAGACAGGATAAAGAAAGATTCAGTGTGTGTAATCTTAAATGTCTGCATCCAACATCTAGAATTCATAAGTTTCAAAATGTAACACTTGTTCAAATACACTTATATGGTGTTTAATTATTTACTAATAAAAGAAGACACTCGATAATTTGTACCATTTAGAAGTGAAAGTCTTTTGTTTGTCTATTAAAACCTTATTTACTGAATAATATGGCAACTACAAAATAAAAAAATAAGAATTGGGACCACTAGATATGAACCGCCCTATGGAAGTAACCCAACCGCTTTTCCGCTCGGATTCTCGACACTTTATCATCGCATGCTCTGTCTCGGCCTTCTTGGTACGAGATAGTAAGTATACCCCCAACCGCGAGAACGTAACGTCGGTTAGGACGGTTAGGTTATGGACTGGTCCAAGCGGCTTCGCGCTATATGGACCGCATCAAGCCAACCCCTTATAGATATAAACTCTATGCACCATAAACGTAAAGCAATATCTGCCAGATATCCTCTTTCCTCTCGCTCTACCATGTACTATGATAGTTTCAGAGGGGACGGATAAATAATTTCATTTGGCTTTCCTCCCTTTTTGTTGCTCTTCTCTACAAACGAACTCTCCATTACTCGCTACGCATATTCTGTCATTTCCAGAATTTCAAATGTTTCCCACATTACCAACCCGCCCGAAAGTTCGCCATTCCTCTACCATTCCTGTAACTTCATTATCTGCATGTTAGAGCAGCACAATTTAATTTCGAGGGCAATCTGATCCATTAATCATGAATCGTGCCGTATGTTACAAAGTGATAAAAGTAATTTTGCTTTCAAGTTTTAAATATTTTGTCACTCAACAAATTAATTAAATATCAGTGAGTTTTAGTAGTGGTGCTGTCCGATATGGCACCACTAAGTTTTAGTACCTGCTGTTTCATTTTTTGTTTTTTGATTTTACCAATCCGAGTCCTAGTCGCACATTCACATGTTTTTGACAAAAGTAAATTTAGCCAATTATTAGTTCCGGCACTTAACGGATCGCAAATATGAAGAAACAAGTGGATTGTGTGCAGTTGGACGCCAGAAAAACACGCCTTCTTTTGAGTCGTTAACGGGATTCGGACAAGACGAAATAAAGAAAAATAAATCTCTCTCGAAACCGATAAAGGTCCTGGAGTATTCTCCTAAGTCACGAGCCTTTTGGGAACTTGAAAAGAAAAAGAGGTGGTGGAGGTAGGGATGAAAGATCAAACAAAGTCGAGAAAATTGATTGCTTGGCTTAAACAGCGTAGCAAATGATAAACTGACAATCAACAGCTATCGATTTAAAGAAACAAATCCTCAATTTTATTTCCACCGAATTCAAAAATTGAATATTCTTAAAATTATTTAGTTGTAATACCAATTAAATGTCAAATAAAATTGTATTTGAGAACCACGACCTCTTGAATAGACAAGAAAAACTTTTATAGAATCCTTTTTCGAGAGGATTCCCTCGTATCGTAGCTCGACAGGCTCTTGCCGGGTATTTGTGAAAAATAAATTGTTCTTCCGTGAGACCATACACGAACAATTTATTTATCGCGGCGCCAGGCCGCACTTACGCGACGTGTTTTGTTATTTGTTTTATATATCTCCTCCTCTTTTTTTCGTCCCGAGGCTGCTTTGCGATCTGTCAAGTAAATCGCTAGTTGCTTGTGAAAACATTGGGGACGAAAATAAAATAAAAGCATCAACAATGAAGCATTGCTTGTTTTAAAATTATCGGTACATGAATTTTTCTCGCTCATAGCAACCCGGACTTTCACCCGGACGAGAGGTAGTTAAAAGAGAATTATTTTTCAAGAACTGTTTGATGTTCAAATTTAAAATAGAAAGGAAGGGATTTTGTCAGAGTTAATGCTTTATACGAACTTTCTCACAAAGGTGAGTAATTCATCACGAATCTCTTTTATGCAAGTGTAAATAATTTTACAAATATATGTCGTAGGTAATTAGGAAAATTAGGGATTTAGCTATAAACCTGGGGAATTAGCTAAATGCCGGGGTTTAGGAAAATCTTTCATTCAAGTATTACCTTCTCTCTAATTTCCTATTCATAAAATTAGAACACTTTCAGGTCATTTCTCTAATTTCCTAGAGCGTTTTAGGTATTTAAAAAAATCTAAAATTTAAGGATAGAATTAGTCTTTATTTTGTTTAATAACAAACGTTAGACAATGAAGAAAATTTGTTGAATAAATAACTTTTTTTAATTAGGCCGTGGCTAAATGTACCGAAATTTCAGTATGAATAGCTGGATTTTTTCGGTACACGTAGATACTGCCTTTTAATTGATTTTATAATCAACAATCTCTTTTTCTTGTAAGTATACTCTATTCCAAGACCTGAATTTTGAATTGATCATTTATCTCAGTAAATATGAAAAATTTCGTGAAATATTCTAGACAAAAGTTGTAGATCTCATAAAAGCACCCATTTTCGGTTCTATCCAGTTTTAGCCTACGAGTGATAGTTTTCGAGATATTCGAAGACACAGGGGTGCCTTCCTGTAGAATGGCCTCAAAAATGCTCCAGAATAATGAAGACGCATCCGAAAGCGCGAACGCTGAAGAAAGAGCCAACCCCTATCGTAACCCACCTTGTTACAACTCCTAAGCTTTGTCTACCTTTTTCTGGAAAATTATCATCTTTAGAGTAAAAATACTATAAGATAAAATGCTCACTTTTATGAAATCTACAACTTTTGTCTAAAGTATTTTTTGAAGTACCCATTATTTACGGAAAAAGATGAAAAAACCATGATTTTACGAGTTTTTTAATGGTTTTTGCCATCAAAACGAAATTTGCGCCAATCTTCATTATCATATTCGTAATCAGCGCGTGAAAATACATAAGTGTACGTAGTTTCAAAAAAATCAGAGGTCCGACGTTCTCGGAATTACACCCAAAAAGTTGGATGAAATTTCGAAAAAGAAGCTAGGGATCAATCGGTCAAGGGTGTACGACAGAGAGGATGCAAAGTGTAAAGGGTACTTTATTGAGAGGCGAAAGTGCAAAAAGTAAGGAAGAGAAATTACCGAGTCCGCATTATCATGTGTGAAAAATGTATCAACTTTTAAGAATGGGTAGTGAAGTTAATATAATAAAACGGAGAAATCAGAAGAATCAATCTTTCATCTTCATGGTAGCCCTGGAGGATTATTATGAAAAACTGTTAGAAGCTCAGTTCAAACCGGCCATGAAGGTAGAGACTAAAGGAATTATAAAACAAAATACTCATTTTATGCTAAAATTTCAGCTTTTCTGAATACCTAAAATGCTCTAGGAAATTAGAGAAATGACCTGAAAGTGTTCTAATTTCCTGAATATGTCAGGGAATTAGAAAAAAGGTAATACCTGAATGGTAGATTTTCCTAAGCCCCGGTATTTAGCTAACTCTCTAGGTTTTCAGCTAAATCCCTAATTTTCCTAATTACCTAAGATGCATATATTCCTTTGAGGATAAAAGAATGAAGATTCACGAACATCACAACCTTTGATAAGTTGTTCATGCTTGCTTGGATTGCCTTGCTAGACATTAATCCAATAAAAATGACCACCCACTTCATACCAGATCATTTAAAAATTAGTATGGACACAAACCCTTTCAAGCAAGGACACGAACAAATCGACGGCACCGAGTCGGTAAGTGTCGGCAACGGAATCTATAGTTTAAAAATCCTTCTACCAACCTCATTCTCGAATATTTTTCTCTGAATAAATTGTCTCTTAAATGCCTATGACTCAAACTTTATAATGATCAATTCATCTTTATCTGTGAGTGATGATACCACGTATATCGATATCAAGTGAAGATGATCGACACTGAATGCGAGACAAGACGATCCTTAACCTGGGAAAGTTCGTGGAATTGTTTGTATAGGAGTATCCGAGGAGAATCTGATTAGATAGCACGAGTCAGTTTGTTAACCCTTCAAGAAGTGTCAATAGGACGCCCCACATCAATCACATTTGCAGCACGTACAGTGAGTTTAATCAGTTAGTTAATGAAGAAGTTGGTAAAGCCTGATGTACTTTATCTACAGTAATTCTACACTCTTGTTTCGACAAGACAAGGACCCCCTGGCGCCAGGGGACCCAGACCTCTTTTCCTCCCTCATTCCTTTAGTTTTAGCTTTACCCGAACGAGAAGGACAGAGCAATCGTCAAATCGTCATCTCACTTGATTTCTTTCTTCAGCCAAGCACGTTCCAGTCACGTAACTACGTAACCTTAAATTGGTCAATTATTTCTCAATCGTAGTATTCTACTCGTATTCCATCGCATTTACGTGCACTCCCTGCAACCAGCATTTGGAGACATTTCACCCGTTCACGTGTTTCACGATGTCTATAATATCGACAAGGTCAACCCTCTCGCTTTTCTTCACTATTGACGTCAAGATAATGTAGATAATATAAAACTGAGTGTAGATACGAGTTTCTTGCATAATTTAGACAACTATTAATTGTTCAACCATCTAGCATAGATAAAAACAGATTCTTTATCACACCTTCATCATAAGTGTGATTTTAGCGCCTGCAAACGATTCCTAAAACAGTATTTAAGGCTAGGCCTTTGAATAGTTTACTGAGGGTCCTAGGCTTATAAAGTAATGACGTACTGTGATTTGATTGGCTAACCATCAGCCACAGCACACTTTATCGGACGCTGAGCGATTCACATTTTCGCCGCACCATGGCGCTGTCTACACACCACATGACAGCTGAGTAGCTGACAACAGTCATGCGGAGAAGGTTATGAAACCCTTAAATCACACTTATGATTGCGTTGTGATGAAAATTATTGTATGACACATGGCCCCTGTGTGCAACATTTTTCTCGTGTGTGAAGTTGCGAACCGAGGGCTCTGGCTCGTATTGTACCTTAACACACGAGGAAAAAGTGTCACTTGGGGTCCTTGTATCATAAATAACTATTTCGCAACACCCGCATTCAAAATGCCAGTTTTTACGCCCATTTCGCGTGACAAAAATGGCCGATTTGTGACCGATGACGTCAGTTTGTTCTCAGCGGGGTAAAAATACTTTCACCCCGGTGATGTAGGAGCAAATGTAATTTTAGCGTGTTAAAAATGATGCTTTCAGTGGCGCCATCTGGCACCGTTTCGGAGAAGCTTTTAAGCAGTTTCAAAATGACAGCCTATTCTGGCGTACAATGTTTACATAATGTTTTTTAGTCAATCGATCACAAATCGAATCACTTCTGACACGCTTCACGGGCTTTTAAAAACTCCCATTTTGATATACGGTCGTTGCAAAAAGTATCGTGCGCTTTATAGCAAACTTCAAACATTGCAGGATAAGAATTTTTTAAAATGATTGTCATAAAAGTTGAGGTAAAAGCAGTTTTCCTATTCTACCGATTACAAGTAGGGTGGCCACTTAAATCTACGAAATTCCGGTTCAAGCTTTCAAAACTGAAATTTTTTTTTTGAGGTATTCAAAACTTAACTGCTTAAGAAATTGGAAGTGGAACTCTTCTGAATTCGAAGATTTCAAAATTAAAACATAAAGTACAGCATTTTTATTTTCAATTCAAAGGTTCATGAATGTGTAAGAAAATTTGAGAGCAGTATCCTTCAAAACTAAATAAATCAGACTCAAAGTCTCTAAAATAAGACCACCTTCAACAGAGTGTTATAAGTAAAAACGTTTAATTTTTTTAAAACGTAATCGAATTGCTTCTGGGCAACTCGGTAATCTTTATTTGTTTTACAGGAAATGAGACACAAGTTTCTAATCGTAATGTTAACAATGTTAACAAACAACTGCCGAAGGGCCACACGCCTAGGCCTACTTACACTTTAATTACTGTAGAGAGAATTACCTGAAAAGAAGGCCAAAGTCATATGCGTAACAAGAGAATGACTTCAATTTTTTTTTTCTCTTAAACTAAAAGTCATTAATTAAACAATTTTTGTTATGATGGTTTCAAAGGTAATCAAATATGGTATACTAATATGGTACTAACTATCAAGCATTCTAAACTAAAATTTTTAAAAATGTCTCAAATTTGCAATTACAATAAATTATGTGCAATTTGAGATTCGAAACCTACATAATTAGAATGCAACAATGAACGATTAAAAATTGCGTTTAATGGACAATTTTTAAATTGAAATAGTGAAATTTAATCTTTTTTTCATACTGAAACACTTTAAAGTTGAATTACCTTGACTGCGATCGTTTATAATTAATAATTATCATATTTGGTCGAATTTTCAGATTTGAATTTCAGATTTAGACCATTCAGTTTTGATCATTGCAGTTTGAAATCGTTCAATTTTAAGCACTTCACTTGAAAATTGTTTTGAAGAATTAAAATTTACAATTGATAAATTAGAAATGATTCAATTTTAAACAATTAAATATCAAAGTATTCTCTTATGTAACTTTTAATTCTGCATTAATCGATTTGGAAAGTTTTTAAGTTTAAATTGTTCAATTTCAGATGCTTTTAATTTTAAATTGTTCAAGCATTCAAAGCTACAATATAAATTTTTTTTTAATGGGAAATTCAAAATTAAGACATAATCTGAAGTTGACCGTCAATTTTCTATAATCGCTACTTCTTGAACATTGTTTACATTTCATTATAAAGCAGAAAAATGCTACTGTTATTTTGCACTGTATATTTAATAACGAAATAAAATGTGTGATTCATAATAGGGACTGTCTAATTTTACGGAATTTTCCGTAAGACTATAGTGTAGCGAAGTAGAGAAACCAGATAGAATTTTTAAGATGGATTTTAATTTGTGCCTAAAAAAAAATTTACTAATGTTTTCATAGTTTAAAACAATTAGTGAATAAAAAAAAAGATTGACCGGAAACTAAGTGCTACATATGTCATTTTTATCGTATAAAGTGAAAAAACACATTTTCCGTTTAAACTGGTTTTGTCAACAACAAAAAAAACATGAAATGAACTTTAATTAATACATATAATTATAGCAAAAAATTTGATTTAAAATATGTAAAAGAACATGAATTATAGACGAACAGAATTGAAATATGAATTCTAACCTAAGTTTCAGGTTATACTTTTTTAGATAGTGAATATTTCATGTATAAATTAATAAAAATTGATTTGAAGTTTATGTTTGCGTCAAAATGAGTTCATTTAAGTTTATAATGTGTTGAAACTTACGTGGCATAGTAAAATAATTTTTTTTTACACAAACAATTTGAACAAAAAACGTGTTTTTACAATGTATACGATAAAAATTCCAAATGTAACACTGAGTTTCCGATAAATCTTTTTTTTTTATTCACTAATTGTTTATAACTCTGAAGAACACTGGTTTTGTCAACAAAAAAAAACATGAAATGAACTTTAATTAATACATATAATTACAGCAAAAAATTTGATTTAAAATATGTAAAAGAACATGAATTATAGACGATCAGAATTGAAATATGAATTCTAACCAAACTTTCAGGTTATACTTTTTTTAGACAGTGAATATTTCGTGTATAAATTAATAAAAATTGATTTGGAGTTTATGTTTGGGTCAAAATGAGTTAATTTAAGCTTATCATGTGTTAAAACTTACATAACATAGTAAAATAATTGTTTTTTTGACAAAAACAATTTTAACAGAAAACGTGTTTTTTCAATGTATACGATGAAAATTCCAAATAGAACACTTAGTTTCCGATAAATCTTTTTTTATATTCACCAATTGTTTATAACTCTGAAGAACAGTGGTAAAACTGTTTTTGAGCGCAAATTAAAATGCATCTTCAAAATTCTACCTGATTTTGCGAATTTATATTTTAGCCGTATTGAAAGAATAAGTGGCGCATTGCACACTGTTAAAAATTTCTGTTGGAACTTTTGATGCCAAATGCATTGCTGTCCTTATAAAAATCATTATCAAAGAACTCTAAAAATAAAATATGAGAGAATTTCGATTGTTGGATTTATTTTCGGAAAACGGAAAGATCCTTCTTTTATTTACATGCTATTTTGAAGTAATAACAAAGTAAATTATACTAAAAAAATCAATGAAAAGCTGTTTGGTTGAGGTTATCCAGAACTTCAAAAAATAAACAAATGAGAAATATGTGAAATAAAGAAGTGTAGTGCTATTTTACGATTAAAAAAGAATTGGAAAATGTTAAGTATAAATATTATTGAAGCTTACAGTGTGATTTGAAGCTATGGTATTGGAAAAAATTAGATTTTCAACACTGTGATACTATTATTAGACAAACAGCAATTCCGGTCTTAAATCTGCAAATTAAACAAGATTTTGATTGTGCTGATATTTACAATTATTTGCTTATAACGAGGAAGTAAAAAGAATACTGGTATTACATTTTTTGGCTTTTTGGTATTTGTTTATTTTTTGAAGTTCTAGATAATCTCTATCAAAAAGCTTTTTAGACGATTTTTCAGTATAATAATCAGTACAAAAAATCCAACACCCGATGTTCTATCACACTTTGTTTTAAAAATTCATTAATAATGATTTTTATAATAACAGCAATGCATTTTGCATACCCAGTATTCGCGATAGCAGACGATAAGTGAATATTATCTGAACAGGTAGAGATTGTGACACACGTATTGCAATTTAACCTTTCAATACCGATATTGTAATTTTGCCTTACACTCGTATTGTGAAAGTGTTGTAAGATCCTAAACATCTTTAACAATGCAGTGTGACGAATCCCAATAAAAAGTTACAAGTATTTTTAACTATATAAAAAATTTTCTAAAAAAAAGTGTTGGTTCTACAAAGTGGCGGCTGGCTCTTCATATTAAAATTTCTTAATTAAATCTTTCAAATTAGATAATTTGAAATTTGATATCTCTAAAAGTATACAATTTTAGGGTTAGGAAGATTAGACATTGCAAGTTAAATCATTTTAGATTTGAAAATGTTACAAAATTAAACAATTTGAACTCGTCATTTCGACGAAAAGAACATAACAACCCCCAATTATTACAGAAATGACGCCTCTTGTTAATTAAATACATTATTTTAAAAAGCCTACTTTCCTGTTTTAGTGTTTGTCATTGAATTCTATCGAATTCCACAGTTGTAGGTTATAGTCTTGAGACTCTCGAGTATCTCAGTCATGTTTACGTTCTCCTTGACAACAATTTAAAGTGATTTTCTCCAATTAGTTCTACCGTCGACGAAGAAAATTGTCTCGATACTAAACAGAGTTCTTGCGAAATCCTAGGGAACTGTCATGGCTCTTTGTCTCAGTTAACGTTCATGAGTACACCCCTCAAGAGGAGCGTCAAGTGATCGTTTGGTATAGGAATATACGAGCAGCAGAGGGTTGTTTAAGAGACACAAAGTTGCAGAAGGGAGAATATGTTTGTTTGCAAACTCAACAGGAGTCACCCTGCGAAGTTTGCTCAGCGCCTTATCGGCGTCCCGATATATCATGGGATACTTTCTTTATCTGGAGAGGGAAACTGTAGATTATCCGACAGCCGGATTCTTCCCATCAATCAGAATAATCAACTAATTGCAGTTCGTTCCTTATTGTTTCTCTCTAACGAGCATAATGACAACATCATCTAATATAATGATTTCAGGATAGGCAAATTAACGTATCATTGCTACCGGCTCTGCGACCGATACTCCAATCTCGGTAATTTACAATAATTGCAATTAGTTTGAGATCGACTAAATTTGCCGACAAAGCCAATCTGTTAAACGCTAAAATGGAATGCCTGCGGATGCTGGTTATCGAAACGCTTTGAACACTTTAACTTTGTTAACTCAGCTCCTGTTTGGTATGCACACACTTTTCCGAAATGACTATTTGCTTTCGTTTACATTAATAGGCCTGTTTATGTCAGAATTAATTAAACGCGCAAATTCAAAATTGGACGTATTGCTTTCAAAGTGATTTTCCTGCTTATTTGCTATTTGCTTCCGGATCAATTATCATCTACATTCAGTATTTGCTCTGATTTAATTTAAGGTTTTCACTGTCCATCCATATAATTTTTAATAGTGGTTATTAAAATAATATAATCCGCTTATTTTACTTCAAATTTTTGTTATATAAACTATATATCCGAAATTTATTTTTATTTTTTCATTAAATGAAGGCTTAAAGTTGCATTAACTACAGTGGTTATTAGCGACTACAATAGGTTTAATACATTCTGTAGTTCTAAAGAAACATTATTACGACCAATTTATAGGTAGGTAATATTTCATACTAAGTACTGAATTTTAAATTTGAATATTTAAACACGAACAATATATGTAAGAATTCACAACGCTCACAACACATAAAACGTTGTACGAAGCTTTCTTTAGATGAGATTTCGGATGTCAATGACTTGAAGATAGTTAAGTACATTGTTGAATGCATTCGCGTCGGATAGCATTTTCTTGAAGTCCATTCCAACATGGTGATGAATCCGTTTATCGGTTTCTTTCTCGCAGTCAACCAATATATGATGTATGGAGACAGAAACTTCACATACATAACATTGCTCTTGTCCAGTTCTGGTGATTAGGTGGGAATGAGTTAAGTGAGAGTGTTGGATTCTCATCCTAGTAAGCGTCACTTGGTCTCTACGGTTTTCTAAGACGATTTGACTTTTTTGTTGTTGAAAAAATCGTTTCTAATCAGCTGCAGCTTGGTATTTCTGGAGGATTTCCAATGTTCATTCCAGAGGGTTTTGATGGTTTGACATATGTACTTATGTAGTTCTTGGAAGTCTTTATGATGCA
>JAUMHM010000085.1:19802563-19819562 GCA_032362435.1 Melikaiella ostensackeni
AGGCGCAGGGAGTAGACATGCTGATTTAGCTAAAGTGTCTACTGTCTCGTTTCGTTCGATTGCCAGATGAGATGGTACCCAGATTAGGATGATTTCCTTTCCCCGATTTTTCAATGTCCAATAAGTTTCTTGGATTTTTTGTATGTGATCAAATTTGTTGGTGTTTTTGATGGCCTGAATTACCGACGATAAATCCGTAAGAATAACAAAAAAAGAATCATTTGAATTTTCTATATATTTCATAGCTTGCAAAATAGCGCAGGTCTCGCATCTGAATATGCTAAAACAATCCGGTAATTTATACTTAAATTGATCATTAGGTGTCACCATAGCCCATCCACATTCATTGGTTGATTTTGATCCATCAGTATAAGTAGAGATATGATTTGGGAGTCTGTTTAATATTTCAGCGAACGCAGATTTGTATTCAATCGGAACAATTTCATTTCTGGGCAGTTCCTTAAAGTCTGAAATTTATTGTTTGACTTGATACGGGGCGTTTTTGTGACTGCAAGAGACACCTGACTTGAAAGCACGAAACGTAATTTCTGTACCGCACATAAATCGAGCCAAATGCGAATGAATCGCGGTACCAACTTCCGTCCATCGTTCAACCGACGTCAAAACGTTTATAGAAGAGAAGACCCGACAAAAGCCACGAGACAATGCAGAGGCGACTGGTAGAGACATAATTAATTATTACTCTTTGCCAAGGCTGCTTTCTTTCATTCCCGTCCGGGGAGGACGGGCTCGTTTGATTAATTCGTGGAGCGTGACTAATTGAGGTAATAACAAAAATGATGACCTTGCACGTTCTGGGTTCGAGGGTGGAAGCCACCAAAAAGAGAGGGTTTAAAACTTGGAAAGGTACGGGGTTGGCACCTTACGCAAAGGCGATATTTTATTCGGGGTCAGCGTCAAAGAGGCGGACAATATCTTCTCGAGCGACTATAAATACTCTTTGCTCGTAAAAAGTCATACGAGAAGTGGCAATAACGAGCAATAGTACCCGCTGCACTACGTGCGCATGCATAAATGTGCTTAGGTCTCACATAAGAATGTTTATGCCGGGGCACACGCATGATTACACGCGAGTACTTAGAGTCTTACGCATTGCGTACGTTTGTCTTGATCAAGACCGTAAGAAACATTTATTTATTTGTAAAAATGTCCCAAGCAGCAGAGATCGTTCAAACTATTTTAAAAAAGATTAAAGATCTTCAATTTCCAGAAAAGGCCGGGGCAAGATGGGCATAGTTATTACTTTCAGTGAAATATTTGCAACCTATAGTCGTTTTTTGAATTTTAAGTGGTCCTTTACATTCTGTGAACCTTCATGTACCAATTTTATGAAAGACGAAGTGTTCCAAAAATATTAGTTACAATAAAAATATGAAAATTATAAGTTGTGCACAAGTCTTATCTCGCCCGATTCTCCGGGGCGATACGAGACACTTATTGGGGCGAGATGAGACACGCTACCTGTTTATTACTTTTTTAATAGAAGATTATTTTTTGTGTTTTTTGTACACATAAAAGATTATTTATAGACATCTGCAAATAGAAATGAGTATCACGACATATTACACTGTTTTCATGATTGAGCAATATATGATTATTCGTATCATTCATGTTCTGTGAAATGTTCAACAAATAATTTTTTGAGGGATAATTAAGTTTTATTACTCAGGTAAAAGAGTTTATACATATTTGAAAGTATAAATTCAATTAACGGTCAATTTAATAAAAACTTCCCTTATATATTTCAATTTTTCTAATTTCAAGTAAGTGAATCAGAATCATTAAGATATACATTTTTTAAATGTCTATTAAAACCTGCTGTTGAATTAACATTTATTTGCAGTTTTTCATCAACAGTATATTCCTATTATTTGTTAAAAATACTTTATAAAATGTTCTTCTAAATTACACACCTAAAAAACATAATTTTTCATTGGATAAAAATGGGAATATTTCTGCAAAATTTAAAGAAATACTAATTTTAAATATAAATTTTAGAAGTATTCTGAAACTTGTAAGTGTAAATAAAAATTAAAATTTCGCCTTGAAGATGCTGAAGAAAAAACAACTCTGAAATAAAACCAATTGCAGCTGATCCGGGCATTATAATTTCTTCATAAAATAGATTTTATAGTAACAGCCATAGACTCTTTTGACCAAAACTGTCAGTTTGTCTTCTGTAAGTTCTTACTTTTACAACTCTCCTTAAAATCTTTACCTATTTTCGAACATTGCACTCGAAACGAGTTGAACATTAGTTTAACATTAAAATTCGATAAAAAAACTTCACGATAAACCTTAGGCTGAAAATATTATCTATTCCTTTTCATAATTTCTTTCTGATTTAATAAACAGAATAACAGTATTTAGATGTTGAAATTTCAATCGTTTTTATTTTTAAATTATTTACATAAATTCTTTCCTTTCCGTTTTCGAGAAATTCAATATCATTATCTCTGTTATTCCTGAAAAGAACAGCAACAAAAACCACATATTCAGTCATTTCCAATATTCTAGCCAAACAAAGCTGAACAGTTTATAATTTCAAGAACTCTAAAAAGAATTTCCGAACTAAGGAATCTAACGGTGAACAATTATACACTTGAAGGTTTCAAATTAAGAACTTAAACATCCAAAATTGAACAAATTTAAAGTCAAACGTTCAAAATTGTATAATTTCAAAATAAAAGTTGAATAATTTTGATGTGAAAAACTTCGAACTATTTGAAAATAATTCATTTAAAACTATACAGTTTCAAAATAGTATAAGTGGGCGTCCGCATGAAAAGGGACGGTGCGGCTGAACCAAATTTAAATGAAAGTTCCAGGTAAATGGGATTTTTTGATTGTTTATGACTTTGTGGTAATATGGCATCCCACAAACATTTTAAGATGTAAATAAAAATAATCGATACGGCCCGCGTTTTTGAAAAAGGCGATTTTTGTATTTAATTACTAAGGAATGAAGAAATTTTATACATTTTCAACGGGACAGTTTAAGTTCATGTATCAAAAGGCATTCAATTTAAATTGTACAATTAAAAGAATTTTTCGGAGACTTTAATTAAAGATTATTCAAATTATTCTTTTGAAAGTACCCAATTTTTAATTTTGATTTTGAAATTATTTAATTTAAAACGATTTGAAATATGAAAATTTCATGAGGCTTCCATCTAAAATAAATTGTTTAAGTCTTAAAGGGTTCACTTTACATTAGTTGAATTTGAATCACTGTTAATTCAAAATTGTCTGACAATTAGACTCTAATTTTTCAAGGTTCAACACAACATTATTTTGATCGCTTTCCT
The DNA here is from genome assembly GCA_032362435.1 of Melikaiella ostensackeni. NCBI lineage: Eukaryota > Metazoa > Arthropoda > Insecta > Hymenoptera > Cynipidae > Melikaiella > Melikaiella ostensackeni. The sequence continues at coordinate 19,805,893 of JAUMHM010000085.1, forward strand.
TATAAATATCTTTGGACTATTAAGGCTTTCATTATTAAATTACGCAATTTTGAATGCTTCGAATACGAACTTATTAATTCAAAATTAAAAAATTGGTATTTTTAGACTTTAATCATTAAGAAATTTTATAATTAGGCTTGCAAAACGTAATTTCATTTTACAAATGACATTTAAAATGATTCTGAGAAAAAATTCTGACTCAAAAAATAAATGCACTTCTTTTTCCCGGTTCATTCCCGGTCTACTGGCTACCCTGTAATAATTTGAGACGGAATATTTAGTATTGCTAAGGATAATCTGCAGCTCAAGTCAGACAATCTTGGGTCAAAAACCTGATGGAAAAAATGGTATAGACGTGACTGAGACTGTGAAATGTGAAGTAGACTGTAAAAATTTTGTCCGCGAAAATTGTAGCTTCAGCCGTGAATGGATGCTTCCAGGGGCGCGTCGTTGAAAAGCCCATCCGGACACGGAGAAAAATGCAAATAAAAAATCTTTCATGGAGTTCTAGAAGTCTAGCAATTAATTTTCACGTTGATTTTTTCGGGAAGAGTACTATATATTTTATATTTGGACATAATCATACATAAAATTACTTTTGTAGGTTGATTCTAAACCAATCTATTCAGACTATTCCATTCTTCAAAATAGAAAAAGGTAATAATCCAAAATCACAAACATATTTGTAAAAATTACTAACTTTCACAATTTTGTGGACAATATTTAAATAAACAAGATATCTTTTTGTAAACTGAGTCAATCATTAATAACCTCAATTAAAGAAATCTCAAGTATTCATGTGCAACCCTGTAGATTGGAACAAATCTTGGCTTATAATGTCTCTCTTTTAAAATTTCTTAAAGATCGAAATAGAATCTACCTTCAGGTGAATGGAACAAATTTTTTAAATTTCAAAAAATTCCATTGATTTCAGATGAATAGGAGTGAATAGAATTAGCGAATTTAGAGGAATTTCAGGAAAATGAGAAAAATTCGAAGAAATTCCTAAAAATTCTAGGTGAATTTGTAAAAAATTCAAGTGAACTGAAAACAATTCAAAACTGTTTATAAAATTAATTGAATTCATTAAATTTGAAGTGAATTTAGAACAATTTAAGAAAATTCAAAAGAATTTGATAAAATGTTCAAGAATTCAAGGCGGCTTTCAATGACTTTAGGGTGAATAAAAAAAATTTTAATCCATTAAATTGAGTAGAATGAAGTGAATTTATAAGAATTCAGGGTGAATTCCAAATGAACTGAAAAACATTCAAAAAATCCGAAACATTCCATGATTTCAGTAAACTTGGGGTGAGTTTAGAAAAATTCAAGGGAATTCAAGAGAATTCGATAAAATTCATACGAATTCAAGATCACTTAAAAATAATTCAAGTGAATGGAGCAAAATTTTTATAATCCAAAAAATTGCATTGAATTCAGATAAATGGGAGTGAATAGAATTAGTGAATAAGAATATGATAAATTTCATAAGAATTCAAGCTGCATCTAACATTCTTCAAGGTGAATTAAAAGAAAAAATTTTTATTTCAAAAAAGATTAGATTTCAGTGGATTTTAAGGGATTTTCAAAAAAAATCAGGGTGAATTCAAGTAATTCAACAAAATACAGAAATCGTTATTGATCTGAATTCAATAATGGTTAGCCCTTGGGTTCTCTGTTCTAATTTCGGTCGAGTATTCCTTTCCGGTAAAATTTGCCGGATTTATATTTTCTCTTCGGGCATGTTTTGCCAGATTTTAATTTTCTCTTCCAAAATATTTTATTCTGAATGTAATTGAATTAAAAAAAAATTTGGCAAAGTATGCCGGAAGAGCAATTTAGAAAATATGAAAACATGGATCAAAACACCCAGTGCGAGAGAATAATACTGAATAGATATCAAAATTACGTCCGTTATTAACGCAACTACATTTCGCAGCAAAGCCATTGTATCTATCATTAAAAGATTGTTCTTCCCGACTGCATTTTTGATCCGTCGATTAATAAATGCCTATAAAGAGTTCATTGTTAATGGGTGGGCTGATGAAAGCCACGTTATGAACACAGTACTCGCGCTATTGCAGCTTATCAAAATCTCAGATTACGACCTGGATTCAGTAATACCCTTTATAATCCTCATATCCTGCCTCTTCAGAATCTTATTACTTTTTATCACGACCGAAGCAGAATTCACAATATCTAAACCAGGAATTAAAATCTGCACTGCTGTACACCAGGGTATTTGCCCGACGGATGAATTTAAATTCCCGATTTTCTCCCGGTCAATTTAAAACAGTTGCAGCACGGAGAAAATTGGTATGGTCACAGTAACTAAAATTATCAAGTTGCATACAATATGGATACACTGTCCAATTTTTTTATTCAGACATCTTTTATCTACGTTGTTAGATCCACAAGACATAAGATATGCAACAAAAATGATGCCGAAATCAAGAGCATTTTCAACAGCCGGAATTAATGATCGATTTTTGAGGTCATAATGAATTGATTCAGGTTCATGTATAATCAAGTCAAGCCATGATGACCGACGTTCTTGGAGTACTTTAGCTTATATGTAAGCTTTTTATGATTTCTGATCGTGCAGTGTACTTGAAAAGTTAAAAAATAACGAAACTTGATAACAGAATATATCTTCTGTTTTAAGTATATAGTAGTTGTCACTTGCGCGCATTTAGACAAAATATTTAGATTATGACATCCACGCCAAAAACTGGTTACCATTTTGTTTTGTTTGACATATGACCCTGAAAGCAGATCAAAATGATCCGAATGAACAGATCGTTGTGATCTCGAGAGTCAAATGATCGCTGGAGCAAAATGCTCTGCAACAAAAATGATTTTTTTACTGTGAGCGGAGAGTGCTTGTGGATTGTAGAGTGCTTGTGAATTGTAGGTGGAGAGTTGCTTGGGTCTCGACCTTACCTAAATGGGAGCAAACGCTGTGATAATCCTCTAACTAGGATTAACAGTCCCAAATGCATAAATTTTATTGCATTTTATTGCATGATTGTTCGAACGAGCTTGTTAACAATTGGAAAGATGTTTGGAAGGTTCTAAGATCGCTCTCTTAACTAAAATATTTCCTCTGGATTTTAGAATTTAGCTATGGTAATGGTCAATGCTGTTTTAAATTTAGAAAGGTTGGGGAATAATAGAAAGAAAATTTTGTGCTATCTTATCCGGGTCGCGGAAAATGCAAGAATGTCCAGAATGAGGTTCATGCTTCGAATCTACTATTGATTTTGAGAGTATAAAATCTAATAGGGTAAAATATAAAATAATAGTATGAAAAATGGTATTAAAGTTAGGATTAAATACTTATTAAAATATACGTACAATTACCACGGTACATTAACTTTCATACATAGAGACATACAAAAATTTATGCAAGACGGAACAATAAATATTTAAACCGAATATTATTATATAAAAAACATCCTTCTGCATCCCTCGTCCTAAGACATGTAAAGAAGGACATGTGACCTCAAGACATCCCGGGACGTAACATGCAGCGTGATTTTGAAAACGTGAATGGCTAAGTTATAAACAGTATAACTTTAACGTGTAAATCAAAAATATTCAGAACAAAATTTTTATATCGAAAGTATTACAAAAGGAAAAAGAGCAAAACCTAGTACTTTTAATCGACTTCGCAAAATTTAAGGGAAGGGTACTAAGGGATTAAAACATTGAAGAATGTTTAAGAAGGAATAGAAAGGATTAAAATGATTTTATAACACATATACATACATATATAATAAATACATATTTTATAAAAATTGTAAATTTGTAATAGGTAAGAAAAGATAATCAGTCGAAATTATTTCAGCATCAGAACATATTTCTATTCTTATCTTGAACTTATATCTTATTTTAATGAATGATTGTAATATAATATGGCTTTTTATATCACAACGGATATTAAATTACAATTCCTTTACATAAAAATGTGTCCGTATGTGTTGTATTTGAGTATATTTTATATAAACTTTTGTACCAGAGCTCCATAAACAAGTTATAATTAAGAACATAATATTCAACCCGCAAATCTGCCTTTACACATTCCCTTTATTTTTCAGGCACTGTAATGTGATTTTTATTATTTCTATTCAGATAGCTTAATTGTAAGTTTTTATAATTTGTTAATATGTAGGAGAAAGAAACTTCTGCATGAAATGATCGAGGGATAAGTAGTTCAACTTTCAATCAATTAGTTGAATTTTCAACCAAAAAATATGGTTTTTTAACCAAATAGTTAAATTTTCTACCAAAAAGATGATTTTTCAACAAAATAGTTCAACTTCCAACCAAGTAGTTGATTTTTTTACCAAAAATGTTACTTTTTAACAGAGTAGTTGCATTTTCAACAAAATAAATAAATTTTCAAACAAATAGTAGAATTTTTAAGCAAACAACATGAATTTCGAACCCAATATAGAATCTAATAAGAAACTCCAACTATTTTTCTTTGAGAGTTATTTCTTTTTAATGCAAAAGTCTACTATTATATTTTTGGTTCAGAATTCATCACTTCTGGTTAAAAAATCTACTATTGGCTTGAAGACTTCATTATTTTTTGGAAAATTCGTCCCTTTCGCTTGAAAGTTCAACTATTTATTTGATTCTAAATACAACTGTTTGATTGGCAATTCATTTCTTTTTCAAATAAATCTTCGTGTAGGTAGAAAATCCAACGATTTTGTTGAAAAGTCATCTTTTTTTCGAAAATTCAACTGTTCTGTTAAAAAATTCGTCTTTTTGGGTAGAAAGTTTGGCCCTCTCGGTTGAAAATTCATATTTTTTAGTGGAAAAATTCTTGCTTGAAAATTCACCTTTCTTAGTAGAAAATTCAAATGTCTTATACAAAATTTGTTTTTTTTTTTGCTTGAAGATTCAACTGTTTTTTCTTTTTTGAAATAACTTTTTGTTTCAATCTATTTTGTTTAAAAATTTCATCATTGTTGTCGCTATATAAGTTCTGACTTAGTTTATTCGGTATTAAAACAGTTTTGACACTTTTTTTTCAAAGTAAGATGTAGTTTCTGAAATTAAAAAGCTCTTTTTAAACGTAAATTAGGAATTTTCCATCTATAATTATTATAAATATAGCAAAAAATGCTGAAGTTTCAAAAGGTTGACTGACTTTGAAACTGTTCATTAAAACTTTCAGCTGAATGTTTTAAAAAGTATAAATTTCTGAAACGGCACGTTGCTGATGGATAGAGATGGGACCTTACCCGTATGACGAGGAAATTTACCAACTTTACCGGTAATATCAGTAATGACAGGTCAAGCTGGTAAATCTGGCAAAACTCATATTTTGAAGAAATTATCATTTGTTATCCAGGTTATCATTCTAAAAAAATCCCTTAAAAAATCCTCCGAAGAATAGTGGTGGTAAAAAAAACCCGCGAAAAACTTCTCCGCAGGATTACGAATAAGAATTTTTGAGGATAAAAAACGACAAAAAATTACAAACTTCCGTGTCTTTTGGTCGTTTTTGACCTATTTTCAAGTTATTTTCAATAGGGGTAGTCTTGAAGAGTTTTGCGGCATTTCTTACCGTCACCATTATTTGAGGGATTATTGAAGAGATTTTTTTAGGAGATAAGATCAGCAAAAATTTACAAACTTCAAGCTTTTTTAGACGATTTTCTGATTATTGAAGAACCGCTTATTACTAAGGTTGGTTTTTAGGGGGTTTGCGATGTTCCATAACGGCATTCTCCGGGGGATTACGAATGAGAATTTTTTGGTGTAAATAATCTCCAAAAAGTTACAAACTTCGGAATCTTTTTGTTGTTCTTTCCGATTTTTTTGCCATTTTTAATAGGAGGTGATTATTAAGGGTGCGTTCCGAAATTCGAGTCACCGCGAATGTTGTTCTGGCGATGATTCACAACGGCTGGAGTAATTATTTTTCTAAATAAATGTTAACTTTGTCAACTCTGCAGTGGCACATACGGAAATGTGTTAAGGGTTGTTTCCCATCCCCTAAATTAAAAAGTTGAGTTTATTTTTGCAAATTATGTATTTTTAAGTCGCCGCAAATAATTTTGGCAAAAAAAATCTTATCATATAAATTTCTTTTCTCATCGTTCCTTTGAACGTTCAGAACTTTATGGTCATATAACATATGTATAGTAAAATCTATAGTAATACTTTTTAGAATTCAATTTCCAAATTTTATAATTTATGGATCAAATAGTTTTTATAATTGAACTATAATGTATCATTTTGTTTACTGATAGTTTCAACTGAATTCATTGTTAGTGCCACAGTCATTAACTGTAAAGATTAAGCAAAATCACAAAACAAACTACCGTTGTCGTATGATTCAGAGCCTGGGCTGGGTCTAGCCAAAAAAAACTTTACACCTTCGGCCAGGCTCAGGCCAGATTATCTGGTCAGCATGAAGACTGAAAACCAGACGGAAAAAACCAGATGTGAAAATCCCCGCATGAGAAATTGTTTATAGGTCAGGTATGTAATTATTTAATTTTTTAATGATTCCTATACCAATGAAGATTCTTGTTACAATCGGCATATATGTACTTAGCAAATCGTATTTCATGATTTTTTCATTCGAGTCCAGAGTAAACATCCAAGTCCATCCATCCAAGTACATCCAAGTCCAGCAGTAATAATTCATTAGAATTTTTAAGCTATATTCAAAGAAAAATCTATTGAAAAGTTACAATAGAGGAGATGGTTTGAATATGGAATAGGGCTCGAATATGGGATAGGTTGATTTATGACAGACAAAAATGTGTAGTCTATTAGTTATAGTGCGAACTGAATGCTCGTTAGGGCAGCAGAAAATGTTGTCATTTTCGTTTTTTTTATATTTGTTGTGTGTGCATGAGCCAAAATAATATAAAAGTGAATACCCGCGGGTTCTTCTCAGGGTAGTATTTAATCTGTTTATAATCTAGTAAATAAAATTTTACTAATAAATGTTGTATGTAGTAGTAGAGTAGGGCTGGTGGAGTAATATTACAGGGGAGATATGGAGACACTTCTGTCTAGAGATTAGGTTTTATAGACGCAAAAATTTTGTAGGTAGTGGCTCGAATATGGAATACTTTCCTGGCCATGGGCATATTAATAGAAGTAGCAAGAAAATTAATATTCTGCTTAGAGAATTTTGTAGATAGTGGTTCGAATATGAAATACTTTCCTGGCCGTGGGCAGCCTAATAGAAGTGGCAGGAAAATTAATGTTTAGCTAAGAGACTTTGATCAAAAGATGATTATCTTTTGATCAAATTCTCTTAAAATTTTAAAGGTAGTCGCTTGAATATGGAATACTTTCCTAGTTATGGGCAGACTAATAGAAGTAGCAGGAAAATTAATACTCAGCTGAGAGAATTTGATCAAAAGATAATCATCTTTTCGAAAAGTAAAAATGAAAAAAAAAATGATCTTACAATTGTTCGAATAATTTTTGTTTAAACCATTCAGTCGAACATGATGTCGGTGCATTATCGAGCCTGTGGGTGCGCGAGTCTCGTAAAGAATTTTAAAATGATTTCTTTTGTTGTAAATTAACCTAAGAAATATTTTTCTGTGGATTACTTAATTATTCTTCTTGTTATTTCACGATTACTGTAGGTATTCCATATTAGAGCCACACTTTTCAGATTTTGGGAAATCTCGTTTTTTACTAAATTTAAATTTTTAGAAAAGTCGTTTATGATAGAAAAAAGTGGAGGAAACAGTTGGAAAGTTTATTCAATTACTTTTCAAGTGACCTATTATTCATTTTTTTCGGCTGATAGAGTCTCAGCAATCCATCGAAAAGAAGTTGGTATTCCATATTCGAACCCTTTCCTCTACATGTATTGTAATTTTTCAATACACTTATTACAACTTTCCTTTGCAAAACAGCAATTACGATTTTACATTACAGTTTGTATTATATAGTTCAGGATTTCTAGGATTCATTAGAAGACTTACCAGATCGATTTTTAACATTTCTCGAAGACATTTCGGGACCAACCCTTCTAAGGTATCGCAAAAAAGTCTAAAAGTCGCAAATGTGAGAACTAAAACAACCCGGGTGCTCCAGAGGATTCACTAGGTCGCTCAAACATGTTCTTTGAGGAATTGAGAGACCTTGCGTTCCTACGAAGTCTAAAACGCTATTTTGGAGAAAACAGGAATAGTCTGAGTTCACCAGGTAGGTTTCCAGGTCAAGTTTTATCATTCATGGGAGGCGTTTCAGAGCAAACTGTCCTAAGGGATCTGAAAGTCGTAATTACGAGGACTATGGCAACTCGGATGCTCCGGAGGATTCACCAGGTCACTCAAACACATTATTCGCGGAATTTTGAGATCCTGCGTTCCTGGCAAGGTTAATTTTTTTCTTGAAAAGCAAGAACAATCTGGGTTCACCAGCGTTACGTCCTGAAACTCAACTCGGTTTAACCTGCAGACAAAGGCGACGGATTCAAACAGAGTTGAGATTGGACGTAGTCTAGGAGGTTCACCAGGTCGAGCTTTGACATTTTTTGAATCCGTTCAAAAATTAACCCCCCATGAAGGGCTGAAAGTCTTGATTATCAGAGGCTACAATCATGCTTTATATGATTCACTAGATCGTTGGAACATATTTATGAATTCGAAATTCTTCAGGAAAATTTAATACCTAACCTTCTTCTTAAAAAGTTTAGAGGCTGTGTGTCAAAAAAGAAAATAAACGTTTTTTTCGCTGGAGGTTATCAGGTGGCTTAACTGTCAAATATTTCTGAGGAAACATGAATTTTGACCCGTTATGCACTCGAGTGGACCTAGGTCATCTTTACTTTTTTGGAAACACTTAATTTATATCCTTCGCAGGGATACAGCATCTCCAAATTTCTCGAAGAAAATAGTTGAGCCACCTGCAGAATCCTCTGAAGTACCTGGATTGTCGTAGTTCTCATAATTACGATTTTTAGATCCCTTAGGAGTGATAATGGCGAAGTGTCGCTGATAAATGATAAAACTCGACCTGGTAAGCTTCCTGGTGAATCGGAACCATACGCGTTTCACAGCCTTCGCCGGAACGCAGGGTCTCAACATTCCTCCAGGAATTTTTGAGAGACCTAGTGAATCCTCTGGAGCACATGGGTTGCCTTAGCTCTCATTTTGCGAATTTTAGATCTCTTAGAAGGGTTTGCCTCGAAATGCTTTCGAATAATGTTAAAATTTGGTCGAAATCCTCGACTGTATAATTTTCTTGGTTATTAAATTGATATAGTTGTTAATAGTCATTGTCTAGAAACGTTAATTTCGTTATTCAATTTAGTTTCCTCCTTTTAGTAACGAAACAAAACAAGATTAGAAATGATTTTTGTTGTTCATAGCAATAACAGTAACGAAAATAACGAAAGTTTCGATACACATTAACGTAACATAACGAAAAGGAACACATTTTTTTTTGTTTCGTTCGGATCTCTGCAAAATATTCGACTGGATTAGTCCTTGCGATTAAATTCTAGACTAGATCGTGGATATTACATGCTGCTACCAAGGATAGATTATATTTATATTATGATAGTCTGATATGTTTCGTTCCTTTGTTATGTATATCCTTAGGACATATTCACAGCTAATCCTCTCGGCAGCCCGGATCACGACATGAGGATCTGTCAAAACGAAGCACGGCTTTTGCCAAATGAAAATAAGTTCTGTTTGTGTCACATTTGATCCTACGAGCAATCCGTTCAGTTGCTACTGCTGTCGTCAGACTTTAGGAAGATTGTAATCGCTTGACTGTTAAGATTGATGTAGGTTTTTAGGTTTTGCTCATCAGTTTTCGTAAATTTGAATGCTTCTTTCTTATCACACTGAAAAAAATTGAATTAAAGAAAATGTATTTGATTTAAAGAAATGATCGTACTAAATACGTCCAATCATGTATTTCTTCAATCCAAAGACATGGTTTTATCTGAATCAAAGATATGAAATTATTAGAGCAAATTGATAATTATTTCTGCCAGTGAAATATTAATTAAGCGAAAGAACATTGTTATTGGTTCAAAGAAATGAGATCTGTGTTTAAAAAGTAGGTAGTTGATATAATTAAACGTGATATTAAATCAATTAAATACTTCTTTCAAACAAATTAATGTCGATCGAGTGAAGTCAACGATATTTTTAATTTGCAGATGCGATTCCTGCTTCAAAGAAGCGTACCCGAAATTTTATTAATATTTTTAATTCCGTGAATAATTATTTATCTGGAAAACATATTTATTTTACTTAGAGAAACTGAATTACTTAATCCACACATGGATAAATCGATTTTCTTGAAATGAGGAAATATTTCTCAGGGTGTTGAAAAAAGATTCAAAGATACATACCATGTTCTTGGCTCCCAAGAAATCATTTCTTTGAATCAATAATTTTGACATTTATTGAAAAGAAGTATTTCTTTCAATTAAAGAAATATCACCAAAGAAGTGATTTCTTTGAATTGAGGCATGACTCTTTTGCTTCCAAACAATATTTACTTAACTAAATTAAACAAATCCTTAGTACAGGGAATAAAATTAAAGAAACTCATTTCATTGGATTAAGTACATTTTTTGTCAGTGCACAGTCGAGGAATAGATAGTAAGGAAAGACGGTATCACGATCATCAAGCTATCATGATGCCATACTTTTCTCAGAAGAAAGTGTCGTATTTAGCTCAATATTATTATTAGGTCGCAATTTTTTAAATTGAATATTAAAGTTTCATATAAAGGACTCTTCAGCGAGCTCCTCAGTTGTTGTCATTTAAACGATTAACCTCGGTGTCATTGTTTGATGGGAAACTCCGATGTCAGAGATGGGTAGCCTAAGGGCTGGGTCATGCATGAAAGCACGTATAGCTCGGTGTGTGCGCGTCTTAAGTGGATCTTCGTGAGCGGGAGCAGCCGAAGAACGGACAAGCCTAACGTGTGATGCCTGAGGGTTGGTGAGCATCAGTGTGCAACAGGCGGTCTGACAACATCTTCCCATGTAGAAATCGCCCCATTTGTCCTTATTTCAATTAGGGCAGTGGTCAGATCCTCACTAGAACAACTGGACTAGTAAGTTCTAGTCAGGACTCCTCAAGGCACTGTTAATAAGATTTTCCATTCTTTGTGACTAGAAAAAGTATGTACTTCTAGTTAGGCCCCAATCTTTTATTTTAGCCAGGCTTTCGTTGGGCCCTGATGAGAATAAAAGAAACAAAAAATTCTATTCAGGAATTGTTCGGGTCTTAGTCAGTGTGTTCCGTTTTACTAAAATATGTCCAGTTCCCACCAAAACAAAACATCATAATATTCATGATATAAATGTTTAAAAACACAGTTAGAAATGAAGTTTTGAGAGTTTTTACGGCCTACAATGGTTGCCTTTTTTGTTCTACTAAAAAATGTCTTAAGTCCACCCTGAAAAAGCTCAGCTGAGCCCTTAACAACAAGCTGCGCATGTGTGATTCCTGTCGTCGCCGCAGACGTGCGCAGTGCGTCGGTGATTCGCCATTTTGAAACAGCTGTTAGCAAAGCTACGACGCGACGCATCGCTTCTTTCAAATTTATTTATTGTACCTTTATATAAATTATTATAGTATTTATTTATGTATATTATTCCAGACATTTATCAGAATATTGAACAACAGTGAGTAGAATTCCTGACAATAGGTGCACTGAAATATTTGGATTCAAGTGTGAAGCGAATTTAATCTTCGTGAAAACAAAGAAAAGTGATTCTTCAAGTGGAACAAAGTTGAGTTTTTCTGAGTGCAATTATGAAAATAAGCGTCAAGCAGTTTTCTGGGGGATATCATCTGTTTCGATGATTTAAAACTCTTTTAATATAAGTAAAAAAAAATTTGGTCTTCTACAGATTGGATAGAATTTTTCACTTCTTTTCATTGAACCCATGCATTTTTTGAAAAAATAAATATTTGACCTTCAAGAATGAAGGTCAAAATTAAATTTTACCTTTTTTCGACTTTGGACCATTTTTTGTTCATTTCAGGCTCATAAGTAAGCTGAATTTTTTTTTTAAACTTCCGGTGAAAAATTTTGCTTACAGTTATTTGTTAATGAAAATAAGTGTTAAGTACTGTGGTGGACGAGCGCCGACGTCATTGTGTGCACTAGAGTGCTTAAGGCTTATTTTCATAAACAAATAATGTCAGCCCACTTTTTCACTAAGATTTTTCAAATGAAAAAATCTCAGCTTTCTTTTAAGCCTAAGATGAAAAAAATGGTCAAATGTCGAAAAAAGGTGAAATTTATTTTCCTAATATTAAAAGAGTTTTAAGTCATCCAAACAGATGATATTCTCAAAGAAACTACTTAACGCCTATTTTCATAAATAAACAAATGTCGGTCCACTTTTTAACCTTAAGGGCCTTGAAGTAAAAAAGCTAAGCTTTCTATTAAACCTAAAAAGAAACAAAAGTGGTCCACATTCGAAAAAAAGTGAAATTTATTTTTGACGTTCAATTTTGAAGGTCAAATATTGATTTTAAAAAACTCATGATCAATGAAAATGGCGTGAAAAATCTCTCAAAGCTGTAAATGACGAAGTTTGGTTTTACTGATTTTACTGATTTAAGTCGTTCCTAGAATTTCTGCCGGCTCGAATTCGTTGATGAGGGAGTCCTAGGGGCCGAGAGAGAGGTGCTGTGAGCTCAGCTGAGTTCAGCAGTTCTGCAGCCGGAAACGGGCAGTTTGAACACTCGCGTGCATATTTCGCACTTATTTTTGAATATACGCGTCAAATTGTCTTTTTATTAATTAGTCTTCATTATTAAAAATGGTTCATCCCTTACGATAACAAAAATCTACATTTATACAAAATACAATTAATTAATATTATTTATTCCTACTGGAAATGGTTCACACGGTCCTGACTGCTTACATTGAAGAAATTCTTGGAAGAGCCTCACGGTCGTCGCAGACCATACCCGAAACCCGACATAAATCCAGAGTTGAGTGTAGCTAAAATCGATGGTACACCCAAAAAAAAAAATATCATCCCTTCCCTCTTGGTAAATATGTGCAGCATACGTGCAAACTTTCGCAATCCCATGCAATCTTGCACACGGAGAAAATTTTATCGGTAATCGTTACCGAAAGTTGTGGTGAAATTTGGATATAGTAGCGTTTTGGTAAATTTGTACGTGCAGCACTGAAAAAGTAATTACACGAAAATCTAACGAACTGCGAAGGGATTTATAACAAACTAGCTGTGCCCTGGAGCGGCGGCTTTGCCGCCGCGGAAGTGCCGCTATAATTAATTCTGTACATCGATAACAAAGGGAAATACAATAAAAGTTTTAGGAAATGACAAAGAAAACATGTTAAAGACCTGATGAACAACTTTTTCTAACCTAAGGCCTAATATTTTAAGGCATTCAGGTAGACAACATTGTTTGTCAGATTATTTGGAGCGTAAATGTAAAGATTTTTATTCATTTTCAACACGATTGTGAAATTTGTACAAAACTTAAAAAAAAACTCTTGAAGCCAAAAAATAATTAAAAACTCAAAAGCGTAAAATAAAATATTCATTTTTGAATTTCAAATCATAAAACTCGTACTCAAGTCATATAATCTGGTTTTGAAAAATGCGAAGTCGACAGTGAAATTTGAACCAAACTTGGAAAAAACTCTAAGA
>JAUMHM010000085.1:19822181-19832703 GCA_032362435.1 Melikaiella ostensackeni
TCTACAAGTGAAAAAAATTTCATGTAGATCCAGAGAGCGGAAGTTGTGCAATTAAATAAAAACCACTCCATACCATACACTTAATGTAAACTTTACGAATTTTTTTAGAAAAAACTGTGCAGTAAAAGAAAATTTTTGTTTGGGCAAATATTCTTCGTTTGCTTTCTAGAATTCATATGATTTTTTTCATAAAAATCTATAGAAAAGTTTGCACCTTGATCATAATACCTTAATTTTCAACCCCTATAATAGCGAGGTAGGACTTCGGCGCCGTGGACGAAAATTTAGCTGAGAGTTCAACTTAAAAAGTTTTCCACAGAGTGAAACTCGTGAACTTAATGTTTTTTCCGGAATTCCGGTTGAAATTTTCAACCCCTTAAAAGGGTGGAGAAAAAGTGAAATTCGAAGGTTGCTCGTGGGACCAAAAATGTAGATAATAATTTTTTCTACATTTTGTGCATGCATACCATAGCCCTAAAATGCACCCTTATTTATTTATGTGAATATTTTTAAAAAATCGAAATTTCATAATTTTTTTGATGGTGTAGGCATTTTTGAGAGGGGTTGTAAGTATACTTCATCGATGCGTCTTTTCACGAGCTACAACTTTCCGATTGACATAAAAATTTTAGGAATTTTTCCTAAAGAGTTATTTGGAAAAAACTGTTTTTTCAAAAATTCACTTAGAATCATCCATAGAACCCATGGTGAAAAGCATGGGCGCTAACTAACTTTTTCTATTTGCAACTTACAGTTGGACTGTACTAGTGGAGTTGTAGGTTTTCATAATTCTTTATGTTTCTTCGAGATGCAGAGTGTATTTCGCAAAGTTGTCTGGAGATATAAGGACCTGATACACTAGCAAAACGTAAAAATACAAAATTTGATCCGTATGCTCTGCAAGAGAAAAATTTAACTGAACGTAGTAGTTCTGTCGATCACTATTATGGATATTGGATATAGTTACGGAAGTGCGTACTATAATGGCATATTTTATTCTATCACGCAGTTCTTACATCACAAATCAAATAATAACATACAAAGGTTTGGAAGCCAATACATTCTATGATGCTGGTTTTGTGGTAAAGATGAAGTGCCAGAAGTTTAATGGTACTTTTCTGATTCAGTATGGTAGCTTATAGTATAACATTATAGTATCATTAGTTATTTGGTATTAGTTATGATTAGTATTGACATTAAGTAATATGCTCGTAAAGCATGAAATTGGTCATAGTTTTGGTTGTAATATTCCGTTGTTGACGTTAAATGCGATCGCAACCTTTCGAGGTTAGGGTGAATTTTTAGAATCATGCGAGTGCGAACGGTGCGTACTATCTGCAAAATTACAACCCTCATGCATATAGTTCCGTATGACTTCACGAAAAAATTGATAAATTTGCATAACATTTTTTAGGACTTTGTATGCAAAATTTCACGGATTGTAAATGCATTTCGAACACGGGGTATTCGTAGTACGCGGAAGTAACAAATCTTAAACTTGCGTACAATTTACGGAGTTGTACATTTTCGTACTTTGCCGTAGCAAAATTTAATACTTCATAAATGTTTGTAGAGATCTTCCAGGGATATACAGGGTGTCCCAGTATTCAAAAAATATTTTTGTAAAATTATTTTGGAATTTTTGGTGATATCATCTATGACGAGAAATTTCTTATAAAACATATAAGAAATAAAATTCACTGAAGAGGGCCTCTATCGTGTGCCGAAACGTCTGAAGCAATTTAAATTGTATTCAATTATTGGACCCTAAAGCCAATTCGATCACCAAAAATTCCAAAATAATTTACATTTAATTGAGTAAAATGGAAGTGAACAAAATACAGGGCAAACTCAACAGAATTTTAGTAAATTGAAACAAACAAATTTTGAAAATACTTTAAAAACCAATAAATTAAATGAATTTTGAGTAAATTTAGAGTTATTTGAAGAAAATCAATGACATTCATAAAAATTCAAGGTGAATTAAAAAAATTCAAGTGAATTGAAAACAATTCGAAAATATTTTTCAAAATTCATTGAATTCATTAAATTTGAAGGGAACCTAGAAAAATTCAAGGGAATTCAAAAGAGTTTGATAAAATACCTAAAAGTTCCAGGACAATTCAAGTAAATTAAACAAAAAATCCAAAGAATTTAAACAATTCAGGAAAAATTAAAAATAATTCAAGTGAATGGAAATTTTTTTTTAAATGCAAAAAAAATCTATTGAATCAAGATAAATGGGAGTGAAAAGACTTAACGAATTTAGAGGAATTTAAAGGAAGTGTGAAGAATTCGATAAAATTCATTAAAATTCAAGGCGAAGTTTTAAAAAATTCAAGTAAATTGAAAACGGTTCAAAAATATAATAATAAAAAAATTGAGTTCCAGATTGAATTCTTTGATTTCAGAGTGAATTTAGACAAATTCAAGGAAATTCAAAAGAATTTGATGAATTAAGGATGAATTAATAAGAATTCCGGGCGAATTTCAACTGAATGCAAATAAATTGTAAAAAATTCAAAATATTTTTCCATACAATTCGATGAAATTTATATGAATTCAAGGTTAATATAAAAGAATTCAGGGCAAATTTAAAATAATTCTAGTGAATGGAACAAATTTTTTTTAATGCAAATAAATTCCATTGAATTAGATAAATGGGAGTAAAAAGAATTAGCGAATTTAGAGGAATTTAAAGGAAATGAGAAGAACTCGATAAAATTCATTAAAATTCAAGGTGAAGTTTTAAAAAATACAAGCAAATTGAAAACGGTTTAAAAATATAATGATAAAAAAATTAATTGAGTTCGAGATTGAATTCTTTGACTTTGGAGTGAATTTAAACAAATTGAAGAAAATTCAAAAGAATTTGATGAATTAAGGATAAATTAATAAGAATTCAGGGCGAACTTCAACTGAATTCAAATAAATTGTAAAAAATCCAAAATATTTTTCCATAGAATTCGATGAAATTTATATGAATTCAAGATTAATTTGAAATAATTCAGGGCAAATTTAAAATAATTCTAGTGAATGGAAGAAATTGTTTAAAATCCAAAAAAATTCCATTCAATTAAGATAAATGGGAGTAAAAAGAATTAGCGAATTTAGAGGAATTTAAAGGCAATGAGAATAATTCGATAAAATTCATTAAAATTCGAGGGGAAGTTTTAAAAAATTCAAGTAAATTGAAAACGGTTTAAAAATATAATAATAAAAAAAATTAATTGAGTTCGAGATTGAATTCTTTAATTTTGGAGTGAGTTTAGACAAATTCAAGGAAATTCAAAAGAATTTGATGAATTAAGGATAAATTAATAAGAATTCAGGGCGAATTTCAACTGAATTCAAATAAATTGTAAAAAATCTAAAATATTTTTCCATAGAATTCGATGAAATTTATATGAATTCAAGGTTAATATAAAAGAATTCAGGGCAAATTTAAAATAATTCTAGTGAATGGAACAAATTTTTTTAAATGCAAATAAATTCCATTGAATTAGATAAATGCGAATAAATTTAGAAGATTTCAAGGAGACTGAAAAGAATTCAATAAAATTCCTAAGAATTCAAAGAGTGTTTGAAAGACCACGGTGAATTAAAAAAAAAAAGTAAAGAAAAAAGTTTATTTCAGTAAAATTGGAGTAAATTTAGTAGAATTCAAGGGAATTCGATGACATTCATACGATTTCAAGATAATTTAAAAATAATTCAGGGTGAATTAAAAAAAAATTCAAGAGAATTCAAAATTCACTGTGTGGCAGCCCTGCATATGAGGATCATTTGATAATTGAGGAAAATTTCCTGCTAGATGGCGCCAAAATGAACTTTGTAGTATATGACCAAGAAACAGCACTCTTCAAACTAACCTCTACCAAACTTTAGCCAAAAGCGACGCTTAGTTGGCGTTTGGCATACGATTGAAGTGAACGTGACAGTAGTTTTCGAAAAAATGGAGAAAGAAGAGTTCCATGCAGTGATAAAATATTTTTATTTAAAAAATTGGACGGCCGCGCAGATCAAAGCCGAGTTAGCCGAAGTTCACAGGGAGTCTGCTCCTTCGTTGAAAACCATTTATTTTTGGAGAAACAAATTTAAACGTGGCCAAACCACAATTAAAGATGAAACGCGCTCCGGACGATCAATTGAGGTCACCACATCGGGTATGGTGGAAAAATTCATCATATGGTTATGGAAGATCGCAGAATCAAGGTGCGTGAGATTTTTAATACTGTGTTTGGCGAAGTTCAATCGAAATCCGCAGGACTTTTTGTGTCGATTCCTCACTGTGGCGGAAACCTGGATCCACCACGGTACACCAGCGACAAAGCAGCAGTCAATGCAGTAGGTACTTCCTGGTAAAAGTGCGCCAAAGAAGGCGAAGACTGTTTTGACAGCTGGAAAGGTGATGGCCACAATATTTTGGGATTCCCAAGGAATTGATTTTATTGATTACTTGGAGAAGGGTAAAAAGTATAACCGGAATGTACTATGCATTATTATAGAAACGTTTGAAATCCGAGCTACAAAAGAAAAATGGCGCTATTCTCAAGACTTGGCTCCGTGCGACTTTTTTCTGTTCCTCAACTTGAAGACCTGGCTCGGTGGGAAGAAATTCTCGTTCAATGAAGCAGTAATCGATGCCGTAAATGCGTATTTTGCAGACATCGAGAAATCTTACTTTCCTGAAGGGATGAAAAAATTGGAATCTCACTGGACTAAGTGTGCCCTCGAAGGAGTCTATGTTCAGAAATGAAAGAAAAATTTTCAAAATAAAAAAATTTTACTTGCTTTTTTTATCAAACTTATCAAATGACTCTCGTATTGTTTGTGACATTTCTTGAGAAGTATACATTGTACTGTAAGAGACTTTAGCTGATATTTTATTACAGTCTTGCATTACGAATTGTCTTTTCTGATAATTGTACTCCGGATTGTTTAAATTGAAGTATCAGCTGAAATTTTGTACAGACTTTCCTATTGTTTAAGGTTTGATTGATGTTGCTTTCTTAAAATTGTTTTTTATTCCCTTGCGATAATCTTTTGTAACATGCTTCGGATTCTTTAGCGTTGAAATGATTAATCTCTCTAGGTTTCTTTCTTCTTCCTTGTGTACTCTTTCAATAGAAAGAATTCTTCCACTTCGACTCATTCGATTTCCAAATCATGTGACCGAATGGATGTACTGCATAGAATGAATCGACAGATCGGTTCTGACGTCACAAAGAACATTGGTGCCTAGATGCAGTTTTTCAGAGGACCATGATAGGCCCTTGAGGTCGAGACAGATGGGTTCTAACTCTCTCCAAGATGTGGGTCAGCGTTCCTTAATACTTTCTCCTTTCCTTGGATTTTTTGGTCTGAAGGTTCACAAACCATTGTAAGTGTGCCGGAATTACCGATGCTGGTTTGGAGACTCAGTCCTAAAATTTAGTCGACAAAGAGGTTTTTAATCTGGAAGCTTATCCTTTATGTTTTATAATAGTAGTATAAGTAGTAGTATTTTCGATTTTCAAATGTTTATTCTTCTTGGGATAAAAAATGAATTGGAAATTCGTTTTACAAAAGCAAGCATCACAGACCGTCACATTTTCCCCCTTTTTACCCCTCAAATTTGAAAAATCCCGTAAAACACCTAAAATCGACAATTTTCACCCAATTTTCCCTCTTTTTTTACAAAGTTTCGATTCACTTTTCAAGAATCATAAACAAAAATTCAAGACATTGGAAAACAAGACGCATTGAAAAAGATCCTTTTTGATGATACCAATTTCAAATATTTCCTAAACGATATACTTGCTGATTTTGAGTTTTCAAGAAAATAGGTGAATTCTTAACCAAATAGTTGGATTTTCTACCAAAAAGATGAATTTTCAACAACTTTTTAGGTGTTCTTTTTCAGTGCACGAAAAATTTTCATAATGAAAAAAGATTTTATTTCGATCTTAAAGAAAAAAAAATGCATTTTTAACTAAGCAGTTTAATTTTCAACCAAGTAGTTAAATTTTCAACTAAATTAAATCCTCAACCAAAACAGGTTGAATTTGCAACCAAACAGTTGTACTCTCAAGTCACAAAGCCGAATTTCCTACAAAACAGTTGAATTTTTAACACGAAAAAATTAATTTTCAACAGAAAAATTCATTTTTAACCAAAAAGTATAATTTTCTAACAAAATTGTTGAATTTTTAACCCAAAAGACAAATTTTTAACCAAATAATTAAATTTTAAACCAAAAAAAATGAATTCTCAACCAAGCAGTTTTATTTTAAACTAATAAACATGAATTTTCAAACCAGAAAGATGAATTTCCAACAAAACAGTTTAACTTTCAACGAAGAAAGATTTTTTAGTCAAGAAAGAAAAAAACATCAACCAAAGTGTTGACTTTTTAATCAAGTAGTTGAGTTTCCAACAAAAAAAAGGACGAGTTCTGATTGAAAAATGTAATGGTTGATATTCCGACCAAAAACGATTTTAATTTTCAATATAACAATAGAATTTTAAACCAAATAGATGCATTTTTAACCAAATAGTTGGATTTTAAACCAAAAAGATGAATTTTGAAAGATTAATTTTCTGCCGAAAAGTAAGTTTCAACAAAATACATGAACTTTCAATTAAAAATAATCAATATTCAACCGAAAATGAAAGTCAACATTTTCTGTTGAAAAAAATTAATTTTCAACAAAAAAAAACGAATTTTTCAAGCAGGGATAAATCTTCAACCAAAAAAAATGGATTTTTAACAAAGTTCAACTTTCAACCAAGTAGTTCAATCTGCAACAAATTAGTTGAATTTTAAACCAAAGCAGATTAATTATTAACATAATAGTGGTATTTTAAACCAAATAGATGAATTTTTATTCAAATAGTTAGATTTTCAACCAAAAAGATTAATTTTCTACCGAAAAAGAAAATCTTTCAACAAAATACATGAATTTTCAACCAAACAGTTGAGGTTTCAACCAAACAAATCACTTTTCAACAAAGTAGATTAAATTTCAACCAAGTAGTTGAATTTTCAGCAAAACTAAATCCTCAACTAAATAGATTAATTTTCAACCAAACAGTTGTATTTTCAAGCCACAAAACCGAATTTTCTACAAAACAGTTGAATTTTCAACAAGAAAATATGAATTTTCAACAAAAAAGTACATTTTTATCCAAACAGTAGAATTTTCTAACAAAATTGTTGAATTTTAAACCCAAAAAGTCAAATTTTCAACCAAATAATTAAATTTGTAACCAAAAAAGATGAATTTTCAACCAGACAGTTGTATTTTAAAGTATTAAGATGAATTTTCAAACCAAAAAGATGAATTTTCAACAAAAGAGTTTAACTTTCAATGAAGAAAGATTTTTTAATCAAGAAAGAAAAAAAATTCAACCAAACTGTTGACTTTTTGATCAAGTAGTTGAGTTTAAAATTGAAAAAAAAAACGAATTCTGAATGAAAAATGTAATAGTTGATATGCCGACCAAAAACGATTTTAATTTTCAATATAACAATAGAATTTTAAACCAAATAGATACATTTTTAACCATATAGTTGGATTTTAAACCAAAAAGATGAATTTTCAACCAAAAAGATTAATCTTCTACCGAAAAATAACTTTCAGCAAAATACATGAACTTTCAATTAAAAATTATCAATTTTCAACCGAAAATGAAAGTCAAAATTTTCTGTTAAAAAAATTAATTTTCAACAAAAAAAAAACGATTTTTTCAACAAAAAACTTAAATTTTCAAGCAACGAGATGAATTCTCAACAAAAAAATAAATGTTTAACAAAGTTGTTCAACTTTCAAACAAGTATAGTTGAATTTGCAACCAAAGCAGATTAATTTACAATATAACAGTGAAATTTTAAACCAAAAAGATGAATTTTCAATCAAACAGTTTCATTTTCAAGCCACAAAAAGACGAATTTTTAAGCAAAAAGAATGACTTTTTAACAAATTTTTTTAACTTTTAGCAAAATAATTAAATTTGTAAACAAAAAAGATGAATTCTTAACCAAACAGTTGTATTTTTTACCAATAAAGATGAATTTTAAAACGAAAAAGATGAATTTTTAACAAAAGAGTTGAATTTTCAACTAAATAAGACTTTTTAGTCAGGAAAGCAAAAAAAAAATGTCAACAAAATTGTTGAACTTTTAATCAAGTACCGTAAGCCGGGGCTAACCGGGATACGTTGGGGAAACCGGGCCACTCATAATTTCATATATGTATTATAATTTGATTTCTTTTTTTCTGAATAAAAAGCCGAAAGATTTTTTATTGTTTTCTGTAAAATAAATGTCAAATTTTTTTTTAGAGATTGTTTCGTGCAGTTTCGTTAGGAAGTTTTGATAAAATAGTATATTATGCAACATGTGCAAAATAAGATGTTTGATTTTTGCTGTAGAACGATTTTTATAAAAAGTACCGAATTTGTAGGGGAAAGTCGGGCATGGTCAGAAATAATATACTAAATGTGGGATTATCCAGTTCTTTTAAACAATCCGTTGAGAATTTTAAAACTGCCATTCTCGAAGTTTAAACAGGCAGAATTTCCTAAATTATTTTCTTCTTTTGTATTCTTAAACTTTTAACTTATAAGGTTATGACGTGAAGCAACACATTGAGTTATGCTTTTATTGAATATAAAACCATATTTTTTAGTTTTTACCCAACACATTAGTTTAATTTAGTTTAAAATAACAAAAGAAACTTATAATGTATGATATATTGCCATCAATTATTACAGAATATCGGTTTTTTCCTTTTTATTGAAAGAGGACACCTTAGCCCCATCTTGAGGTGTAAAGACGAAAACATTTTGGATTGCAATAACTAATTACTTATAATTAAATTAAATTTTTTAACTTCACGGTATGAAAAGAAAAGGGTCAGAAATTGTATATTTAAAGCATTAATATTTAATTATAATTCCTTCGTGTAATTTATTGAGAAAAATCTAAAAACATGTCCCACTTAGCCCCGTCTTACGGTAATTGAATTTTTAACCAAAAAACGCGAATTCTGAATGAAAAATGTTTTACAGTGGAACATCAATTCAACGGCCCTGCATATACCGTCTTCCTAGAATTTCCGCCGGCTCGCATTCGTCGATGAGGGGGTCCAACGAGCCGAGAGAGTTGACACTTCAACCAATAAAGACTTTAATTTTCAATATAACAGTGGCATATTAAACCAAACAGATTAATTTTTCACTAAATTGAAACTAGTAAAAAAGGAAAAAGAAAATTCGAAACTAGACTTAAACAGCACCCGTTACTGTGCCGACCAGACCCGAGGCCGGCACAGTAACGCGAGATTTTTGTATTTCTTTCTAGCTTACATATTTAGAAGAATGCATTTTAAAGAATCCATTGCACTTTCGAGCAATATTCACGAGATACCCATAAGATATAAAAAATTTCCAATAATAAATGAAATCTCCTTTCAATCCTTTTTTTTTTTGGAAAAAATCCCCTTTTTTACCTAAAATTGAAATGCTGAACCGCTGTGATCCCTGCAAGAATCCTCGTGTTGTCACGAATTCCAAAGAAAAAAAGCAATCATGTGCCCAAGTTTGCAGTTAATTGAAATTTGCCAGAAATGAGAACCTTCGTTTAACTGGATTGGTAATCGATTCCCGTAACAGGAACCGGGATGCGAGAAGCGGACTTTACGAGGGATTATTGCGATTATCCGAATAATTACCCCAATCGGTTTCAAATCCGCGTCAGCAAATAGCATCGAAGCTGAACCGGAAAATTCGAAAATCTACCTGTGCTTAAGCTTACAAGTACACCCGAGTTTCCAATATTCAGATTTGTTAGAGATTTTCTGAATATACAAACAGCCGAAAAACGTAATCTGAATTTAAATACACAGGATTTAACATTTTACAAGGAACATGTACCTAAAGTTCTGAACGTTCAAATGAACGAAATATTTTTCACCACTTCTATTTTATCCGTAAATATTGTTCCAACTACAATTTAAAATAATGCTTCTTTTCATAATGTTTCTTTTAATAATGTTTAATGTTAATGTTTCTTTTCATAATCTATCATTTCTAATATGATTGAACAAACATTTTAGTACTGTTTTTAGTTTATAAAGGCATTAGTGAAAAATTTCGTGCATTTAAACGTTCAGAACTCAGAGCACATACAAGGAACAACCTAAAAATTTCTACAGAGAAAATCCTGGGGTTTTACTTTCACCCTGAAGTTGAATCAAAGTGATTTGTAGTAGACTGAAACTCGGTTGATTAAAATGATCCAGATTTGGTATCAAAATTATAACTGTCAAATGAACAATGACATTTGATACATGTCAAAGATACATATCAAATGTCAATGTTCACCTTAAACACTCAAACCCTGCTATAAGAACCCCCGTTATAAAAGACAAGGGGACAAAGGGGACGAGAGAGAGCCGCTACGAGGTCAGCGGCAGTGTCTCCACAACAACGCAGGAGCGTATGAAAAAAGCGGGCAGTACTCTCCGCGGTTACTCGT
>JAUMHM010000085.1:19835433-19862658 GCA_032362435.1 Melikaiella ostensackeni
TAAAACAAAATAAGAGGGCTTGACAACAAGTACGTGATTCTGATATAACAAGTTTTGACGTAAAAAGGTCTAGTTTCTTCTGGAAGGAAAGAATAAATGACATATAAAAAATTCTACCTGTCTGTTCTAAGTACAGGGAACCGAATCCGTCGCAAATCAGTAAGTGGAGAAAACAGAAATAATGAAATCAAATGGTCTTGTGAGGGGTATTTTAGTCTTTTGAAAAAATCGTGTACATGCGAATAGTACAGGTTTATAGTAGAATTATTTTAGTTACTCGCAAAAAATTTTGTTGGGGATATTAAAATAAAATGAAAACAGTGAGGTTGATGTATGGCTGATAGTCCTTGGAATTGATATCGCTTTTTCAACCTAATTTTCCCTATTTCTTTCTGCAATAAGTTGATAAGTTGATGATGAATTTTTATCCAATTATCCCCTTTTCAACAGTTTTATTCTTTTTCATCCCGTTTTATACTGACTGGAGAATAGAATCTATTGTGATAAGGTTAGACAGCACTATAGCAAAAAGAATGGATTTTATCTGCTAACATGATGTGGGAAGGTGAAAATGTGCAAAAATATCAATACTGTGTGGATTGTACTTTTCCCAAGGACTGTTTAATTAACAGTATACCAGGGATCACAGCGGTTCAAAAGTTCAATTTTAGGTTAAAAGGGGGATATTTTCAGAAAAAAAGGAATTTCAATAGACCAGTAGACCGACAAAATTGACATCAATTCATTTAAAAAGGAATTTCATTTATTATTAAAAACATTTATCGAGGGGTTAAAAACTCGACATTCTAACAAAAGTAGTGCCTTTTCTTTAGCAAGTTTTCTAGTCATTATTGTGATTAAAATTTTTTTATCTATCTTTAAAAAATCTGTTGAACACTTCAGCACTTTCTACTGATAAAAATATATCACAAAAAAAATCGAAAGGATCAAAGATTGAAAAATAGATAAATAAAAGTATTGAAAACGCCCCATGTTTCGATTCGTTTAAATGTATTTTTCTAAGCATGTTAGCTGTAAAGAAATAATTTGAAAAAACACAAAAATGACTATTTGAAAAACATACTTTTTCTGTTTTTGTTTCCTTTGACTTTTTCATTTTTTTTCAAATGTATTTTTATCAGTTAGAAGCTCTCAAATGTTCAAAACATTTTTAAATCTTACTTAAAAAAAGATTAGTGTGAAAAAAACAAACTTAAAAAAATATGATTCACGAATGTAACAATATTATAAAGATAAAAATTTTTTCAAATGCACAGTTTGCTAACATGTGAAACCAAGTCATATAATATAATCAGCTCCAAATTAATTATACTTTATTAGAGAGTCCTAATACGCTACTTTTTGGATATTATTTTCGATTTCCCTATTCTCCTCTTTTCCCATTTTTCTCGTTTTTATTCTTAAAGTCAAACTGAATTAATATAATCCAATAAGAAAATCAGACTATTTTTGGTTGAAAAGTCTACTATTATATTTTCAGTTGAGAATTCGGCTTTTTTGGTTGAAAATTATAGTATCTGGTTGAAAATAAACTTTTTTAAAAAATGCATACTTTCAGGTTGAAAGTTCAACTGTTCTGTGGAAAATTCGTCTTTTCGGCTTGAAAATTTAGCAATTTAGTTGACATTCTTTTTCCTTTTTTCATTAAAACATCTTTCTTGGTTGAAAATCGTCCTTTTGGTTTGAAAGTTCATACCTTTTGGCGAAAATTTCATCTTTTTTGGTTAAAAATATTTGACTGAAAATTAATCTGTTTCAATTGAGGATTCAATTGCTTTGTTGAAAATTCATCTTTTTTGGTTCAAGTGTCAACTATTACATTTTTCATTCAGAATTCGTCTTTTTTGGTTGAAAATTAAACTATTCTTTGTTTAAAATTGTAATCGTTTTTGGTTGAAATATCAACTATTACATTATTTATTGATAATTCTTCTTTTTTTAATTGAAAATTTAATTACTTGGTTTAAAATGCATCTTTTTGGTTGAAAACTTAACTATTTGGTTAAAAATTCATCTACTTGGTTTTAAATTCCACTATTATATTAAAAATTCAAATCTTTTTTGATTGAAATATCAACTATTACATTATTCATTGAGAATTCTTTTTTTTTATTGAAAATTTAATTACTTGGTTTAAAATGCATATTTTTGGTTGAAAACTCAACTATTTGGTTAAAAATTCATCTACATGGTTTAATATTCCACTATTAAAAATTCAAATCTTTTTTGACTGAAATATCAACTATTACATTATTCATTGAGAATTCTTCTTTTTTTATTGAACATTTAATTGCTTTGTTGAAAATTCATCTTTTTTGGTTGAATTTGGTTTAAAATTTCACTGTTATGTTGAAAAATTAAAATCTTTCTTGATTGAAATATCAACTATTACATTTTTCATTCAGAATTCGCCTTTTTTGGTTGAAAATGAAACTATTCTTTATTTAAAATTGTAATCGTTTTTGGTTGAAATATCAACTATTACATTATTCATTGAGAATTCTTCTTTTTTTATTGAAAATTTAATTACTTGGTTTAAAATGCATCTTTTTGGTTAAAAACTCAACTATTTGGTTAAAAATTCATCTACTTGGTTTAAAATGCATCTTTTTGATTGAAAATTCAACTAAAAAATCATCTACTTAGTTTAAAATTCCACTGTTATATTAAAAATTCAAATCTTTTTTGATTAAAATATCAACCATTACATTAATCATTGTGAATTCTTCTTTTTTAATTGAAAACTTAATTACTTGGTGGAAAATGCATCTTTTTGGTTAAAAACTCAACTAGTTGGTTGAAAAGGCACTTTTTTTTAAATTTATACTTTCGTATTAAAAATTCGACTGTTTTGTGTAAAATTCGTATTTGTGGTTTGAAAATGCAACTGCTTGGTTGTAAATTAACCTGTTTCGGTTGATAATTCAACTATAGTGTTGAAAATTCCACTACTTGGTTGAAAGTTGAACTATTTTGTTCAAAATTCATTTTTTCTCTTGAAGATTCATCTCTTTGCTTGGAAATTTAACTTCTTTGGTGAAAAATTGGTTCTTTTTAATTGAAAATTAATTTTTTAACTGAAAATTATGACTATTCCATTTTTGGTTGAAAATTGATCATTTTTAGCTGAAAATTCAACTATTTGGTTAAAAATTAATCTATTTTATTTACAATGCAATATTTTTACTTGAAAAATTAGGAATTTAAATCGTTTCAAATTCAATTTAATATATTACCCACATTAATTTTATTTAAAAGAATTCATTTCCCTATTTTCGTGAAATATCTCCTTATTTCCCCTGTTTTAGAGCATTTTGACCTGTGAAGCCTGTAACTCAGACAGTTGAAAAAATTATTTTTGAATTTCTGTTTATGATTCTAGAAAAATGAATCAAAACTTCGTAGAAAAGGGGGAAAATTGGGGCGAAATTCTTGTTTTTAATTGTCTCATGGAATATTTTAATTTAAGGGGGAAAAAGAGGGAAAAGGGAGATTAGGTAAAAGAGGGACGAACTGTCTGGTACACTGATAATCAATAGATTGTTGCTTCGAAAAAAATTTAGTACCCGGTATTTAGAAATCTTGAGAGGAAAATGATAATGTTCTCTATTCAATCCAAGTCTGCTTGAAGTTCCATACTTTCTAATAGTATCTTAGTTATTCATCACAGTTCGAAAAATGTTCATATCTTCCATAAAAAGAACAGAAGATATCTTTTCTTTTAGACATGTTACATCTTCTGCAAAAGAACTAAACACTCAACTACTGATACCAACTATCATAGCTCAATTCCAAAAAAGGAAAAAGAACACATATTGTTCTTTTTGCTTTTTTGGAATTGAGTTATGAAAGGATACTGTAGTGATACTATCATAACTCAATTTCAAAAAAGGAAAAAGAACACATATTGTTCTTTTTCCTTTTTTGAAATTGAGCTATGATAGTTGGTATCAGTAGGTGAGTGATTAATTCTTTTGCAGAAGATGTAACCTGTCTAAAAGAAATAATATCATCTGTCCTTTTTATGGAAGATATGAACATTTTTTCTTCAATGCAATCTAGACAGATTTACCTCCCCAAATAGCCCATCTCGTTGCAGCCCTGCTTCTATCTCTATTTTCCAACACACGTGTCGTCGCTGAATTAATCACACGGAAGGACATGCGGGGTGAAGAAAAAAGAAGGCGTGGAAAAGCAAGAAGAAATTATTCCGCTATTAGGACCCAATCGAGAACTTGCCAAGATAAGGGGGGCAGAGGTTCGTGAGTGCCGGATTTAATTAAATTCGAGGCATGCTCTTATCCCATCCTCTTATCGCCAGGATCGATTGGCCGCGAGCCAGAAACTGATACACGCGTGCACCTCTACTTGCACCCGCGTGTGCATAAGCACGCAGAAATCAATCGATCGTTTATTTTGGATCATCTGTTATGAAGCACGATCGTAAAATGACGATAAACGTACGCGTGGAGCATGCGGAATCCGCACACAAATCCAAACCGGTAACTTTGTGGTTACACATTAGCTGCTTAGTTGGCCGTTGCAAACAAGTCATTTTCCTGCTTTTTCCTGGCTTCGGATCATACTCCCATCATGATCCAGATATTGAGTTATTCGCCGCTAGTTTATAACTTTATAAGCACTGATCAGGAATTTTAATATATTTTATACGTGGAATTATATATCATTTTGTAGGATTGGTCCCGCGAGCCAGCATCAAAATGTGCTTCATAATTTTCCCACGAGGGCCTTTAATTATATTATTAAATGAAAATGACCATAAAGTTCTGAACGTTCAAAAGATCGATGAACAAAATTTTGTATAAAGCAAAATTTTTTTGCTATAATTGTTTGCGGCATTTTTGCTACTCATTTCCAGGCCTCGGACTCACTTCAGAGATAAAAAATAGCGTCAATATTGTCACAAACTGGAAAAAATAGTGTCATAACTAGTGTCAGAACATTTTTTCTTATTGTTAGCCTTTCTCGAAATGCAGTCTTTACCGGATTTGCTCACTTTTTTGTTGGCTTGACTATTTGATTTACTCAAAAGTTTTCTTTATGATGATCCTTTTTGTTCGTTCCTACTTCATCCTTGTTGTTTGTTCTTTGTTTATCCCTATTGTCTCTTCCTTGTTGATCCTTGCTTTTTGTTCCTTGTTCACCTTTGTTGTTTAATCCTTGTTCATCCTTGTTGTTTGTTCCTTTTTAATCCTTGTTGTTTATTCTATGTTCATCCTTGTTGTTAGTTCCTTGTTCATCCTTGTTGTTTGTTCCTTCTTCATCCTTGTTGCTAATTCCTTGTTCATCCTTGCTGTTTATACCTTCTTCATCCTTGTTGTTTATACCTTCTTCATCCTTGTTGTTTATTTCTTGTGCATCCTTGTTGTTTGTTCCTTGTTCATCCTTGTTGTTTGTTCTTTGTTTATCCCTGTTGTCTATTCCTTGTTTATCCTTGTTATTTGTTCCTTTTTCATCCTCGTTGTTTATTCCTCGTTTATCCTTGTTTTTTATTCCTTGTTCATACTTGTTGTTTGTTTCTTATTAATTCTTTTTTTTATTCCAGATTTCATGCTCGCTGTTTGTTCCTTGTTCATCCTTGTTGTTTGTTCCTTGTACATCCTTGTTATTTATTCTTTTTTCATCCATCTTGTTTATTTCTTATTCATCCTTGTTGTTTATTCCTTGTTCATCCTTGTCGTCCGTTCTTTGTTTATCCCTGTTGTCTATTCCTTGTTCATCGTTGTTGCTTGTTCCTTGTTTATCTTTGTTTTTTGCTCCTTGTCCATCCTTACTGTTTATTCCCTGTTCATCCTTGTTTATTCCTTGTTCATCCTTATTTTTTGTTTCTTATTTAACCTTGTCGTTTATTCCTTGCCAAACCTTGTTGTTTATATTTTGTTCAACCTTGTTTTTTACTTTTTGTTCATCATTGTTGTTCATTCCTTGTCCATTCTTGTTGTTTGTCCGTTATTCATCCTTGTTGTTTATTCCATGTCCATCCTTGTTGTTTGTACCTTGTTCAACCATTTTGTTTATTCCTTGTTCATCCTTATTGTTTGTTCCTTGTTCATCCTTGTTGTTTATTCCTTATCCATCCTTACTGTTTGTTCCTTGTTCATCCTTGTTCTTTATACCTTGTTCATCCATTCTTTTTATTCCTTGTTTATCCTTATTGTTTGTTCATTGTTCATCCTTGCTGCTTATTCCTTATCCATCCTTACTGCTTGTTCCTTGTTCATCCTTGTTGTTTGTTCCTTGTGCATTCTTGTTGTTTATTCATTGTTCATCTTGGTTGTTTGTTCCTTGTTCATCTTTCTTGTTTGTTCCTTGTTCATCCTTGTTGTTAATTCCTTGTTCATCCTTGTTGTTTTTTTCTTGTTCATCCTTGTTTTTTGTTCCCTGTTTATCCTTACTGATGGTTACTTGTTCATTCTTGTTGTTTATTCCTTGTTGTTTGTTCATTATTAATTCTTGTTGTTTATTCCAAAGTTCATCCTTGCTATTTGTTCCTTCTTCATCCATCTTGTTTATTTCTTGTTCATCCTTGTTGTTTATTATTTCTTCATCCTTCTTCTCTATTTATTATTCATCCTTGTTGTTTGTTGTTTGTTAATCTTTGTTGTTTATTCCTTGTAATCCTGGTTGTTTGTTCTTTGTTTATCCCTGTTGTCTATTCCTTGCTCAACCTTGTTGCTTGTTCCTTGTTCATCCTCGATGTTTATTCCATGTTTATCCTTGTTGTTTATTCCTTGTTCATTCTTGCTGTTTGTTCCTTGTTAATTCTTGTTATTTATTCCAAAGTTCATCCTTGCTGCTTGTTCCTTGTACATCCTTGTTATTTATCTCTTCTTCATCCATCTTGTTTATTTCTTATTCATCCTTGTTGTTTGTTCTTCGTTCATCCTTGTTGTTTATTCTTTCTTCATCCTTCTTGTTTATTTCTTGTTTATCTTTGTTTTCTATTCCTTGTTCATCTATGTTGTTTGTTCCTTGTTGAATCTTGCTGTTTGTTCCTTATTCATCTTTGCTGTTTATTCCTTCTTCATCTTTGTTTTCTGTTCCTTATTCATCCTTGTTGATCTTTGTTGTTTATTCCTTGTTCATCCTTATTGTTTGTTCCTTATTTATCCTTGTCGTTTATTTCTTGTCCAAGATTGTTGTTTATTTTTTGTTCAACCTTATTGTTTGTTCCTTATTCATGTTTGCTGTCTGTTCTTTGCTTTTCCTTGCTCAACCTTGTTGTTTGTTCCTTGTTCATTTTTGTTGTTTATTCCTTCTTCATCCTTATTGTTTATTTCTTGTTCATCCTTGTTGTTTGCTTCTTATTCATGTTTGTGTTTAAACCTGGTTCATCTTTGTTTTTTGTTCCTTCTTCATCCTTGTTATTTTTTCCTTGTTAATATTTGTTGTTTATTCCTTGGTAATCCTGGTTGTTTGTTCTTTTTTTATCCCTGTTGCCTATTCCTTGTTTATCCTTGTTGTTTGTTACTTGTTCATCCTTGTTGTTAATTCCTTGTTCATGCTTTTTGTTTCTTCCTTGTTCATCCTTATTGTTTGTCCTTCATTCATCCTTGTTGTTCATTCCTTATCCATCCTTACTGTTTGCTCCATGCTCATCCTTGTTTAATACCTTAGGAGATCCTTTCTTGTTTTTGTGACATACAAGTAGTTTTTCTTGAGTTTATTTGGTACGTCGTCATTGGCAAATTTTTCTTTCCTTTTTTTTTACTTATTTCCGACAGAAGATTCAGGTTCATCAACAGTCGAAGATTTTTGGACTGCTTTCTACGGATCAGATCACCAACCACTTTTCTCCTCTTCGATTCAATTTCTTCAGATAAATTATGGATGTCTATATACTTGAGCTGTTGTTCCTTTCTCAAGTTTTCAGCAACGGCAAGCACTTCATTTGCCACATGAGTACCTACAAGATCCTTCGGATTTAAAGTTTCTTCTAACTCTTTCTTACGATTTTCTATCAAACAATTCGAACTCTTCTCTTTTAAACCTCTTTCGTGTTAAATAGTTTTAAGTACCTGTTCAAGCTCATTTAACCTTTTTATTTTCCACTTCGAACTTCAAAAAAATTTTTTTTTTTGAGTCTTTCTTTTTCCTTCTTCTCAAGGGAAAGTGAAGAAATAATGAAATTAGCGAACAATGGTGAGAAAATAGTCTCTATAGTGTCATTTTCTTCAAAATAGCAGCAAAATGGTGTCATCACTCTAAAAAGTGTCAAATAATGTCAATAGTGTGGTGAGTTCGAGGCCTGCATTCCTTGTAAAAATATCCCCAACTTGTTAATTTTGGGTATGAGGAACCAGCCCTAACATGATTTCCGTACATGCGGTAGCAACGTCAAATACAAAGTTGACAAAGTTAGTATATATTCAACAAAATAACAACTCTAACCGTTAGGAGCCAACACCTGATGAAAGTTTTTGACAGTAGGAAACCCTGCTTAAACCCTTAAAACCCACTGCTGATTGATAAGTTTAAAAAAAATCAAGAAAGACCAAGTAAGCAGGAAGTTAATAATTTCACGGTTATTTTATAGCCTAGAAAATTCATGTGAATAATCCCCCAAAGAATGATGGTGGTGAGAAACCCCGCTGTAACATCTAAAACTCACCTCTAGTAATACACGATTTTTCAAAATTCAGAAAATCGTCAAAAGTATTCAGAAGTTGATACGTTTTTGGTAATTTTATTTCTTGAAATATTCTCCTTACTTCTCCCCCGAAGAATGATGCTGGTAATCAACCCTACTCGAAACCCTGAAACTCGTCCCAAAATTGAGCAAACTTGAAAAATAAAAAAAGGATCAAGTATGTAAGCATGAAGTTAATCATTTATTTTTTAGAGGTTCGAGCGGGGTTTCTTACCACCACCATCCTTCAGGGGAGCAATAAGGAGAATTTCCCAAGCTATAAAATCACCAAGAAGGTATTAACTTCAGGGTGTTTTTGTCGATTTTCCGAATTTTGAAAAATCGTTTATCACTAGGGGTGAGTTTTAGGTTTTACAGCGGGGTTTTTCACCACTATCATTCTTCGGGAGATTGTTTTTATGAATTTTCTAGGCTATAAAATAACCGTAAAATTATCAACTTCCTGTTACTTGTTCGTTTTTTGTATTTTTTAAAACTTATTGATTGGAGGTGGGTTTTAGGGGTTCGATCGAGGTTTCTTACCGTCAAAAATTTCATCAGGTGTTGACTCCTAACGATTAGGGTTGTTATTTTGTTGAATATATATTAACTGTATCAACTTTGTAAACAATTTTGCTGCCGCATATATGGAAATCATGTTAGGGGTGATTTCTCGTGCTCAAAATTGAAAAATTTGGTATATTTTTGCATGAAGTGTATTCTTAGGTTGCCGAAAACAATTATAGCAAAAACTTTCGTTTCATAAAAAAAATGGTTTCATCGTTCAGAACTATATGGTCATCAACGAAAGTGATTCCTGATGTCCTAATCAGAATATTTAATATTCATTATGGTAAAATATTACTCTTTTATTTGGATTGGCATAAATTAAATTATAAATAGAATCAGGTTTTACCAGCTTGGGACTCTTCTCGTGATGAATCAAATCGCTTTCACATCGAAGTGAAAGCAATTCACGGATTTTGATGATTAAACCGGGATCGTGTGACGTCAAGAGCATCAGAACCGAACATTAAGGGCATTGGAATCAGGCTCCAACCTCGAAATTGAATTGGCCCCATTTTACTCCATAAATACTAGAATTACACCTTTGTTAGATACCGAAGGCCTACTCCTATTTTGAATCAAGTCTGTATGCGGGGTACAAAATTGTCTAATTTCAACACTTTTTGTGTGAAACGATTTTTTCGAATGCTTGGGCTAGAATCCAAATAAATCATTTCACACAAAAAGTATTGAAATTAGCCAATTTTTCACCCTCAATAAAGACTTGATTCAAAACAGGAGTGGACCCGAAGTATCTAACAAATCTGTAATCCTAGTATTCGTGGAGTAAAATGAGGCAATTCAATTTTGGAGTCAGGGTCTGGTTCCAATGTCCATAATGCCAAATAATTGAAACAATAGCTTTATCTATTTTGCAACTTATTTTGTAGCCTCTTTTCTGGTCCGCTTGACCAGAAGTATTCTAAAGATGCCAAGATTTATCGACTACACGGAACGATGGTGTGATTCTAGCGGTGTAGGTACTCGACCTAGAAATTCCTTCGCTCTTGAAGTTAAGCGAAAGTAAAAGGAATTTGCATTTTTACCGACATGCCGTCGTCGATTGGCTCGCTTAGCTAGCGGAGTCGTTTATCGGACTCGAACCGACATTCTGTGGGCAATTAAGCCATTCAATAACTTCAGATCGGTGCCGATGATATTTAAGTCGAACATAAAAGCCGTTTATGCTCAGGAAATTGAAGTAGGTCGGGCTGAGTACCAACCTGCGTATATTCGCGGTCCAGGCCAAGATTCACTTTAGCCCATGGCCAAGTTAAACTCGAGCCAACGACCGGTCGATTCAAAATATTTTTTCCCTCAAGTCTGAATTCTGAATATAAATCGAACGTCGCCGCGTCCTTCGTCATTCTTAATCCTGCCATCTATTCGCATCCAAACGTTCTTTCTTTCCTTACAGAGGACTATGACATCCCCTAAAAAACTAAAAAAAGAATTGAATAGGTCTCTTTTTTTCCACAAGATTTTGTGAACATAAATCCACTAAAGCACCTTTAAAGTTCAACTTCCTCACTTTTCACTTGGGGTTAAAGTTTCACCCAAGAGGGATATTCAGGGTGGCCGTTTTAGCCGAGGAAAAAATTCCCAGTCATTTCCTGGTTTTTTCCCGGTTCAGGAAAATTGCTCAGGGTCATTAAAAATTAAAAAATTTGAACTCTTAAAGCTGAAAATATATTTGTTTGAAGTAATCAAAACTGAACTGAAAATTGAAGCACTTAAAGTGGAACTCTTAAATTTTAAAGTCCCAAAATTGAAAGTAAACAAATTTTTAACTTAGAAATTTTTTATACAAATGCTCAATAATTTAGACGTGGAAAATGGAAGCTTTCAACACTTTTCAATTGAACAAAAGATTTCAGAAGATTTCAAAGACTTCGCAAGGGCTTCAAGGATTTCAAACAATTTCAAAAAATTTCACGATTTTAAAAATTTCACAAATATTTTAAAGATTTCATAGATTTCGAAATATTTCAGATGATTTTAAATATTCCAGAAAGATTTCAATGATTTCAAAATATTTCAGAAAATTTCAGACTTCACAAAAACTTTAAAGATTTCAGAAAGTAATCAAAGATTTCAAAAAAGTTAACACAGTTTTTAAATAATTCACAAAGATTTCAAATTATTTCAGAAGATTTCAACAATTTCACAAAGATTTCAAATTACTTCAGAAGATTTCGAACATTCCAAGAGATTTCAAAATATTTCAGAAGATTACAAAGAATTCGCAAAGATTTTAAAGATTTCAGGAAGATTTCAATAGATTTCAAAAAATTTCAGAAGATTTCAAAGATTTCATAAACATTTCGCAAAGATTTCAAAAATTTCAAAATCTTTCAAAAGATTTCGTAGATTTTAAAGATTTCAAAAGAGTTAAGAAAGTTTTTAAATATTTTAGAAAGATTTCAATGATTTTATAAAGATTCAAAAAATTTCACTAAGATTTCAAAGATTTCAAAATATTTCATAAAGATTTCAGAGATTTCGCAAAGATATTAAAGATTTCAGAAAGATGTTCAAAAATTTTAAAAGATTTCAAAGATTCCAAAAGATTCAAAAATATTTCAACTGAACAATTTTAAATTAAAAGCCGTTAAACTGCAGAATTTTAAATTTTTATAAATAGAACAGTTCAAAGACTTCTGGTTAACAAGAAGAGTGTGAGGTTGGTTTTGGTTGACCCTTTATTTTTCTCCCTCTTTTTTCTTTTTTGTTGTACATTTAATGTACATTTGTCTCTAATGAGTCGGAAAAGCGGGTAGTCTCGAAGTCTATTTTGATTTGTGAACTTTTTGGGTGTTCCTTTTTGGCGCACAAAAAATTTTTCATAAGAAAGTAGATTTCATTTCGATCTTTAAGAAATGAGAAAAAATATAAATCCACGTTCTCACTTGCGATGCTCTAAAATGAAGAATAAATTTAAAAATTTGTAAATGTTCAAAATTATATCACCTTAAGCAATTTTAAGTTAGAAGCATAAAAAATTGAACCATTTTTTTAACTTAACACTTTTTAAATTAGAAGATAAATTATTTTTATTTTAAGTCGTTTCAAATTAATGATTGTTCAATTGTTATTTATAAATAAAAATTCAACCACTCTGAAATTTTAAAGATTCAAGGTTTTCTATTTCAAACAATTAAAATTTAAATTGTTTAGTTTTGAATATTTGATTTATAACTGCTCATTTTGATTATAAAGCCAAATATTGCTGAATATTTTAAAAATCGCTCTTTTTTAATACAAAAATTTAAAATTGAATGGGTTAAAAATGGAATATTTTAGACTGAAATAATATTTAAGTAGGATTTGAAATTGAATAAAAGCGTTTAATTATGAATCTATTAATTTGAAATTATTTAAAAATTGCAAATAGTTTATAAAGTTTCAATCGGACGTTTACATTTGTTTAATTACTAAGGTTTTCGAATTGAAACAGTTCAATCTTTGTCGTCAAAAACGCGACTATTTTTTACGTAAAATTAAAATCTTTTTTGGTTGAAAATTCAAATACTGGGTTGAAAGTTCAATTACTTTGTTAAAAATTCGTTTTCGTAGTTGAAAATCAACTATTTTATTAAAAATTCGCTTTTTTGGTTAAAAGTTATTTTTATTAACTGAAAATTTAATTACTCCATTCGTGGTTGAAAATTCATGTACTTTGTTGAAAATTCATTCTTTTGGTTGAAGATTCATCTTTTTGGTTAAAAAATTTAATATTTTGTAGAAAATTAATTTTGTTATGGTCGAAATTTTTTCTTCAACAGAAAATTTAATTATTCTATTTTTGGCTGAAAATTGAACTATTTGGATGGAAATTCTTATTTTTTTGGCTGAAGATTCATCTCATTGGTTGAAAATTTAAGTATTTGGTAGAAAATTGAGCAATTTGGTCGAAGTTTTTTTCTCTCGTGACTGAGAAATCTTTTTTGGTTGAAGATTCAAGATTTTTGTTGAAAATTCATCTTGTTTGGTTGCAAATTCAACTACTTGATTGGAAGTTCAACTACTTTCTTAAAAATTCATCTGTTAGGGTAATAATTCATCATTTTAATGGAAAATTCCTCTCTTTGGTAGAAAATTGAACTATTCTGTTGAAAATTCGTTTTTTTTGGGTTGGACATTAATTTTGTTAACTGAAGTACTAACTATTCCATCTTTTGTTAAAAATTCGTCTTTTATGGTAGGAGATTAATTTTCTTGGTTGAAAATTTAACTATTTGGTTAAAAATTCATCTATTTGGTTGAAAATGCAATATTTTTACTTAAACGTTTAGGCATTTAAAACGTTTTAAATTGCATTCAACATAATCTACATTAACTTTATTCAAAAGAATTTATTCCCCTATTTTTGTGAAAAATCTCCTTATTTTCCATGTTTTTACAGTTGAAAGAATGCTTTTTTTTATTCTTCTTGCTTCAGAATTTCTAATTAAATCAGTTCAAGTTTTGACCTTAAAAATCTGTAAATTGTTTAATTTCCAACAAATTTATAATCGCCTTGTAAAATCAATTATTGTTTAATTTGTTATACTCAAACTACAGTTCAATTTTAAAAATCATTTGATGATTTACATTTACAGTTGATTAACATAAAATTTTATTTATCAAAACTTTTCAATTTCAAACATTTTAAATATTTAATTGTTTAAGTTTTCAAAACTGCATTTTAGAATTCTTTGAAATGAAAATGTACGATTAAAAATGAAGACCTAAAATAGAAAATTTTTAAAGTAAAAGATTTTAGCATTATGCATTGTAAACTGAATGATTTCATAATTGAAAAAGTTAACAATTGAATGTAACATTTAAAAAAAAAAATTGTAATCGAACTTTTTTTACATTGCAATAATCATGTGATGTGATGTGGTTTCCTGGTCCAGCAGCCACCCAGGAATATTGACCAATCTTCACTTGACAAGAGAATGATTCAAAAATACTTCTCAGAAATGAATTCAGATTTTTCATCTAGAGGTTGTCCTTCTAACAATTTATGATACTCGTTTTTTAGTTAGTGGATCTTTATGTAAAACTCATATCATGAATACAGTAGCCACAACTGAAGTATTATACCTAATGCAAATTTTTCTCCCATGATAGCAAACATTTGTGCACAGTAATTGTATCTAGATAAAATCGCATGTAATCCTACAAAAGTAAAAAAAGTCCTGGGATAAAATCCAAGGCAAATACAAAGCTTCTATTGGGAACACAAGGCCAATAAATCTTTCTCGAATCAGACTAAACATCTCTCCAGTTGTACTTGCATAATGCTAAATCGATTGATTCGCGAAGCTCAATGTGCATCTGGCAGAAAGAATTGCTTCAGAGAAACGTTTGTGCTTTCCTCGAAGACAAATGAAATTTAATCATCTCGAATTCGCCCCGCTTCCGCGATCCGCGTTAAATTCAATAGTTTCGCATTGAAATCGGGGGCCGATTTCTCGAGGGAAAATTTATGACGTTTGTGTGACAATCGATTGCGAACTGCTGGTGAACGCCAATTCGAAATAAAGACAAAAGGACCAAGGATCTTGTTACCAAACGTCCGTTTGCTGTCTAGGGATTTAAAATATCGTCCATTCGACCTGGGCGCGATCCACACGCTCGAAGCTTTGGAGGCCCTTTGTGATTTCGAGATCGAAACAGCTCCACGTGATTTTATTCGGTCAGGGAGCAAAAAAAAAGATGTCGGGAGCCCCAAGGGCGATCGCACTCCGTAAGAATCGTAAATTTATGCCGCACAAAACGCGACCCCGATGCCAAGTCATTTCAATCGTTAAACGCGAAACGGGACATCGTAAAAACCGAATATAATAACCAGCCCTCAGACTTTCCGACCGAGACGCCCTTACGTCCTTTTGTGACTCATCCATATAACGTCGTGTGTACAGCCTAGCCTTCCTTGGAAAAGGCTTCCGCTTTAAGATTACTTTTATCATTACTGGAGTCGTGATTGTTATTGACACGAAATATGCCAAAGAATTAGTAATGTACAGTATTCTCTGGAAATCAAATGTCCAACAGGTTGTGAGCCCAGAAACCTAATGACAATCCAGACTCAATGAGCATGCATCCTGACCACTATCAACGTTAAAAGTTTTGGCTCATCAACACATATTCGTTTTACAGTAAACTTAGAAACATTTCCTTCGATCCTTTTTTCTTTGATTCTGTAGATCGAACCCTCGCACTATTCTATGTCGATGGCTTATGCGATCTCTAAAAATACCTTCAGGTACTCAGGTAGTCGTTCTTCCCTTTTAGATCTTGGTTTCTTCTTAAAAACTATTCTATAGAGTATAAGATCATACTATTGAAAGATGTTTTCTTCAAAACCTAAAGTAGTGATCTGGGATGTCATGACTACAGTTTGTAGTTTTTTGTTTGATAGTTTTTCCTTCTTCATTTTTTGTGTGATTGTAAGCTGGGCTTCATTCAATGTGCCACATTCTTTCAAGTTTCCGTTTTTCAATAATAATAGTTTTGGAAACTGAACAATCAGTTCTTCGTCTTCATGAATCATTCGCTGTTACGAATGATTTCTGACTGATGAATTTCTGCCCCTTTCCCGAAAAGTGGCATGGGTCTATTGTTCGATGACTCCGTTATTTAGAATTTTAGATTTTCAGTACGAGACCTGGCATCACTGAAGTGAATGGTTGGGAATACGTGCTGCCAAGGTTGGCTAAGGGACCGTACATAAATTATAATATGCCAATATGCCTTCGGTAATGAATCAAGAATAATGAAAAATATTTTTAAATCAGACTTCACAGTCCGAAATACCAAAATAGATGAATTTTCAACGCAAAAAGATGGATCTTCAACAAAAAAAATTAATTTTTAACCAAACAGTTGCATTAACAACCAAATAGTTGAACTTCCAAGTAAAATGATGAAGATGAGATGAATTTTTAATCCAAAAGGACGAATTTTTAACAAAACAGTTCAATTTTCGACCAAACAAGATGAATTTAACAAAATAGTTGAATTTCCAACAAACTAATTAAATTTTTAACAAAATAGTTTATTAAAGATCGAAATAAAATCTACTCTCTTATGAAAATTTTTTGTGTACCAAAAAGGAACACCCAAAAATTTAACAAATCAAAAATAGACTTTTTGACTACCCGTTTTTCGAATTTTCTACCCAAAAAGTTGACTGTAACAAAATCGAGCAAAATAGTTGAATTTTCAAAAAATAATTAAACTTTCGACAAAATAGTTGAATTTTGAAACAAATAGCTGGATTTTTAACCTACAAAAATGAATTTTTAACCAAGAACATTAATTCTCTATCAAAAGATGAATTTTCAAAAATCGTGACCCTAAAAACATAAGGTTCTATCTTGAATTGTTACTGTCACTTGATTTTCCCTTATTCCTTATTCCCTTATTGATATTCCCTTATAATATATGAATTTTCAACAAGTTTCAACCGAAAATGGAGTATTTGAATTTTTAGTTAAGAAAATTACTTTTAAATAATAAAAAAACGAATTTTCAACCACTTGAATTCGACGAAAAAAAATGAACTTCTAACAAAAACAAAAAAATTAATTTTCTACCTAAAAAGACGAATTTTAAACAAAACAGTTAAGTTTTCAAGCTAAAAAGTCAAATGTTTTAGAAAAGAGTTGAACCGGAAAAGATGAATTTTCAACATGAAAGTTAATTTTCAATCAAGAAAGATGAATTCTTAACCAATTAATTCAATTTTCTACCAACACGATTAATGTTCTAACGAAAAAGATTATTTTTTAACTAAATACATTAATTTTCAACAAAATTGTTGAATTTTGAAGCCAAAAACACGAATTATCTACAAAACAGTTGAATTTTCAACCCAAAAATTTGATTTTTCAACAAAAAAGTTAATTTTCTACCAAATAGTTAAATTTTCAAATAAATAGTTTAATTTTTAACCTAATAGTTGATTTTTTACCAAAATAGTCGAATTTTCAACCAAAAATATGGATCATTAACAAAAATGTTAATTTTTTACAAAATAGTTTAATTTTCTATCAAATTGTTGAATTTTCAAACCAAAAAGAATGAATTTTTTACAAAGTAAAACCAAATAGTTGCTTTCTCAACCAAAAAATATCAATTCTCAACCAAACATTATTAGTTTTGACCAAATAGTTAAATTTTCAATCGAATAGTTAAATTTTCAACCAAAAAAATGAATATTCTACCAAAAAGATGATTGTTCTACCAAAAAGACGAAATTTCCACAAAATACATAATTTTCAAGAAAATTGTATTATTTTGAAGCCAGAAACATTAATTATCTACAAAACAGTTGAATTTTCAACCTAAAAATATGAGTTTTCGACATAAAAGTTTATTTTCTATAAAAAAAAAAGTAATTTTCAACCAAAGAGATGAATCTTCAACCAAAAAACTGTATTTTTAACAAAGTAGTTTTAGTTTTTAACCAAGTAGGTGAATTTTCGACCAAAAAAGATGACTTTTCAACAAAATAGTTGTATTTTAAACGAAATAATTAAATTTTCAACCAAAAAAAAATTAAATTTCCACCAAAAATAGTTCGGTTTTCTTGTTGAGTTCTATTGATTCAGTTCGCATTTAAACAGAAAACCCGAGAAAAAAGGGAAGTTTCTTGAAAACAGGGGAAAAAGGAAGAATTCTTTAAAAAAAAGGGAGAGAAGGGGAATAAGGAAAGAGTGTAAAGCCTGAAATATGAAAGTGATTTTCAAACTTCTCAAGTTATTACTGAAATGTACCGTTGCAGGGCCATCTTTCGCAGAATTCGCGAATTTTGTTAGAATTTATCATCAGGAAACGTACTAAACGTTATATAAGTTCGTAACGTTACTTTCACTCTCAGAATTCGACAATGTGGCTTTCTAGTAAAAGTACTCTTCTATATTTTCCATCAGCTGTCAAAAAGTTGTTAAAATTAATGAAACTACACTAACAAGAAATCAAGAATAATTGAAATTACTTGAATAATTAAATGGGAGACAAAAAAATCACGATCTCAAAATTAAAATAACGAACCAAGACATCAATCTTGTGAAAAACAAGTGCATCTCTAATTTTACAACCTTATATAATTCTGAGAAGCATACAAGAATAAAAACAATTTTCTCACATTCTTCGTCGCATCATCTAAGAACAATTCACTTCCGACTGAAAGTTCGCGTCCTTATTCTTTATTGTCTAATTAAGGTTAAACTCATTCCCAACTAGTAAGCTGATTATCATGAACCATCAATTACTCCCTCTTGGAAGTGATTTACAGCCTTCGGCAATTTATCGCATGTCTCCCAATTCACTTATCTATTCCTCTAACATGCTTATCGCCCAATGTTTGCTTTGGATAATCTCAAGAATCAATAATCTCAAGAAAACACCCTGAGTTCTTGTTTATTCTAAAGATGGGAATTTCTTATATACTCACTTTTGCGTGGCGTCCTCCTCCAAGCAGGCGAAGATCTTGACCACGTGCTTGGGTTCCTTGATTTTTTCCACACAAAACTTTTCCGATGACAGATGCTGTCCTTTTCTCAAAAACAAACTGCCATCGGGTTCGAGTGTAGCGTCCATCACGTCACCAGCTATCGTGAAATTGCTCGATTTTGGGCAAGGAGGAAATCCTGACTTTATCTCTATTGAGGAGGAAATGTTCGGAAGTAGGGGAAGAGAATTTTCATCTTCTGGTGATTCGACACAAGTTCTCCTGAAACAAGATATGTATTTTCAAATTAATAATTTGATTATTGAAAATAATAAAATATCAAATAAAATATCATAAGTACCAAAAAGACATATCAATTATTAACAAAATCTTCAATAAAATTATAACATAATAGAAATGGATATACGAAAACGCATAATCATCTGAAAATTAATAAGCTTGTATTCTACATTTGTAGCATTTGGGTTGATAATTGTGAAATGGGAAATTTTATGAAATATAAAATATATGTACCTTCAATTTCCATTAATTTTTATAGTAATGAATTGAAATTTCTATCCTATAATATTTTTGTATAATATTATAAAAAGAAAAAAGAAACCGATTTTAACTGATTTTAACCTCTTTTAACTGAAAGTTATTTTCAGATGGAATTTTGTTATTGATTACAGTTCTTTGGCATCCTATAAACAATTCAAGACCAAATTTAAAATAATCGATCTGGCCCTTTTTGAAGAAAAATCGATTCTTCTGTTTAATTAAGTTTCAAGGAAAAAATTTGTCGAAAATATCATTATAATTTATAATCATATTTTTAAATTCCTTTCTTAGTATAATTTGAATATTGAAAATTCTCAAGTTCCTATAAGAAGGCTATGAATTGCGAAGCCCAATATTGACAAGTTCGACTTTATAAACGACTAATTGGCAAATAATAATCTAAATTTAAACTTTCGAGTTTGGAAAATTTCAATTATACCAAAAAAGGAATTTTAAAATACGGTTATAATGATCAGGGTTGGCCACCTTCATCGCCGAAAAAAATTCCAGGTCATTTCCCGGTCTATTCCTGGTTCACAAAAATTATTCCCGGTCATTCAAATTCGAGTTAAAATTCAAAAGTTCAAATTGTTAAAGCTTAAGACTTTTTCATAAGAAGTAACCAAAACTAATCCACAAACTAAAGCAGCCAAAATTGAACTCTTCTGAATTTTCAACTTTCCAAATTTTCCAAATTAAAACTTAAAAAATGTATCATTCAAAAGCATTTTATTCAATTGTTCAATAATGAACAAGTTTTAAAATGGAAACCTTTTAATTTCAATAGCTTTCATGTTGAGGGCTTCAAAACAAACATTATCATAAAATGAACCATTCAAAATTTT
Organism: Melikaiella ostensackeni; assembly: GCA_032362435.1. Taxonomy (NCBI): domain Eukaryota; kingdom Metazoa; phylum Arthropoda; class Insecta; order Hymenoptera; family Cynipidae; genus Melikaiella; species Melikaiella ostensackeni. The sequence goes on from JAUMHM010000085.1 coordinate 19,855,526, forward strand.
TAAACTTTTATCGCTGGGAAAAATTACCGGTAAAATTTTGTATTTTATTTATTAAATTGTCATGGAAAATGATGTAAATGTAACATTTTTAACACTCGTTTTATACAAAATTACTGTGGAGAATTGAAGCAAATTAAAAATTGAATTTTCAACAGTTAAATTTTCTACATTTGATTTTTTAGCAGTTGAATTTTCAACTTTTGAAAATTGAAGAAAATTCAAAATTCAAATGTTGAAAATTCAATTTTGATTTTTCTTCGATTTTCAACTGTTTAAAATTCATTATAATTGATTTTGTACGTATTTTTACTTGTCATTAGTACGAAAATCTATTGGTTCCCAGTGGAATTGTTATTAATTTACTTCAGTAGAAAATTTATAACTCAATAATTAACAAGTTTATTGCTACTTTTAATTTTACACTACTTTATGAATGCGCACTCATTAATTCAGATTCCAGAGTATACGATCAAAATTTCTGTCTTCTCAAACAATAGAATACGAAATTATAAAAAAAAGGAAATATTAATCATTTATTGTTAGAAATTTTATTTTATCAAGTTATAGTCACTTGTGAAAATAATAGGTAAAAGAATTCAAAGCATATTCATTTGAGCTTTAGAAACACCTTCATTTTGTAGACATATATAAATTTTTTTGAATTACAAAAGTTATCTAATTGAAGACAAATTACGTTTCATGATTCTTCAATCAATTTCAACATTTTGATTTTTGATTAATTTATTTATGAAAACTAACGACTTGCTTCGGTTTATTGGTGGACTATGGCCACTAAATTGAAAGAAAGTAAAAAACTAAAAAACCGATTCAATCTAAGACACATCGAATATCGGATTTGCCAACGCACGGGGCCATCAAACTGAAAAGACGGATTCGAAGACGCATCGAATGTCAGTTTTTCGACATTCAGTGGATGAACTGATCAAATCGAAAAAACCGATCTGGCGGTAGCACGCCTCGATTGTCGGTTTTTTGACATTCGATTGGCGGATTGATCAAATCGAATCTACTGATCCGACGATAGTACGTATTGAATGTCGATTTTTCGACATTTGATCGGCGGGTTGATCAAATCCAATAAACTGATTCGACGGCAGCACGCATCGGATGTCGGTTTTTCGGCATTCGATCGGCGGGTCGATCTCATCAAATAAACCAATCCAATGATAGCACGCATCAAATGTCGGCTTTTTGATATTCAATTGGTGAGTCGATCGAATCGAATAAACCGATCTGACGATGTCACGCTTTGAATGCCGGATTTTCGACATTTGATGAACAGACCGATCGAATCGAATAAACCGATCCGAAGGTAGCACGCATCGAATATCGGTTTTTTTACAATCAATCATTAGGTCGATCGAGTCGAATAAACGGATTCGACGGCAGCACGCATCGGATGTCGGTTTTTCGATATTTGATCGGCGGATCGATCAAATCGAATAAACCGATCCAATGATAGCACGCATCGAATGTCGGCTTTTCAACATTCGATTGGTGAATCTATCGAATCGAATAATCCGATCCGATGATGTCACGCTTTGAATGACGGCTTTTCGACATTTGGTGAACAGACCGTTCGAATCGAAAAAACTGATCCGGCGGTAGCACGCGTCGAATGTCGGTTTTTCGACATTTGATCCGCGAGTCAATCGAATCGAATGAATCGGTCGAACGATGGCGCGCCTCAAATTTTGGTTTTTACACACTCGATCGGCGGGTCGGTCGAATTAAATAAACCGATCCGACGGTAGCACGCCTCAAATGTCGGTTTTTCGACATTCAATCGGTGAGTCGATCGAATCGAATAAACTGATCTGACGATAGCAAGCTTCAAATGTCGGTTTTTCGACATTTGATGGACGGATAGATCGAATAGAAAAAACCGATCCAACGAAATCACAATTCAAATGTCGGTTTTTCGACATTCGATGAACGGACTGATCAAATCGAAAAAACCGATCCGGCGGTAGCACGAGTCGAATGACAGTTTTTCGACATTCGATCGGTGAGTTGATTGAGTCAAATAAAGTTATCCGAAAATGAACGCACGTCGAATAAAAAATGCATTATTCGATCCGACAAAATGCCAATGATGGGAAGCAACTAGTTCCTTTTAACCAGTTACTGTAACTAGTTACTTTTTTTGGTAACGATGGTTATAACGAAATTACTTTTGTAAGTAAGTAACGAATTGGTAACTAGTTAAATTTTTTCCAGTAACAGTAACTAAAAAAATCGTTACTTTTTTATTTACTCTCGAAATGTAGTTCACGAGTCTTTTTTACGACAATCAATCAATTTTATTGTTTTAAAAACTATTTTTTCGTTTTCACTATTTAAATTGTGGCGGCAGATAGCCATAGAAATTTATAGCCCAATATAGGAAAATTGAAATTTTTTTCCCACCCTGGGATTCAAAATTTTCTAAAATCTATAAGAACACTTAGAAAGAAATAAAAAAATAATTTTAGAGTTAAATATCCATTTCTGTTTGCTTGATAATCAATTTTTTAAGCCGGAAATTTAACTATTCCAGGTATTTTACTAATTATTTTAGTTTAACTTTTGTCTTTTTTGGTTAAAAATTTTACTATTTGGTTGAAAATTCAATTATTTTTTTCGAAATTGAAGGGTTTTGAAAGAAAATCATTTTATTCGCTTAACTATTCAACTGTTTGTTGAAAATTAGTTTTTTGGTTGAATTAAACTGTTTTTGATTTAAAATTAATTTTTTTTTTCTTGAAATATATGAACTATTACACTTTTAGTTGAGGACTTATCTTTTTTCTTCAAGAATTAATGTTTTCAATTGAAAATTTAACTAGGACATTTTTGGTTGAAAATTGATGTTTTTTAGTTGAAAATTCACCTCCCTGGTTTTAAATTGCACTACTTTGTTAAAAATTTGTCTCTTTGGTTTCAAATTAAACAATCTTGTTGAAAATTCGTCTTTTTTGGTTGAAATTTTATCTATTACATTTTTCATTGAGAATTCATCTTTTTGGATAAAAATTTCAATATTTGGTTGAAAATCAACTTTTTTTGTTGAAAACTCGCCGTTTTGGCTTGAAATTTTAACAATCTGGTTGATTTTATTTCTCTCTTGAATGAAAATTCAACTTCTTTGATGAAAATTAGTTTCTTAGTTGAATATAATTATTTCTCATCTGAAATGAAACTGTTTTTTGATTAAAAATTGATCTTTCACATTAAGAATTCACGTATTTTGTCTACAATTCGTCTTGTATGTTAAAAAATTATGTTCTTGGTTGAAAGTTTATCTCTTTGGTTTCAAATTTAACTATTTTGTTGAAAATTCGTCTTTTTTGGTTGATATTTCAAATATTACATTTTTCATTGAGAATTAAACTTTTTTGGATAGAAATTTTATTATTTGGTTGAAATTCGACAGTTTTGTTGAAAATTCGCCTTTTTAGCTCGAAACTTCAACAGTCTGGTTGATTTTTTTTCTGTCTTGACTGAAAATTCAACTATTTTGTTGAAAAAATGGTTTTTGGTTGAATGTAAGTGTTTTTGATGAAATAAAAATATTTTTTGCTTCAAATATAAACTATAACATTTTTTGTTAAGAAGTAATCTTTTTTTGTTTAAAATTTTTTTTTCAATCGAAAAAAAAAAAATTCTTGTATTTTGTTAAAAATTCTTTTTTTTGGTAAAAAATTATCTTTTTGGTTGAAAATTTATCTCTTTGGTTTCAAATTCACCTGTTTTGTCGTAAAATTTGTCTTCTTTAGTTTAGTTCAACTGCATTTGATTCAAAATGAAAATCTTTTTTGGTTGAAATTTCAATTATTACCTGTTCCATTGAGAACTCATCATTTTTTATTGAAAGTTGAAGTACTCTGTTAAAAATTTTTTTTTGTGTTGAAGATTCATCGCTTTAGTTGAAAATTCAACGTCTTCTAAAAATTTTTCTGTAGGTCTTAGAATATTGTAAGTATTCTAGAAGTGGAAGTCGTATCTAGGTAAATCTAAAGAAACACTTTTCGAAAGAAATAATCAATTTTCAGCGCCAAAGAGATTTATAGCCCAAAATAGGAAAGCCGAATTTTTTTTTTCCACACTGAAATTCATAATTTTTTGAAACATTCCTTGTTTTAGAAATATTATACGGTCATGACTAACCTACGACTTTCATCAAAAAGTGTAACAGCTATCAATCGAAAGTTATGAATGAAGTTTTATAAAAATAAAATTTGGATATAAATTTCTCAAATATAAAAGTAACTAAAAAAGGAACGATAGTTACTTTTTTTGGGAAACGCAACTAAGAAAAAGTTAGGTTTTGAATCGGTAACGATAACGATAACTAGTTACTTTTTTCGTGATGTAACGGTAACTAGTTCCTTTTAAAAAGTAACTTCATCACTGCAAAATGCACATGGCTAGAGTGCATACATCCCACCGCTGCCACCATTTAATTCTTTCTTGGTACTCAACAAAATTACAAAAAAAAAATTTTAATCGTGGAAGTAACTTAAAAACTATTTAAATATAGTTTAAAACTGAAAATATTGAAAAATCATGTTCCCAAAGCAGAGCCCCAAGTTTCACAATAATAAATAAATAAAGGCAATTAAAAATGCAGAAATTTGATGACAAAAATTATATCTTGACCTTGAAAAGACGATTAAATTCGGAGGCGATCGATCCTTAATGTCCGAATAAGGTCAATAAATGCGGACATATTATGAAAGATTAAATAATATCTTATAGAGGCAAGTCGACTTTCTAAAGAAAAAAAAACTAGAGAAACAGCTCCTATCTTAGTGAATGGTAATAAACGCCAGTTAAAGAACGGTTCTTTTATTCATTTTTTTTTCTCCAAGTCTTGAACGCTAATGAGACTTGAGTGATTCATCCAGATTAGCATTCGTAAGGTCGCAATAATTAATTTGCATCCACAATTCCTAAAAGTGAAAAAAAAACCGAGTCTGATGTTTGACCTGGAATTAGAATCTTAATGTGGGTCAGGTTTCAACTGAATTCACACAAATTACTTTTGGCAAATTTAACAAAAAATATTTGTAGTATTTGAGAACAGTGGAAAATTTTTTATTTCGTGATCAACAGAATTTTTGAGGATTTGTAAATATTATGTAGTTCCGTCGACCCAGAAAATTATTAAGCCCTCGAGAAATATGACGTCAGTTATTTCATTACTAAAAATTATTATATAACAGACATCGCTTTCAATCTTTTTTTTCTCAACTTTTTCAAGGCAATGTTCCTTCAACTCACCGAGTTGTGTGCTGTAAATTAAAGAAATTTACAGAAGGATTTTTCCTTACATGGGGGAATGAATTCTTTTGAATAAAACTAATATATAGGTACCATACTGAATTCAATATGAAATGCTTAAGATTTATAGTTGAAATATATTGCATTTCCATCAAAATAGGTGAATTTTCAACCGAAAAAGATTAAATGTCTACCAAAAGAGATGAATTTTCAATAAAAGAGTTGTTTTCAAGCTAAAAAGTCGAATGTTTTAGAAAACAGTTGACTTTTAAACCCAAAAAAATGAATTTTCAACAACAACAAAAATTGATTTTATACCACACAGTTGCATTTTCAACTAAAAAGTTGAATTAGCAATCAAAAAATTATTAACTCTTAACGTAAAATATAATAGTTGATATTCGATCCAAAAAAAGATTTTAATTTTGAAAAAAAGACAGCCGAATTTAACCAAACAATATGAATTCTCAACGAAAAATGTAATAGTTGATATTTCAAACAAAAACTGTTTTTATTTTAAATATAAAACAATTGAAATCAATCAGAATAGACGAACTTTCAACAAAATAGTTGAATCTTCAACTGCAACAGATTAATTTTCAATGAAAAAGGACGACTTTTTAACAAAATAAATAGATTTGAAACCAAATAATTAAAATTTAAACCGTAAAAAATGAATTTCCAACCAAATGGTAGAATTTTGAAACACAAAGATTATTTTTCTACCAAGAAGACAAAAAACAAAAAAAAAAGACTTTTCAACAAAATAGTTAAATCTTCAACCAAAGAAATGAATTTTCACTTAAATGATGAATCTTCAAAGAAATAAATTTTCAACAAAGTAGTTGCATTTTTAACCACGAAAGATGAAATTTCTACCAAAAGAGTTAAGTTTTAAAAACAAAAAGACGAATCTTCTACAAAAGAGTTAAATTTTCAACTAGGAAAGACTTTTTAGTCAAAGAGAAAAACAATTTCAACCAAGTTGTTGAATTTGCAAACCGATATGGCCAATTCTCTACAAAAAAGATCAATTTCAAACCCGAAAATGTGCATTTTTAGCCGAAAATTTAATTTTCAACCAAAAAATTGAATTTTCTACGAAAACAATAAGATTTTCAAACCAAAAAGACGAATTTTCAACAAAACAGTTGAATGTTTGGGCCAAAAAGACGAATTTTCTACAAAACAGTTGAATGTTTGGGCCAAAAAGACGAATTTTCTACAAAACAGTTGAATCTTCAACAAAATACATTAATTTGCAACCAAATTATTGAATTTTCATCTAAAAACGATCAATTTTTCACCAATAAGAGAATAGTTAAATTTTCAGTTAAGAATATTAATTTTTAACCAAAAATGAACGAATTTTCAATAAAGCGGTTAAATCTTCAACCAATAAAATGATTGTTCAACAAAATACAACTTTCAACCAAATAGTTAAATTTTCAACCAAAAAAGTTGAATTATCATTGGAAACTTTAAGAGTTGAATTTTCAACTGAAAGCGATAAATTTTCATCCAAAAATAGAATAGTTAAATCTACAGTTAAAAAAATTAATTTGCAACGAAATAGTTGAATTTCAAAATAAAACGATCAAATTTAAACCAATGATGGAATAGCTAAATTTTTAACCGAAAAAACGAATTTTTAACAAAAAAGTTAAATTTTTGACCAAAGTGGTGAACTTCCAACTTGAAAAGTAGCTTAACTTTCAACCAAGTCGTTAAATTTTCAATCAAAAAGATTAATTTTCTACCATAAAAGACGAATTTACAACAAAATAAAATAAATTGCAACCATATTATTTAATTTTGAACTAAAAATGTTAAATTTTAAATCAATA
>JAUMHM010000085.1:19862758-19873629 GCA_032362435.1 Melikaiella ostensackeni
TAATATTTCTAAAACAAGGAATGTTTTAGAAAATTTTGAATTTCAGTGCGGAAGAAAAATTTCAGCTTTCCTATTTTAGACTATAAATCTCTTTAGCGTTGAAAATTAACTATTTCTTTCTAAAAGTTTTTCTATAGATTTAACTAGTTACAACTTCCACTTCCAGAAGAAATACAATATTTTAAGCCCAATAGCTCTTGAAATTCTTGAAACTCTTGAAATTGGTCATTTCTTATAAATTATATTGGAAACCTCACTTTCAAGTTCAATACCGATCAATTCCAATCAATTCTAAATGCTTCTAAGCTAAAATGGGCAAATGTTGATCAATCGGTGTCATTCATATTTAAATGTTCCAAATTTCAAATAGTTTGTTGAATGTTGCCAGATCGAGATTGTTCAATTTTAAACTCCTAAATTTCAAATTTGGAAAACAAAGAAATTTGAAAGTTTCATTGTGTTATTTTTTAGGTTTTAAATGTTTTTGGTTGAAAAATGTCCAGTTCTAAAGGTTCTTAGTTTTAAATGTCTGAATATTGAACAGTTCAATTCTAATTTCGAACAATTGTGTATTATGTTTTAGAGTGTTTTATTTAATACGTGCTTTGAGTTCTGAACGTTCAAATGAACGAAATTTTTTACTGATACCTTTATAAACTAAAAACAGTGCGAAAATGTTTGTTCATTTACATTAGGTATAATAGATTATCAAAAGAAACTTATAATGCATTATTTTAAATTGTAGATGGAAAAATATTCATGGATAAAATAGAAGTGGGAAAAATATTTCGTTCATTTGAACATTCAGAACTTCATAATCTTTCGTGACCGAAAAAACTGAGATAAAATACATATCAAAATACTTTTAATATGCATTTCAGGGGCCGTCCATAAATTACGTTACCGATTTGAAGGGGGGAGAGGGTGCAAAATTCATCTCTTTGGTTGAAAATTAATTTTTTTTATTCGGAAATGTAACCATTCCATTTTTAGTTGAAAATTCATTTAATTGTTTTGGATTGAAATTAATGTTTTGGTTGAGTATTCAACTATGTTGTGAAAAATTCGTATTTTTGAGTTGGATTCAACGGTTTTTGATTGATTTACAATGAACATCTTTCTTGGTTGAAATATCAACTATTATTACTAATTACTAATTCATCTTTTTTTAATCGAAAAATCAATTTCTTGGTTTAAAGCTAAATTATTTTGTGAACTATTCTTCTTTTTTTTGGTTGAAGATAAATATTTTCGGGTTGCAAATTCAACTGTTTTTGATTTTACATTAAAATATTTTTGGGTTGAAATATAAATTATTGCAGGTTTCATTGAAAATTCATCTTTTTTTGTTGAAAAATCAACTACCTAGTTTGAAGCTAAACTATTTAATGAAAAAATATTTTGTTGTTGTTGAAGATTCAACATTTTAGTTGATATTTCACAATTCGGTTGTAAATTAAATTGTTCATTTGAAAATTTAACTATCAAGTAGAAAATTAAATTTTCATTGAAAAATCATATTTTTGTGTAGAAAATTTAACTCTTTTGTAGATAATTCGTCTTTTTGGCTACAAAATTCAACAATCTTGTTGAAAATTAATGTATTTTGTTGAAAATTTATCTTGTTTGGTAGAACATTAATTTTCTTGCTAGAACATTAATTTTCTTGGTGGAAAATTCATTTTTGTTTTGCTTGAAAATTTAACCATTTACTTAAAAATCCATCTTTCTTGGTTGAAAATACAACTATTTGATTGAAAGTTGAACTACTTTGTTAAAAATTCATTTTGTTTAAGATTCACCTGTTTGATTGAAAATTCAACTATTTTGTTGAAAAATCACCTTTTTGGTTGAATTCAACAAATTGGTAAAAAATTAAACTATTTGGTTAAAAATCCAACTATAATTGTAGTAAATTCATCTATTTTCTTAAAAACTCAACTATTCATTTGAAAATTAACCTTCTCGTTGAAAAATCATATGTTTGGGTTGGAAATTCAACTCTTTTGCAGATAATTCATCTTTTTGTCTTCAAAATTCAACAATTTTGTTTAAAATTCATGTATGTATTTTGTTGAAAATTCGTCTTGTTTGGTAGAAAGTTAATCTTCTTGATTGAAAAATTATCCTCTTTGGCGAAAAATGCAACTGTTTGGTTAGAAATTAAACTGCTTTGATTGAGGAACTAACTATTTGGTTGATAATTCATGTATTTTTTTTTAAATTTGCCTTTTAATAGAAAATTAATCTTTTTGGTCGAAAATTCGTCTTTGTAGGTCAAAAATTTAGCTATTTTGTTGAAAGTTTAATTCTTCTGTTGGAAACTCAACTCTTTTGTTAAGGGCATCCTTTTTGGTCGAAAATTCAACTTTTTTGTTAAAAATTCGTCCTTTTGGATTGAAAATTCATCTTTTATGGTAAAAAAGTCATCTTTCTTGGTTCAAAATAAACTTTTTTGTTGAAAATCCAACTGTCAAAAAAATTTTCTTTTTGGCTTGAAACTTTAGCTATTAGGTTAAAAATTCAACTATTTTGTCGAATATTCGTTCTTATTTGGTTAAAAATTAATTCTCTTATCTGAAAATTTAATTATTCCATTTTTTGTTGAAAATTTATCTTTTATAGGTTGAAAATTCAAGTATTTTGTTAAAAAATCATCATTTTGGTTGAATTCAACAATTTGGCAAAAAATTAAACTATTTGGTTGAAAATTAAACTTTTTTGTTGAAAATTCATATTTTTGGTTACAAATCCAACTATTATTGAAGTAAATTCATCTATTTTATTTAAAAATTAAGTATTTATTTTTAAATTAACCTTTTCGTTGAAAAAATCATATTTTTGAGTTGGAAATTCAACTCTTTTGCAGATAATTCGTCTTTTTGTCTTCAAAATTCAACAATTTTGTTTAAAATTCATGTATGTATTTAGTTGAAAATTCGTCTTTTTTGGTAAAAAGTTAATTTTCTTGTTTGGAAATTCATCCTTTTCGGCGAAAAATGCAACTGTTTGGTAAAAAAATTAATCTGCTTTGATTGAGGAATCAACTATTTGGTTGAAAATTCATGTAATTTTTAAAAAATTTGCCTTTTAGTAAAAGTTAATCTTTTTAGTTGAAAATTCGTCTTTGTAGGTCAAAAATTCAGCTATTTTGTTGGAAGTTTAATTTTCCTGTTGAAAATTCAACTCTTTTGTTAAAGGCATCTTTTTTAGTTGAAAATTCAACTTTTTTGTTAAGAATTCATCCTTTTGGATTAAAAATTCATCTTTTATGGTAGAAAAGTCATCTTTCTTGGTTTAAAATTCATCTATTTTGGTCGAAAATGAACTTTTTTGTTGAAAATCCAACTGTTTTCGAAAAAAATTGTCTTTTTGGTTTGAAAATTCAACTATTTGGTTAAAAGTCCAACTACTTTGTTAAAAATTCATCTCTTCTGCTTAAAAGTTCAACGATTTGGTTGTTAATGCAACTGTTTGGTAAAGAATTAATTTTTTTTGTTGAAAATTCGTGTTTTTGAGTTGAAAATTTATCTCTTTTGGTAGAAAATATATCTTTTTTGGTATCACAATATCAGGAACGCAAGACTATTATTGGCAGAGGAAATACATATTACATAAGTAACAGGTTTTTTTTATGTTCCGCCGCAAAAAACGAAAGGAACTCCATGAAAATTCTGAAATTACCACTTTTTACAAGAATGCATCTGCTGGCAGCACATGCAACTAATGCTACGCAACATCTGTTTAGATTCTGGATGATAATGACCGAGACCGAGTTTTCGCCTCGGTTGAGGTTGAAATATACGTATCCTTATTATCTATTAAATGTTCATAAACTACAACTAAATTATGGGGATGTTTGTTCCCCAATTTAATTACTGTAAGGAGGATTTGAAATTTATTACGGCTATATTAAAGAGAAGTTTCCCACAACTTTAAATAGCTTTTTGGAATGATATTAATCTGAACTCGAATTTCAATGTTGTTTTAAAAATAAGTTTAATTAATTGAAATACAGGTCCCTATAGTGGGAATTAATCTGTTTACATTCATTAAATGAATTATTATTATTGCAATTTTATCTGAAGCCTTCCAATTGTAAGTTGAATCAATTTAGTTTTAAGACCTTAACAATTAAACTACATATTTCTAAGTAAATCGTCTATAACTTGTTCAAAATTTGAATTCCTGAATTAAAACAAGGTAATAAATGGATTAGGTTCAATCCCACAAAGAAAATTATTTTTGAAAGTGGAACCTCGATTTATTTGCCCTCGGTTTATTGTCTTCCTAGAATGTCTGCCGACTCGCATTCGGTGATGAGGGGTCGAAGACGCCGAGAGAGAGGATTACCGCCGGACTCGCATAAAATATGAAACTGAAGTTTGCAACGTTTATGTGAAACGAAAAATAAAAAATGTCCTTAACTAAAATCTAAAGCATGAATTTTGTAGATTTTTATCATAAATAATTGCAAAAAAAGTTTCATTCCCTAGCTGCCATGAAAAGCAGTTGTTTTCAGCCCCTAAGAAAAAAATTCTAAAATGTGTTCCAAGTTTCTTACCTAAAATTTTAGGCATGAGTTTTGCATATTTCAATAGTAAATTATTGTTAAAAAAAGTTTTATCCTCCCAGCTGCCGGGGAAAACAGTCGTTATCAAGCCCTGAATCTCCAAAGTCGATAAAAAAATTCTAAAATGTGTTCCAAGTTTCTTATCTAAAATCTGAGTCATGAATTTTGTAGATTTTGATGCCAAATAACTGTAAAAAAAAGTTTCACCCTCTTAGCTGCCGGGGAAAGCAGTGTTTTCAACCCCTACGTCTCAAAAGTCGATAAATAAAAATCGAAAATGTGTTCCAAGCTTCTTACCTAAAATCTTAGACATGAATTTTGTAGATTTTGATGGTAAATACCTAATTGTGAAAAAAGTTTCATCCCCCTAGCTGCCGGGAAAAGCAGTCGTTTTCAACCTTCAAGTCTTAAGAAACGTTAAAAAATTTCAAAAATATGTTTCAAAATTCTTACCTAAAATATAAAGCATGAATTTTTTAGATTTCTATGGTAATTTTTTTTTCAATTTCTGAGACTCAGGGAGTGAAAACGACTGCTTTTCCTGGCAGCTAAGGGGATGAAACTTTTTTTTGTAATTATTTACCATCGAAATCTACAACATTCATGCTTGACATTTCAGGTAATAAATTTGGAACACATTTTAGAATTTTTTTCGATTTTTAAGAATTAGGGGTTGAAAACGTCTGCTTTCCCGGGAGCTAGGGTCATTCAAATTTTTTAACTCAAGCGTTCAAAACTTAACAGTTTTATATTCAAGTATGTACTCAAAACTAAATACAATTCAAAATTTTATAGTTTTATCAGGATGTCTACCCGACGGATGATTTTAAATTCCCGGTCATTTTCCCGGGTTTCTCCCGGTCAATTTTCCATTTTTCCCGATCAATTTAAAAGAGTTCAAAAGATTTGAAAGATTTCACGCGATTTTTAAAGATGTAAGGAGATTTCTTAACATTTTAAAAGATTTTAAAGATCTCTGTTTTGAAACAGGGAATTCGGGAAAATCGGATAATTTTCGGTCATAAGAATTACAATTCTGGTTTGAAACAGAGAATTTTCTAAATGAATTATAATTCAGAATTTGAAAAGGGACATTTTTCTTCAAATTTCTAAATCAGCATTAAAATTATTTTCCAAAATTCCCCTTCCATGTTAAAAATTCTGTGTTCCAAGTCAAGTAATATCTTCACGAAAATTTCCTGTCCTAAAAACTAAATTATAATTCTTTACGGAAATCTCCTGTTCCAAAGTGAAAATTATAATTCTTTGCGGAAATTCCCTGTTCGAAAGTAAAAATTATAATTTTTTACGAAAATTCCCTGTCTCAGAAGTCTAAAATCTAAATAATAATTATTTACGGAAATCCCCTATTCCAAGTCGCAATAAAGTTTATTTTAAAAATTCCCTGCTCCATGCCAGAATTATATTCAGTTACAACATTTTTATTATAATTCAAAAATACAGTAACTCCCTTTTTTTTAAATTTGGAAGAGGAATGTTTCAAATTAGGACAAATTTTTATTTGCAAAAAAAAAGAAATTTTAAATTTAAAAAAATTCTGATTTGGAACAAGGAATTTTGAAAATGTGACGAATTCCGACTTGGAACAGGGATTGTTTTTGTAAATTCCCTTCTTATAAGTGATAATTAAAATTATTTTCCAAAATTTAGCGTTCCAAATCAAATTCTATTTCTTTAAAACTTAATCAATATTATTATTATATATATATATTATTATTATTATTATATATTATATAATATTATATGTAATATTTAATCATTTAAAACGTAAGCAACTTCCTGTCCTAAAGTAAAAATTATAATTATCTACGGAAATTCCTAGTTCTACCTCAGAATTATAAACCTTTTTGAAAATTCCCTGTCCCAAACTCAAAATTATAATTTTTCACGAAATTCCCTGTTCCTAAGTCAAAACTATAATTCTTTACGTGAATTTCATGTCCCCATTGTCGAAATTATATTTCTTAACTGAAATTCCCTGTCCCTGTCCTAAAGTAAAAATCATAATTATTCACGGGAATGCCCTGACCTAAACTCAAAATTATATTTCTTTACTGAAATTCTATGTCGCAACTTAGAATTGTAATTCTTTTCGAAAGTCCCCTGTTCCAAGTCGGGATAATTGTAATTCTTTGCGTGATTTTTTTTTTATATTTCTTTTATTTATTCCCTATCCCAACTCAGAATTATAAATCTTTTAGAAAATTCACTGTTTCAACTCAGAAGTAGAGTAATACAATATATGAAACCACTTTTAATTTGCATATTAGTACATTCGAGAAAAAAATCCCGGTCACTGAATCAGATTTCCGGTAATTTCCCGATTTTTTCCCGATCAACTAGACACCCTCGTAAAAATGTGAAAAGCCTTCAAAAATGGATAGTATTTCAGAATAAAACATTTAAAAATTCTTCAATTTCAAAATAGTTGCCCTAAAGATTGGAGTGTATGCACACCTCGATTCAAGCTTAAAGTCTTCAAAAGCAATTTTCAAATTGTACACTTTCAAAATAAAAGCAATCAAAATTGAAAAATCTTGTATGTTGCATCCGTCAAATATGAACTATTTCGCTACTAAGAATTCAAAACTGAAAGCGTACAGAATTAGATAATTAAAAATGTAAAATGCCTAAAATTGTACAATATCAAATTGGGAGCATTCATTGTTTTAAAACTGCAGGCTTTTAAAACCATACAAGTCTTTTACTTCAAATTTCAGCTTTTAAACCTGAACACATTTAAATTTAATTGAACAATTTTAAATCGAAATTTTTTACAAAACAAATTTAAATTCAACATTTTTAATGTTACCCCTTCGAAAATGAGCATTTTGTCTAATTTATAATATTCAAAATTTTTAATTATTGAATTACTGTACCGTCCAGGAATATGGAAAAGGCTGTTTTAGGATATTCGTTAAAAATCTCGTAATCTTTTTAAACGAAGTACAAATTTTTTTTCAAAAATACCTTAAGTCAAATAGAAATTCTACAGAAAATATATCGGCTCGAAATTTAAGTACTTTTTAAAATTATTAGTTGCTCCCGAGGTATTCAACATTAATGTCAAATTTTTAAATTTCAAACGCTTTTAATTTGAAAGCATATTTCATTTTTAAAACGTTTTTAATTCAACATCAGAGTTGCTACAAAATACCTCGCAAAATACCAATTTCGAAATTCCCTGACTTTTCCCAGACCAATTTTACATTTTCCCTGACCGTTATCAATTTTTCTTTCAGGCATAAAAACAAACTTACACCTACGAAACCAATAATATATTAATGCAGGAAAAGGTTCGTTTCTAAATTTATCTTAAACGTTTTTAGTGACAACATTCATACAGAATTTTATGATCTTCAGTTTATCGAAAATTCCGACTCTTTCAGGTTTTCCCTGACATTCCTGTAGCAACCCTGAACATTAATCACTTTCAGGCGTTTTGAATTTGAGATTGCCCAATTTTCCAAGATTCAGTCTGAACTGATTCGATACTGAAACTTCGAAATGTATAGTCGTAAAAGTAAAAAATTGTGCATGTTTAAATTGGAATTGATGCAATTTCAAACAATTTCAAAACAAGTACATTTAAACTCGCATAATTTCATGTCATATGTATTAAGTTACATTTAAAGTGATTTCGTAGGCTGTTTACCAATCATATATAAGAATTTAAAAAATTGAAGATAAATAAAAAATAAACCTGTGATCTGACAGTCCCGTCCTGGTGCAGATTAACACAGTTTTAGGCTTCAATTTTTAAATTAAAATAATGTCCGTATCTAATCAAATTACATAAAAATTTATTTAAAAAATAAACTTAAGACTGTGTATGGACCTCAACACAATGTTTCGCGTAACAGTCAAAAATTCATCAGTCAAGAACATTCCGAGAATATTCTGCCGTTCAAAATTCAAAAGTCGTAACTGCATTTTGGATGAGTCACCTGTCAATTTACCAAACTCTAAAAAATCATAAACAACTTTCTTGCCGTTTAAATTTATGGGCCAACATTTTCTAGTACGACGTATAAACTACACGTTCATAAACATAAACGACAAGGAAGGTGTTATGATTTATTTCTAAAGTTTGTCAAAGTGACAGGAGATACATCCAAAATGCATATACGACTTTTTTAAATTAGGGACATCAGTATTGAGACCCTCATTTTACAGGCTTTATTATAAAGCAAAAAAAAACAATCACAACAGTTCTAATCAACAACCCAAATCGAAAATACCCCGCCTTTGTTGTTAAAATGATCCCCTATCATTCTAACCTAAACGCCCGAAAACCAGCCTTGCATGATTGGAGCTCATGCAACGATTCACCAGGGATAATGGGAGTAAATTTTGCCAATTCCAATAAACGGTACCTGTGTTCATCGTAGGCAGCATTCGGACCACAACATCGGCGAATACTGGGCCTCATGGTGGAGGCTGCTCTCTGACTGTCGTTTTTCTTCACGACACACACAAGTAACGCGTTCGCATCCGCACAATACTCTTCAGGATTCAAGTGCCTACCAGATCCGAACTCCAAAACCGCTTCTCCCGTGTCCATTAAAATAAAGGGAGTAAATGCACTATATGGCAAAAAAGTCAAAACCTGTGTTTCCGCACATATCGGTTTTCTGGCCTCCTGAACTTGCCACTCGTTCGGGATTTGTGACAACATACTCCTCTTCTCCGGGGAGTAAATAAAAGGCGTCCACATATTCGTTGTCGAAACGCATCTTGGAATTGCATTTTCATTTTCTTTCACCAATTCCTCTCTGTAGTGACAACATTTCAAAATCTTAATCTTTCCCTTCGGAGGATCTTCTGGTTCGGATAATACTGCTGCCCAGAGCGTCCAGAACATAACCCCAAAAATGATCCCCTTCATTTTGAAAATGTCCTGGAAAAATGTGTTCACACAACCGAGGACCAAATTACCACAAAGTTGATTTAGGGACACATCAGGTGGTCGAAAGTTCAACCTTGCTTTGTTTATAAACGCGTCACTTATCACAAAAATCCACTTATATCCAAAATGAAGCCAACACAAATCCAAATTCACAAAACTTGAATCCACTCAGAATTATTTTCACAACATCAATACACTTATTCACAAGAATCAAACTTTTCCGAAAGTTTGAGGTTAGGTACGACAGAAAAATTCACAGATAGAAGTACCGAATTTAGTAAAATCGAAGTTTTTGCTAGAATGTAACAAACGAAAACGAGCTCGTGTGTGTTTGTTTTGATCGGAGAATATAGGGACGAAAAGTTCAACACCCTACTATGCGACGGTTACGGAGTTACTAAAGTCCACGAGGGATTTGAAGCGCGCCGGCGACTGGCAGCGTGGTCGAGATAGGCGCGCGCAGGATTCAAACCTCTCTCTTGCGTCCCTTTCTCCGTAAACCAGGTGCATCTGACTCCCACCCTGAATCCGGAAGTGCAACAGTACCCGCCTATCCGTGAAATAAGCGCGCCAACGTGCCCAGGGTTAATTGCAATAATACGAGTTTTCTAAATTACCATCAGACGAGTAAGACTGCTGCGGTTAGATCGCGAGATTCTTGAGATTTTGGCGCAGCAGTTAATGTTTTTATTAAGGATAAATCAGTTGTTTTGGTAAGAGAAATATTTTGAGATTCGACCTGCATTAATTTTATATTTTTTAAAGTTTTAGCACCATTATATATATGAACCTCTCGCGATCAAAACGGGATACGCATGGATTCAGCCTGAGAAGCATTGTCCTGAAAGTTAATTTTAAAAATCGTTCGATTTTTTCATTTTAAGGACTGATACTTGTAGAGAATTTCAAGGTGCATCTTTTTTTCCTCTTGCGAAACTTTATAGGTTTTGTAGTTTTTGAAGTAACTGGTAAGAAATAGATTTTCCGGAAGCAAAAGATTACAATCTTTTTACACTTCAACTCGCGCTATCTTAGCCAATTTGCAAATTTTTTCGATTTTATTAATAGTGAATTACGTGTTAAGTCTTCTGAAACTATTTAAAAAATAAAAATGTAAATATTTTGGTAAACAAAAAAGTTGTAAACTTTTTTTGAGACTTTGCAAAAATCATGAATTTCAACCTTCAAGCGCTTCATTTATCGAGCGAATACTAAGCAACGACAAACTTCCAGTGAGAAAGTTGTTGATTAAGGTTCAAAGAAGTTTTCTGGAAAGTTTTAACTCAATCGTATTAATGGTTGAAAAATTATGAATGTTTTAAATTTCAAGCGGCAATCTTAACGCTGTCCGATGCACGTGCCTCCTCG
>JAUMHM010000085.1:19878689-19920306 GCA_032362435.1 Melikaiella ostensackeni
TTTCGCTTGTTTTACATCACTGTCTCTAATGAGCCTCTTACACAGAATTTTGGAAACATATTTCCTCGTTTCAAAGATTTTTGTGATATACTATTACACGAAATGACATTGTCAGAGGTTATGTTTCTTTAAAAAAAATTTCTCTCAAATTTAACAAACAGAGACATTAAGCCATAGACCTTGTTTCAGTTCTTGTTCGACTCTACAAATCTCTGCTACTCTCTTTCTCAACCCTTCTCTCATCCCCTTTTTCTCCATAGCTTTATCTATCTCTATCATATCCAATGAGACAAACGCTGCCTTAAAATCCACAGACATTGCTGTCATGACTCCTTTCTCTAAGAAGAAAATTTGTTTTATATCATATAATGGAAAGAAACTACACTCAAACCCCGCTATAAAAACCTCCGTCATAAAAGACAAGAGGACCAAGAGGGCGAGAGAGAGCCGCTGCAAGGTCAGCGGCAGAGTCTCCACAACAACACAGGAGCGTATGAAAAAAGCGGGCAGTACTCCCCGCGGTTACTCGCGTCGTCTGCTTCAGTTCGCGGTTGAGGTTATGCGAAACCAAGTGTAAACAGGCGTTACAAAAATGTCGAAGGAAAGCAAGAGGAAGCGTTTATCTTTCGGAGAGAAATATGAAATTTTAGACGAAATGAAAACAGGTGCCTCAAAACAGTATAAGCTTCAAACGGATAAATGTTTAGATTTAGAGTTCGAATTTTTCAATTTTATTGACCGTGAAAAATTTTTGCGAATCGAGGAAAAACCGGGATTTTTTTCTCGATTAAAATGGCCACCCTGATATATGTACGTGCATACTTAAAAATCAGTACTTTGACAAAGTTTGATTCTCGAGCACAAAAATTTTCTCTTTCATTATGATATTATAAAAGCAAAATGGCAAAAATACAACAAAAAAAATATTTTTTAAGACAAAATTCTGGCAGAAATGGTTCATAGGGCTCTGTTTCGTTTGTTACAATTTATTTTAATTCAAATAATGTATTTTATATTATTAAATCTATGTGAGTAAAACTTCTGTCGACTCGCATCCCGCGCATCACATTTCGACCGATAGTCTAGAAAAAGGAAATGGTGTCTTACAATTAACTTCAAAACTGAACATTGTTCAAAATTATTTCTAAAATCGAGAAATAAATATACCGTAAGAGAATCGATGCTTAAGTTAAGATAATAAATGTTTAAAGTAAATAAAAACTTTACCTAATTAAAACAAGAGATTCATTTCATGCAAGAAAAAATTTGTTCAAAGGAAATAAATAAGGACAAATAAACAATTTCTTCGAATCAAACAAACATTTATTCGACCCTATAACACAGAAATAATTTGTTTAATCGTTCAAACGAACATTTCTTTCGATAAAAAGGGAATTTCCGTATTATTGTTTGCTATAACTATTGTTTTTCCGAATTATCGATTACCATAGTTTTTATTTTTACGCATTAGCACCAGTCATAATTTGTACTTATCAAAATTACTATTTAGTATAATTTTCATTTTACTGAATCACCATTTGCCCTAATTTTTATTTTTCCGAATTACTATTTGGCATAACTTTTTTTCGAATCACATACTATTATTTTGGCATAATTTCCAGTTATCCTAATTTTCATTAGGCCTAATTTCTATTTTCTCGAATCACCATGTGCCATAAATGAATGGAAATTATGTTGGATGCCCATTGTGGCACATCATGGTGAGTCGTGACAATAGAAATGAAGTTAAATCTCGGGTTCGACGAAAATTAGGATGAATGTAAATTATGCCAAAAATAGTAATTCAGAAAAATAAAAATTATGCATAGTCATGTGCAAAATTACTTCACGATGGGTCGAGTTAGCATCGGACCAGGAAGGGTTAAGTCGGGTTTCGAGTTCGCAATCCGACCCGAAAACCCGATCCGAAAGCCCAAACCGGCTCGAAACTTCAATTAAAAAATATTCCAAAATTTCCGGCAATTTTCGGTAATTGATGGTGTGCTTCCATAAATTACCAACAATTACCTAAAATCACCGGAAATTTTTTAATTGAACTTTCGGACTGGTGCGGATTTTCGGGTCGGATTGCAAACCCGAAACGCTACCCGGCCCGACGTGACCTGAAAAAATCCCAACCCTACCCGTCGGGTTCCGGTGTTTAAATATTTATCAGACCCCTAATTATGCATTATAGTGATTCGAAAGAATAAAGATTAGAACAAATGGTAACGAGGAAAAATAAAAATTATTAGACCAACAGAAAATTTGCATATAACATGAATATGGAAGTTAATTATTGCATCTTGTAGAGGATGCTAAGCTGAGTTTATTTTACATGAAATAAATAAATATTATGTTTGATAAATTAAAAATTTAATTTTCAAAAAACTGAGAAAAGCTTGCAGGAATAGAAGCTTTTGTGATTAGTGTGACGTCATTATACTGGCAGTCCTTACCAGTGATTTTTTTCATTCTCACATATGTGTAGTACTTCAAAAACTAAGTGACACGTGTTTTTTCTTATGTGCTCAAAACGGGTTTTAGGGAGTGAAAGCCACCTCTTGAAAAGGGTAGTACTAAATACTCATCTAATTATTTCACATATACACTCGAGCTCTCATATAATCCCCTTCAGTTTAAGGATTCCTAGAACTGTTGGCCGATTGGTGGCCTCCACAGTTTCTCACCTCACGGGGCGAGAGACGGTGTTCAACGAAGCATGAAACACCAGCAGCGTATAGATAAAGGCTCAGCGCGCGGGTACTGACATTCGTACTCACGTTCGGAGATTGCGTAATATTAGGAAATGGTTTACATGTCCCTGACCGTTTACGTTTCGAGGAATCTGGTTTAGAAACAAGGCCAGTGCGAAGCAACTCTCGAAACTGTCTTTATATTGTAGTTCGAGTATAATACCAGAATCTTTCGCAACGAAACCAATTCGGCAAATTTCCTCGCAATGACACATGAAGAATGTGATACTCTCAAATTCATCAAAAAATTTGTATAGGGGTGAACTACCCCAAAACTGTCTTCATCACACAAACAATTGCAAAACAGGAGTGAAATTAGGCAGAAAAATCTGGAACAAGTATGTGTCACGCGATAGCAATATATTGAAGTTTATTAACTTTTCTTGACCATTTTTTTCCTAGATCATTACTGATAAATATTGATTAGTGATGATCTAGAAAAAAAATGTTTAAAAAAGTTAATAAAAATATATAACACATATGTGTCATGTTTGTTTATTATCTTTTAAGATAATATGTTGTATTGAAAATATACTGACAGTATTTAAGTTTCATTATAGCTTTGTTAAAGAGAGGTCTTTAAAATGTGATTAATTCTCATAAATAACACAATTTTTCTCTAATTTCTGCAATAATTCCTTCAATATTTTAATACTATTTATTTCTATGCTGATTTGCCTATAATGATTTTCCTATAATAGTTCCTATAATACTTTCCTATTATCGCGAAAAAAGTATAAAAAACCCATTTTACGGAAATCATTTTAGGCTCATACGAGAGCCGTTTGTTAAGTAAGGTAAAGTTCTCGCTAGATGGCGCCAAAATTAACTTTGTAGTATATGGCCAAGAAATAACACTCTTCAAACTAACCTCTACCAAGCTTCAGCCAAAACCGACGCTCAGTTTGAGTTTGGCATATATTTGAAGTAAGCGCATCAGTAGTTTTCGAAACAATGAAGAAAGAAGAGTTCCATGCAGTGATAAAACATTTTTATTCAAAAAATCGGACGGCCGGATAGATCAAAGCTGAATTAGACAAAATTCACGAGGAATCTGCTCCTTCTTTGAGAATCGTTTATTTTCGGATAAACGAATTCAAACGTGGCCGAATCACAACTAAAGATGAAGCGCGCTCCGGACGCCCAATTGAGTGGAAAAATTTCATTATATGATTATGGAAGCAGCAGTCGAAGCAGCGGGTACTGTCTGGTGAAAATGCGCCAAAGAAGGCGGAGACTGTTTTGTCAGCTGGGAAGATGATGGCCACAGTATTTTGGGATTTCTAAAGAATTATCCTCATTGATTACTTTGAGAAAAGTAAAACTATAACATTAACGTACTATGTATCATTACTGGACCGTTTGAAATCCGAGCTACAAAAAAAAACGGCCACGATTGGTGTAAAAATGTGCTGCTTCGTCACGACAACGCACCGGCTCACACCTTCGCAATCGCAATGGCAAAAATACACGAACTGGGCTTCGAATTGATTCCTCATCCACCCTATTCTCCAAACTTGGCTACGTGTGACTGCTTTCTGTTCCCCAACTTGAAGACCTGGCTCGGTGGGAAGAGATTCTCGTCTAATGAAGAAGTAATCGATGCCGTAAATGCGCATTTTGCAGACCTCGAGAAATTCTACTCTCCTGAAGGGATGAAAAAATTGGAATGTCGCTGGACTAAATGTGTAGCCCTCTAAGGAGTCTATGTTGAGAAATAAGAGCAAACATAAAAAATGTACTTGCCTTTTTACCGAACTCATCAAACGACCCTCGAATTACACACAAAATGCCTTCAATTTTGACACAAGTGTTAGAATACCAAAACGTTTAAAAAGAAATCAATACTGGGCTAAGTGACAGAACATTATTTAGTCTTTTACAATTAGAACAGAAAAGTTTCTTCTTAATTGTATAGTTAAAACTAAGTTCGTTTTTTACCGTTGGGTGAGGATTTCACGAGATTTAAATTGACTTCCTAAAGTTCATTTCCACTTCCTTAGTATTGATGCCTATATTTTCTCCGATTTGTTGACAGAGGATTCCGAGTTACTTGAAAACTTGTTTATAGAGTGCTTTTCTGCACTTCAATCATTATATACAGCCCAAATAAACTAAAAACGAAGTGTAATCTTTACTCATGCTTCAGATTAATCTTTATTTGCAACAAAAATTATCTTCACATGGTAAGATTTACCCACAATATTAGGTACTCAGTAAATATTTCGACTAATCGAATTAGTAGTTTTCTGTTACTCATCTCCAGCGGCTCAATTTTGTCTAATTAAATTGGAAAAATTTCACTAGTAATTTGAAAATTGTTACTAATTTAGATTGAGAGAGTGTGAATTAGGTGAGAACTTTTCTGAAGGCTAGATTTAGTGTGACGGCAAGTCATAAAAGTGCGGCACCCTTGTTTACGGTTTCATTAGCCGGAAATACGTCCTCGTATGAAAGTCCTGACTCCCTTTTTCCCACCCAAGAGCTTTATCTCTCCACTTTTTCCCTCTTTGGTTCCTATTTTCGTGACCTTATATCACCTGAGTGTTATTAGTCAAGTTCACCAATTGTTATTATCGATAGGCCCATCAATCAGTAATACGAGAAGATTATTATTAACAAATATGTTCGAAAAATTCTGAAAAAATTAGATTTCCCCAAGGAAATAATGTCTCACTAGTGCTTCTTTGGATTATCTTACCATTTATAATTTTTTCGGTATTATTTTCTATTTTTTAATTCTATGCATAATTTTCAAATTATAAATCATTCCACTCTTCTCAAATATCTTTTATGCGACTCACTCAAAGTTAGATGCCGTGTTGGGGAAGTTCTCGAGTAAAAATTCTTCGACTTGGTTTCGACATGAATTGTCCCCAATTAAGAAATACTGGAGACGAAGTAAAGACATCTTTCGATGTCTCCTTTCTGAGACGGAGCCAGATTTGACATAGGGCACTACGAAAGTCTTGAGAACTGATGTTCTCCCGCCATGGAAAAATATGGAGTGGAGGACATTCAAAAGGATACTAGAGGGGATAAATATACGTCATGAGCGACCGACCTACGTGCAGTGGATTTAGAACACTAGGGATGAGTGATACTTGGAAAAAGTATTCGATCCAAAAGTATCGATACTTTATAAACTATCATTTTCGATACTAAAGTATCGAAATCAAAGTATCGATGTTTCTCCACTGGCGTAACTACTGGACAGCGAAACCCCGCATTGCGGGGGGCCTTTTTCTGCAAGGGGCTTCTTAGTCATCCACAAATAACGTAAGATGATTAGGGGTTGAGAGAGGGCAGGTAAAATCTTACTGTTTCTTATGAGAGGGGTGGGGTGAGTTGTAAGATCTTATGAAAGAAAAGTTGTTAGTAAACAAAATTAATAAATCCAAAGATATTACAACTTATTGAAAAGTCCAGCACAAAGTCGATCTGTTAGATCAAAAGTAAATTTTCTCTTGGAGAAAATGCGTGATTTATTGCATTTTTTTTTAATGTTGAAAAACGTAACTTTAAACTCTTTGAGTCCCTAAAATTTCAAGTAAAAGTGTCGCATTTTCAATAAATAGATGAATTTTCATCCAAATTGATGAATTTTTCACCTTGAAAGATATATTTTCGACAAAGAAAATTGGTTTTCTGCCAAAAAAGATTCATTTTCAACAAAATAGCTGCATTTGTAATCAAAAACATGAGATTTCGACCAAAAGTATTGAGTTTTCAACAAATAAAGATTTTTCAGTCAATAAAGAAAAAAAAATGTCATCCAAAATGTTCAATTCTCAAACCAAGCAGACGAATTTTCAACTAAAAAAAAATATTTTCAACCAACAAACAAACAGAAAATTGAATTTTTACTAAAGTAGTTCAACTTCCAACAAATTAGTTGAATTTTCAAGCAAAAAAGATGAATAATTGACAACGAAAAATGTAATAGCTGATATTTAAACTAAAAGCGATTTTAAATTTAAATAAAAAACAGTTGAATTTAAACCAAAAAGACGAATCTTCAAACGAAACAATAGAATTTTCATCTAAGAAGGATGACTTTTCAACGAAATTGTTGAATTTTCAGCAAAATAATTGAATTTTCAACCAAAAAGTTGAATTCTCAATCAAAAATATAATAGTAGCCTTTTCAACTAAAAAGAATGAACTTTTGAACAAAAACAGTTTGATTTTATTATTTGGTTCTATTAATTCAGATTGAATTGAAGTTGAAAATGAGAAAAAGGGGCAAGGAGTGTTATAGGGGAAAGTCTGTGAAACCTGCATTAAACAAATAGGAATTCTGATAATTTATAGACAAAAGAATAAAAGTTAAAATAAACATTGAATTTCATTTTTAATACTTACACATTATTATGTTAGAAAACTTGAAATTTCCTCTTCTGAAACTGATTTCGTCAAGGTTCTATGTTGATTTAATTAAAAAAATTGATATGTATGTTCTTCCCATAAGTTTATGAAATCGCAGTAAAACTTGTGGCGGGAGGGGGGGAAGGAGGGGTCAGAGAAAATCTTACGATATCTCACGTGGTGGGAGAGAGGGTTGCAAATTTCAGGAAAACACCTCACGTAATTTGTGGATGACCCCTAATGAGCCTTTTGAATTAAGATTTAACAAATTTTATAATATATTTTCATTAAATTTCAAAAAAATTTCTTCCTGTTTACATTTTACGTTTTATTTCAAATTTTAATCGCTTAAATAGCTACATTTATTTAAAAATACTCAAACAATAATTTCATTATTTAAATTTAGCATAGAAATGTATCGCTATCTACTCAAATTAGAAAGGGAGCTAAATTCAAATTATCAAAGAAGTCAAAGTAATAGAAAACATATTTTTCGCATCAAATAGTATATAATTTTCAACCATTATATGTTTAATTCACTCTATACTGTGTTTGTAAAAATTATTTGTATTTATTTGTATTTGAGCATTTAAGAACTCTAGCCACGTTCGGTTTGGGCAGCCATTCGCGTCTTCACTAAAGTATCATTTAGTGAATACAAACTTCTGAAGATGGCACTGCAGTATATATACATATTGCAGTGCCATCTTCTCAAATTTCATCTTGGGTATGCTCACGAAGACCCGACCAGCTGCTGCCTAGAAATTTTCGGTCCTTTTATCCTAATTAGGTCCCAAGCAAAGCCTGGCTAAAATATAAGATTGGGGCCTTACAAGACGTGCATAGTTTTTCTAATCATAAAGAATGGAAAACCTCAACAGGGCAATAAAGGTTCCTGACTGGAACTTATTAGTCCAGTTGTTCTAGTGCAATTCTGACCACTGCCTTAATTGAAATGAGAACAAATCGGGTGATTTCTACTTAGGGTGGGGGGGGGGTAATATGGCGAACTATCATTCTTATCATTTTAAACCACTCTGTAGAGTGTATATTGAGCCAACCAGATGAAGTGAGTTACCCAAGCGAGGAAACGATAAATGAAGTTTCCTTCGGTTTCTCTAATCGAAGGAAACAAGTTACCGAGCTACATCCTTCCTTGAAGGTTTTTCGTTTCTCGAACGGGTCGAAGGATCAGGACAGGACTGGAATTAAGCTGTAAAAGTTTGGTCCAAATCAAGACTGTAATACCGACACGATACTGCGTTTAATGTACCGTTATGATCTTTACGGTCGTCTTTTATAGACCATTACGATTGAGTTTTCACACTGAAATATAGCTTACACTGCACAGTTCCTAGTCTACAACCACGAGAATAAACTCGTCCTTCTTCCTCCTTTCTGCCAGATAGACCCGCATCGTGATCAATCCTTTAAGTATTTGCTTCTTTTCGTTCACATCTACACTCTACATTCCAGAAATATCCTCCTGTGACGTAAAACGAATCTCAAACTTTATATTCTCACGATTCCAAACGAGAGTCTAACTTTAGTTTTCCCATAAACGTCGCGATCCTTTTCATCGGTGTCTGCAACATTTTCAGTGGCGGGATATCGCCGATAAAATTTACTGCAAAGAGGAGATTCAATCGGCTATAGGTTTGTAGATAGGATTCTTCGACAATTCGTCCGAGGGAATTAATTCTTTTTTCAATCGTAAGTGCAAAGATTTAACAATATTAGAGCTTCAAAATAGAAATGCACTTCCATTTGTAGATTAGATTCTTACTCCATGTATATCCTTTTCAGGTTTTTACAAATCTAAAATCCTCCCTCCCAACTCTCATAATAAGCCTCTAAGCAATGCTTAACGTACTCAATCCTGTGGGTTTTTTCAATCCTTAAAATCCCCTACTGCTTGTTGCAAGATTTTTGTTAGAAGCGCTCGTATTCACCTGAACATTTTCCAGGGGAGTGGAAAACTGCAGAAAACCAAAACACCCGAGCGCAGCTGGTTACTGACAGTCGAGTTTGGATATGAACATTCGATAGCATCGAGTGCCCACATCCATCCTCGGCGTCAAACCTTCCTCTCGATACTAGTTAAACGCAGTGAAAACATGCCTAAGCGAGAATCTCGAGCGGTCACCAATCCGAGCGCTAGCCACGCCCGTCCCTGCTTAACATTCAAGATCTCGAAGAGTCGAGAATTCCCACCCAGCTACTGCCGTCGGTTAACACTTTGTCTGTATAAATCATACTCAGTGATAAAACAGAATACACTTCCTCCTCCGTTCCAATTGTATCGTTCTAACCAATTAATCAGGAAACACACCCCCTTCCACAAAATTTGCCGGTTCCAACCTACCAGTGAAGAAAAATAAAAGAGGTTACCCCCTCCAATTTGAAGAACTCTCACAAATGGGAGGGGCTGTCCCTTACAATTTCGGCCATTCTTAAAAATTGGTGTGGTGAACCCCCCCCTTCCAATTTGAAAAACTCTCACAAGTAAGAGTCACTGTCTTCTTCAATCTAGACAATTCCCGCAAATCGGAGAGGTTACCCCCTCCAATTTGGTTGGTTCTCACAAATAAAAAGAGCTGTCCCCTCTGACTTAGACAATTCGGAAAAACGGGAGAGGCTGCACCTTCTAATTTAGACTTCTAATTTAGGGCACGCCTGAATAATTGATAACATTATTGAAATATATTAGGAGCTGTGCCCCCTGCGCGCTCTTCGCGCGCGACAACTCCTGTTTTAGTTAAATTAACGTTGATTTACAAAGATTTGGGTCTATGTTTTTGGCACACGGAGTAATGTTTTATACGGTGCAATCTGGCAAATAAGGTCGATGTTTTTGGTCAGGGTAATATATTTAGTACAATATTGTAGTATCTTTCCTAAGAAAATATACAAAATTAGGTCTATGTCTTTGGTTAAGATTGGAAAGGGAGCTTCCTTCAAAAATGCACGGGGTAACATAACACGTGGGGTAATGTGGCACATTGCGCCTATGTTTTTGGTTAGGTTAGTATAGTATATGTGCAGTGATGCGGAACACGGGATGATATGACACGCAGGATAATATGCCAATTGGAGAAATGTGGCACATGGGGCAATGTGTTTCATGGGATAATGTGTCATACTGGGTAATGTAAGACATGGGGAAATGTGGCACGTATGGTCTATGTTTTTGGTTAGAGTGGTATATTTTGTACAATATTGTACTATTTTCTCCAAAACATATACAAAATTGGGTCTATCATTTTGATTAGGGTTGGAAAGGGGCCCCTTCTAAAGGTTATTTTATTTTTTCTGGAAAGGGGTAACCCCCGATGTACGATTCACCATTTTGCATTTTTTTACCTTCTCTCTTATGATGTAAATATTTTCTTTTACTTCTTCTAATACATTCTGCTCGTGGATTACTGTTTTCATCTATTGAAAAGAATTTATTTTATTTTCAAGAACATACAATTTACTTCAATTTTAGATTGATTCCTGGCCAAATTTATGGAATTTTAAAGGATAAAAAAATAAATAATTCTTAATTTTAATTTGATTAATCGCGGGAAGCTCTGGGGACCCTCGCGGGAGGCTCTGGAGGTCCTCATGAGAGGTTCTGGGGGTCCTCGTGGGAAGCTCTTGGGGCCCTCACAGGATACTCTGGATGTCTTGGGGACCCTTGTGGGAGGCTCTAGAGGCCCTTGCAGAAGGCTCTAGAGGCTCTCGTGGGAGAATCTGGAGGCCTTCGTGGGAGGCTGTGGTGGTCCTTTTAGGAGGACGTAGGCGCCCTCGCGAGAGGCTCTTGGGGTCTTCACAAGAGGGTCTGGATGTCCTGGGGGCTTTTGTGGGAGGCTATAGAGGCCCTTAAGGAAAAGGCCCTCTAAGAGCCCTCGTGGAAGGCTCTGAAGGTCCTCGTAGGAGGCTCTTGTGGCCCTCTTAGGAGAACCTGTGGGAGCCCTTGCGAGAGGCTTCGGAGGCCCTCGTAAGAAAATCTGGAGGCCCTTGTGGGAGTCTCTGGTGGCCCTCTTAGGAGAACCTAGGGGTCCTCACGAGAGGATCTAGACGCTTTCTTGGGAGGATATGGAGGCCCTCGCGTGAGGCTCTTGGGGTCTTCGCGGGAGGCTGTGGAGATCCTTGTGAGAGGACCTTGTGGCTCTCGTGAGAGAGGCCCCGGAGGCCTTCGTGGAGGCTCCGGAGGCCCTCGTGTGAGGCTCTAGAGTCCCTCTAGGGGAGTTCTGAGGGACCTCATGAAATGCTTTGGAGGCCCTCTTAAAGGATCCTGGGAGCATTCACGGCAGGCTCTAGATACTTCCGTGAGAGGCCCTGAGGGCCCTTGTGTGAGGCTCCGGAGGCCTTCTTAAAAGGATCTGTGGACCCTCGCAAGAGGCTTCGATAGTCCTCGTGGGAGGCTCTGGAGGCCCTCGTGAGAGGCCTTGGGGCCCTCTTGGTAGGCTCTGGAGGCCTTCTTAGAAGGATATGTGGGCCCTTGCGAGAGGCTCTGAAGGCCCTCGTGGGATGCTCTTAAGGCCTTCGCGGTAGGCTCTGGAGGTCCCCCTCAGAATTCCTCAAACAGCGGCGGCGGCAAGATCTTTTTATAATATAGAGAGATTATTTTCTTTAATTTGTGCAATGATTACATTAAAAAAGAATTTGAAAGGGTTTAAAACTTGAAAGAATAAAAAATAAAAAGCATGAATTAAAAATGTTTAAATTCATTTAGAAGAATAGAAATTGCACAATGCAAAATAAATATGGTAAAACACTTTTTCGTAGTAATAAAATGGACAATAACTTAGCCATTTTAAATAAGTGGCTACTAAAAACTATTAAACTTTAATAAATGAAGTCATTCTCTAATTCTGAAGAGCCACCTGCTTTTCTGGCTACTTGCCTGGGAGGCAATGTCGTAAGTCAGAAATTCAGAATTGTGAAAACTAACTGGAATTAGTGGAAAAAGTAAAGAGCGCTTGGCAGCGTGCATCGATGAAGCAGATGAGCTATAATAACGTGAACCGGAGACATTTTGCAATTAATGCAATTAGTACGGGACCGCGCGCCCCTGGGCTCATTGAGAATGATTAAAGCAGGCTTCGTTAAGGAAGCTGGAGGTGGGAGGTAACTTCTCTCAATTTGCCTCTAACAACCGAATTTTCCGGCCTCTTTACCCGAACTACCCACCTTTCCTTTTTGGCCAATATTCTTTGGAGAAAAGCGCACCAAAGTTTCATTAAGTGAATGCTTTCTGAATGCGATTATTCAGCGAAAATCTCATTTTTATTAACTCAAAGTATTTTAAAATGAATCATACTGACAAGTGATAATTTTTTTAAAAATTGTTATATATAATCGAAGACTGATTTCAAATCCAAATTTTAATTTATGAATTTAGAATTGAAAATTGTTGTTATAATTTAAAAAAAAAATTTCCTGAATTTATATATTCTTCTTAGGTTTCTTCCTTTGTCCACAGATATTGTAGTGGTCGACATTTAACAAATATATGACCCCAAGTATCAACTGCATTGATCACTTTAATCTCTACTAAGGGTGCTGAAAGGAAATTAACAAGCTTGACGCACGGAGGGTAGCTAACTATACGTAAAATCTAAGTCAAGTGCTTTTATGATTGCAGGTTATTATCTAAATCTGCAAAAACTTGCATAATTACCTCTTAGACTATTATTTTTATCTTCATGTTGACCAACTTTGTTCTAATTTTGAAATTAAAGTAATTAACATAATTTTTTAAATTTCCATCTTTGATCATGTATATGTTATGTACTTTCATGTTTAGTAATACGCAACTAAATAAATCATCTCTCAATCCAATCTTGAAAGGAAATAAGAAATCTCAGTCTCAAATAACCATCTCATTTAATGATTAATAAATGTTCATTATTAAAATCATTTATTATCGTTTTCAGAAAGTAGATCAAATAAATCCTCCCCTGATCTCCTCTCAGTTTTCTGCTCCAATATCGTCTCCCCAGCACCCCTCCTACTCATCCCCTTACTTCTTCTCGCCCCTCCGCCACCACCCCATTCCACATCTCCTCTTATCTATCACACCTTCACCCATCCCACCATCAACCCTCTCTTATATTTATAAGCCTCCTACTAGTTCCCCTCCTTCTTCCCTCCCCTTCCCGGGTACTCAACGCTATCTCTCACACTGATACCCCCTGCCCACTCATTTTAATGTACTCTACCCCTCGCACTGGTCCCCATTCCAATTCCTATGTATCCCTCCCCTTCTTCCCCCGCCCTCGTGAATTTCTCTTTTCCCTCTCCCTTTATGAGGAACTTCTATAAACCGTTGCTACGCAACTTTTCTGTGGCATATTTCTGCGAACTGATGGACTATTACATTATGTACAAAATTTTAAATTCCTTAAATACTATACAAAATAAAAACTTCTCCAATTTGGAAAGAATTAAACTAAACGTAACAAATTGAAACAAAGTGTTTTGCTTTGTGTTGTAAGGTAGTGAATAATCGTAGGATTACAATCCCTAGATTTTCGTCACCAAAAGACACAAACGGAAGTAAAAATAAATAAATATATAAGGAAATAAATTTTTTATCACAAATTTTTGGTAGTTTGGACTTCAAGGAAATTGATGAGAATTGGGGTACATAGGGCAAACAAAGAGATCACTTAGAACACGAAAAGATGAACATAAAAGTAATTCTCATAGAAGAGCAAAATATTATTCGGTCCTAACAAAACATAGACTTACATATGGGTATGATTTTAATTGGGAAGATGTTAAAATTTTGTATCATGAGAGAAATCAAAAGAAAGAGAGAGTTCATGGAAATGCTATTTATAAAGAAAGAGGGTTACCAAGCTATTAATTTAAAAAGAGATCTTGCTAGATACAACAGAATTTGGGATGGAATCATTGATTGGATACAATGAATTTAGTTTTGTATCATAATTTTGAATTTTTTGAGAATTAATTTCCAATTGAAACATAAAATGATCTGGCTTTGGGATTTATTCAGAATTTTTCGCCTATTTCAAAATTCCAATTTTCAATTTATTAATGAAAAATGTACCGAAACTAAAATTACTATCAATTATATCTATTTTCATTTTCAGGTAATAATGCTTTTCTAACCTAACAATTTTTCAATTTTCTACCTGTCGTTTTCCTATGAATTACCCCTGATGAGGAAGTCTAAATTGGCTTCGAAACATATTGGTCCCCAGTTGCATAAAAAAGACGGAGAAGAGGAAGATTGTGAGGTTGGTTTTGGTTGACTCCTTCTTTTTTCTCCCTCTTTTTTCCTTTTGTTGTGTACATTTATTGAGCATCTGTATCTAGTGAGCCGGAAAACAGGCAGTCTCAAAGTCTATTTTTGATTTGTGACTTTTTTGGTTGTTTTTTTTAGTACAAAAAAAATTTTCATGAAAAAAATAGATTTTATTTCGATCTTTAAGAAATTTTAAAAGAGAGACATTAAGCAAAGATTGGTTCCAATCTGCAGGGTTGCCGATGAGTACAGGTACTTAAGATTTCTTTTAATTGAGGTGTTAATGATTAACTCAATTTACCGAAAGATATGTATTTTACTTAAATATAGTTTAAAAATTTGAGGAAGTGAGCAATTTTTTAGAAATGTGTTATTGATTTAGATTATTACCTTTGTCTTTTTGAAAAATGAAATAATCGGAATACATTGGTTCTAAATCAACCCACAAAATACACTTTTAGAAAAATCCGACTGAATTTTAATGCACATGTATTGGAAGTTTTTTTCATTCAAGTGCATTAAATCTAATGCACAATGTGCATTAAAATTCAAACACGATAATATCGAAGTATGCTCGTTTTAGCTTCCACTCAAATAATTGATTTCAGTTTAAAAAATATTCTATTTCACCTTGGATTTCGCTTTGATAAAGTTTTTTAACTTGGTAGGTGAATTATTTATCCTAAAATCATGTCAGAATCCTAAAATTAAATACATGTGAAGTGACTTTTAGGTTAGGTCGAGATTTTGAATTTTATCTGCATCATTCTGTTAAATTTATATTTTCAAACATCTGTGGATTATAATATGATAAAAATTAGGCACTTTGTTTATGAATGTAAATTGAAAATACTAGTTTAATATACAAAAAAAAGCATAAAAAGGATTTTCATAAATGAATTTTCAGTTACAAGTGCATGAAAATCACTTTCAGTTACCAGTACCTGAAATTTAAGTCATATTTGTAATTTAAAAGTGCTTGAATTTTCAAGAATTTTTTAACAGTGTACTTTTTAAGTTTTTTTATCTCGACGCCAAGGTGCCATGTTAAGTTGCATAATTGACATTCACAACCTCCTGCAAATTCAAAATTACACGACCCATGTTTTTTTACGCACACATTCTCGTCCGTGACACATGAACAGTCGTCTGTCTAACGCGTGCTTCTGATTGGTTTATATTTAATGGTCAATTACTCAGTAATTATTGACTTCACACAATTATTTTATCATCATTTTCGATGCCATTTTTTATGAGGAATTCAAAAATATGAAAATGTACCTTGAGAACTGGGACACCCTGTTTATAAAAAATGTAGGTCATGGAAATTCGGATCTTGACTCTACATTCCATGGAGTTATGCAACCCCCATAATAAAACACTGCTTGAGCGTTTGCTCTAAAATCATGGCAACGACCGGAAAACACGTTTCCTCGAAAACCATGTTTCCATTTATGGTATCTACTACATTCTACAAAATAGAAGAGTTTTTGCTTAGTGTCAAACAAATATTGTCAGTCAAACGGATCCTTTTAGGGCTCTTAGAGACCATACCAGTCGTGCCGTCGGGGAATAGAATAGTGACATAGTTGACGCGAAAGTCATCGGGGCTCTTCATTGTTAGCCTCTTCCGGATCGTTGGCTGATTGTTAGACCGAAAGCGCCTGCTGAGACGAAAATGTTGACTCTTGGCTGCGGTCAGCTTGACAAAAACCGCCCTTCGATTCGTTACGCATCGACTTCACCACTGTTTTGCCCTCATCCTCCGAACCCAAGTCTCAGCACACTTTTTCACTTCCTTCCGTTTCTCTTATTCCGCTAACTCCACTTACTCCATTAATTACAACATCTATTTTCTATTTTCACTTCCATTTTCTCCCAATAAGAAGTGAAAAATGAGCGACACTTTTACGTCCATTAATTACATTCACAATCTTTAAAATTAAAATATGTTCTTCATTAGAACATTTTCGTTAAACTTATACTATTCCATAACCATTACTTATAAATCTTTACGTTTCTAAGCGACTTCCGTTCCCTTTTTCTTTCACTTCTCTTCCACCTCATACCTACCATTTTCACAATCACTCTTTTATTCTTTCTCATTTTCTCCTCTGGTCCCCTCCGATTCCTTCATCCACTGCTCATCCAATCCTTTCTTCCCTTAAATCTTTACCACATTCTCTTGCTAGCTTTCTTTATCTTCAATTTCTGTCATGCTTCTCCTACATGCTCCTATGTTTCCTCTTTCCATTCACATATTTTGCACTTTCTGTTCTCCTTTTCCCAATACATCCCTTCCCTGACCTCGTTTCCCAATCTAAATCTTGCTATTCTTGTCCAACTTCTCTCTCTCCATCCCTTTTATAAATACTCTGGTACTCCTTTCTTTCTTATCATCTTATACCAGTTATTATATTTTGACTCCTCAATCATCCATCTTTTTATTAATTGCCTTTCCCTGTCTTTTTTCTCTATTTTTTCTTAGTTTACCCCAGTCCCATCTCCTATATTTCTATTCGTAAAGAACTTTCTTCTTTCATCTTCCCATTTCGTTAATTCTATTGCCCTTCGTCTTCTTTCTTTTATCTCCCTCAAACACTTTTTCGGCAACTCCCCTCCCTTTCCCTCACTTAGCTTTCCATCAAAATTTCATGCCCTCTTTCCTGCTCTAGTACTTAATTTATCCCTTTATGCTTCTTCTCTTATCATACATCCAGTTGTCTTCTAGTCTACCCCTAGTATCCACCTTATATACGATTCTTGTAACCTCTTAATCTCTTCCATTTTCTTCCATCCCCATATCTCTGCTCCATATCCTTATATTAGCCATATTAGCATATCAAATAACCTCATTCTCTTTCTCCAATTTTTTTAAACCTTTTTTTTCCTATTCCCTATATCTGTTTCATTACCCCTTCCTTTTTTTTATTCTTTCTCTTTCATGAGCAGATCTCCATTTTGAAATGTAATATTTTTTTTTTAATTTGAGAACGTTAGTAATCTTTTAGAAATGGTTATTGGTTTGGATTATTACCCTTTTCTTATTGAAGAATGGAATAATCTGAATAGATTGGTTAAAAATCAACCCACAAAATTTGATCTTGGCACTATGATCTGTTTCCTTCATTTCCCATGTTCTCTGTACATGAATCTTGTAATAATTTTTTCAGGTTTTTCAATTGTACAACTAATTTAAATTTTGACCTGGTACTTATCAAAAAATAAGGTTGCCATGAGGTTTTACATACAATTTTCCATTTTATAACTAATTAAAATGTCAATCTGGTACTTATCAAAAAAAAAGGTTGCCATAGGTTTTACATGAATTCATTAAATGAAATTATACCCTTCCTGCCTACAAAAAATAGTTTTCTGAGGAAGATGCCATACTAACAATATGTGCATATTATGTACATTGAGTACTTTATTTACAATGTCTCTAATCTTATGATTTTTTAGATATTTTTTATTTCAAATATATTCAATATACTTTCAGTTTTTTCAGTTTTTTGACAATTTTTACAACTCATTGAAATGTTAACCTGGTACTTATCAAAAAATAAAGTTGCCATGAAGTTTTACATACAATTTTCAATTTTATAACCAATTAAAATGTAAACCTAATACTTATCAAAAAATAAGGTTGCCATAGGTTTTACATATATTCATTAAATGAAATTATACCCTTGTTGCCTACAAAAAATGTTTTTCTGAGGAAGATGCCATACTAACAATACGTGCACATTATGTACATTGAGTACTTTATTTACAATGTCTCTAATCTTATGATTTTTTACAGATATTTGTAATTTCAAATAATATTAATGTATTTTCAGTTTTTTCAGTTTTTTTTCCATTTTTACAACTCATTGAAATATTAACTTGGAACTTATCATAATGCCAAAAGGTTTTACATGAATTTTTCATTTTTATTACAAATTAGAATGTTAACCTGGTACTTAGCAAAAAATAAGGTTGCCATGAGGTTTTACATACAATTTTCAATTTTATAACTAATTAACATGTGAACCCGGTACTTATCAAAAAATAAGGTTGCCATAGGTTTTACATACATTCATTAAATGAAATTATACTCTTGTTGCCTACAAAAAATGGTTTTCTGAGGAAGATGCCATACTAACAATATGTGCACATTATGCACATTGAGTACTTTATTTACAATGTCTCTAATCTTATGATTTTTTACAGATATTTGTAATTTCAAATAAATTTAATGTATTTTCAGTTTTTTCAGGTTTTTTTTCCATTTTTACAACCATTGAAATGTTAACTTGGAACTGATCATAATGCCAAAAGGTTTTACATGAATTTTTCATTTTTATTACAAATTAGAATGTTAACCTGGTACTTATCAAAAAATAAGGTTGCCATGAGGTTTTACATACAATTTTCAATTTTATAACTAATTAAAATGTGAACCTGGTACTTATCAAAAAATAAGGTTGCCATAGGTTTTATATAGGTCATAGGCCATAGGTTGTATATATTTATTGTACATTTGTCTCTATTGAGCCAAAAAAAACTATTTAAAAAAAACCATTTTTGAATTGTAAACTTTTTGGGTGTTCTTTTTCAGTACACACAAAATTTTCATAAGAGAATAGATTTTATTTCGATCTTTAAGAAATGTTAAGCTGCTTTGTTAAACATTCATTTTATTGGTTGAAGACTTAACTATTTTGTTAAAAATTCGTTTATTTGGTCAAAAATTTATGTATTTTGTTGTAAATTCGATTCTTTTAGCAAAAAATTAATCTTCTTGATTGAAAATTCAACTACTTGGTAACTGAAACGATTCCACTTTTGGTTGACAATTCGTCATGTTGGGTTGAAAATTCTACATTCTGGTAGAAAATATAAATATTTGATGAAAATTAACGTTTTTGTTGAAAATTCATTTCTTTCACATGCAGAAAAAGGATCCTTGAAATTTATAGCACGGTCGGTAGAAATATGGACGACATGACGTTTTAATAGATTTTACAAGAAGTTCAGTTAAATCAACTGATTTTCTATACGTTTCACCTTACCTCCAGTAAAATCTACTGATCTCGGATTTTTTCATACATTTGTAGATTTTATTGGAAGTTAGGTGAAATGTACAGAAATTCAGTTGATTTAACTGAACTTCTTGTAAAATCCGCTAATAGTCATTTTGTCCATATTTGTATCGATCGTGTTGTAAATTATACGAATCTTTTTTTGCGTGCAATAGAAATTTTATCTTTTTTGGTTTAAGATGCTACTGTTTGGTTAAAAATTAATCTGTTTTGGTTGAGAATTCAAATATTGTGTTGGGCATTTGTCTTTTTTGTTAAATTTAATTGTTTTCGATTTAAAATTAAAACTTTTTTGGCTGAAATATCCACTATTATATTTTTCGTTGAAAATTCATCTTTCTTGGTTAAATGCAACTATTTTTTATTTAAATTGAAAACTTTTGTGGTTGAAATATCAACTGTTATATTTTTCGTTGAAAATTAATGTTTTTTGATTGGAAATTCCACTACTTGATTGAATGCCGAACTTCTCTATTTCATATTCATTTTTTTGTTGAAGATTCATCATTTTTGTTTAAAATTTAACTATTTTGGTTGAAAGTCATATTTTTTGGTAGAATATTAGACATTTTTGTTGTAAATTCGTTTTTTAGAATGAAAATACGTGGTTTTGAATAGAAAATTCAACTATTTAATCGAAAAGTCATCTATTATTTCTTTGAAAATTCCTCTGCTTTGCTTCAAAGTTCAACTATTTTGATGTAAATGCAACTTTTCGGTCTAAAATTAATTTTTTTGTTTGTTCAAAATTCAACTATTTGGTTGAAAAATCATCTTTTTTGGTTAAATTCAACTATTTCTGATTTAAAATTAAAATATTTTTTTGGTTGAAATATCAACTATCACATTTTTCGTTGAGAATTAATCTTTTTTGATTGAAAATTCCACTACTTGGTTGAATGTTGAACTTCTTTATTAAAAATTCTTTTTTGTTGTTGTTGAAGATTCATTGTTTTTGTTTGAAATTTAACTATTTTGGTTGAAAGTCATATTTTTTGGTCGAATATTTTAATTTCTTGTTGTGCATTCGTTTTTTGGATAGAAAACACGCCCTTTTGGATAGAAAATTCAACTACTTAGTCAAAAATTCATCTATTTCTTTGAAAATTCCTCCCTTTTGCTTCAAAGTTCAACTATTTTGTTGTAAATGTAACTTTTTGGTCTAAAATTGATTTTTTTGTTTGCTCAAAATTCAACTATTTGGTTGAAAATTCACCTTTGTAGGTAGAAAAGATCTTGGTTGAAATTTCATCTTTCTTGATTGAAAATTCAACTGTCTTCAAAAAATTTTTTTTTTTTTTTTACTTAAGGATTCAACTATTTGTTCAAAAGTGAAACTGTTTGTGGTTTCACTTAAATCTTTTTTCTTCAAGAATATGAACATTTCG
Organism: Melikaiella ostensackeni; assembly: GCA_032362435.1. Lineage (NCBI taxonomy): Eukaryota > Metazoa > Arthropoda > Insecta > Hymenoptera > Cynipidae > Melikaiella > Melikaiella ostensackeni. The sequence continues at coordinate 19,899,550 of JAUMHM010000085.1, forward strand.
TTGATAATGCATCCATGTAGGTTGAAGATTCAACTACTTGATTAAAAATTCAACTATTTTGTTGAAAATTCATCTTTTTGGTAGAAAAGTTCTCCGTTAAAAATTCCACTGTCTTCTGAAAACTTCATTTTTTTGGCATGAAGATTAAATATTTGTTTAAAAATGCAACTGTTTGTGGTTGAAGTTTGATCTTTTTTGTTTGAATATTCGATTATTTGGTTGAAAATACATCTTTATGGGCTCAAAAATCAACTATTTAATGAAAAATTCAACTATTCTGTTGAAAATTCCTCTACTTTGCTTGAAAGTTTAACTATCTGGTAGTAAGTGCAAATGTTTGGTCTAAAATTAATTTTTTTGTTCGTTGAAAATTCAACTATTTGGTTGAAATTTTATCTTTGTAGATAGAAAAGATCGTCAAAAATTCATCTCTCTTAGTAGAAAATTATTCTTTTTTGGTTGAAAATTCAACTGCCTTCTAAAAAATTCACTTTTTTGGCTTGAAGAATCAACTATTTAGTTGAAAATTCAACTATTTTTTTGAAAATTCCTCTACTTTGCTTGAAAGTTTAACTATCTGGTAGTAAGTGCAACTGTTTGGTCTAAAATTAATTTTTTGTTTGTTGAAAATTCAACTATTTGGTTGAAATTTCATCTTTGTAGGTAGAAAAGATCTTCGTCAAAAATTCATCTCTCTTAGTAGAAAATTAATCTTGTTTGGTTGAAAATTCAACTGCCTTCTAAAAAATTCACTTTTTTGGTTTGAAGAATCAACTACTTGTTTAAAAATGCACCTGTTCGTGGTTGAAGTTTGATGTTTTTTGTTTGGAAGTTCGACTATTAGGTTTTTTATTCATCTTTTTATGCTGAAAAATCAACTACTTAGTTAAAAATTCAACTATTTTGTGGAAAATTCAATATATTTCTACTTGAATTCTTAAGCATTTCATATTGAATTAAAAATGGTACCTATATATAAATTTTATTCAAAAGAATTTTTCCCCCTATTTTCCCCCTATTTTCGTCAAAAATCATCCTATTTCCTCTATTTTGAGAGGATTTTGGGCCGTGAAGTCGGGCAAAATATTATGTTTGTATGTTTTGTGTTTTATTTTAGGGGTTTATTAAATGAAATCGAAAAAAAAATTCTAACCCAAGTGGGAGGGGGGGGGGGTCGTATTTGTGACATCACCCTGGAGGGTTCAAGCTTAATGTGATGATTTGTGACGAAGAATGGGAGGTATGGAAAAAGTTTTCAAAATAGCGTGACGTAGTTTTTGAACGGCCCCTAATTAATAAATCTGATAGCAATGAAATTTTTGAAATTTGAAGTTTGAAAATAGAAACGATATCCAAATAACCATAAAATAATAAAAAAACTCTTATCGCACAAATTTAATACAGTCATTGCGTCCACATCAATTCAGCGATAACCGTGCGTGATATCTTGCGATTGTCATAAATCATGATGCCATGTTCATCATGCGGGCTGTCGTTATACTCAACGGTGCGTTAAATAGTACCTTGTCGGTCGAGACGATTAGATTTTATATTGAAACTCTGATTAAAAAGTTGTTCAAGTCAATGTTGCTACTCATCCGAAGGATTGCAATCAAGTTTCGCAATTGCTTTCAGCTGTTGGATATAATAGCTCATATATCAATTATAGGTGACAAGGATTTGAGTTTATAAAAACTTCGTCCATTCATTTCCATTTAATTAGTCTTACTGCAGGATTTAACAATTAAAATGTTCTCTATATCAGGTGCAGAAATCCAGATGGGGCCCTAAAGGGGCACTGGTTAGTTTTCCCTATTATCTGTATGGCCTGATCGGGAAAACTAGTCAGGCCTCAGTGAGAAAACAAAATTATTTCACGAAGTTACGAGTATTCGTATTTTGACATTCATTAAAGAAAAATAGTAATAGTATTTACTTTTTTCATTGACGTAATTGTTCTTCTGAAATTAGAAAAAAAATTATTGGAAAATAGTCCTCTTCCAAAATCTGTCGGAAAATTGACAAAAATTTCAAAATTAACAAAGTGGCAACGATTTATTCGAAAATATAAAAAGTCGATTTTCTCAAAAAAAGCTTGAGGAGGGCTAAACCATTTTTTAAGCCGGGAAAACTCAGCAGACATATTCATCAATTCATTCAGCCACATAAACAAATACCCGCTACCGCTCCTGAGCATTTCAGCGGTGATACGATCCACACCAGCAGCCTTGCCATTCTTTAGTTTCTTAATTACGGATATAATGTCGCGGGTATCAATTCTTCATTCGCCATCTACAATTGGATTGTCTAACGTATACTCTTCTGTATCACAGTTGTTTTGCTCCATAGCTTGACCACCATACAATTTCTTAAAAAAAGACCAAAAGTGACTCATTTTAACCCAAAATATAGTTATTACTGAAATCGACTAAAATAAACGAATGTGAATTGAAAATGTGAGTAATGTTCTTTTGAATTCAAAAGAATTCGACGAAATTTATAAGAATACCAGGTGAATTTTAATGTATTCAAGATAAAATCATAAGAATTCAACAAAATTCAACTTCAATTCAAAAGAATAATTCATATGTATATGAATTGAAAAAAACCAAAAATCCAAAAAATTGCATTGATTTCAGTAAAATTGGAGTGAATATAGAAGAATTTGAGGAAATTAAAGAGACTTTCATGAAATTCATAAGCATTTGAGTGAATTGAATCGAATTTTAAAAATCAAAAATTTTCGTCGAATTGAATAAAATGGGAGTGAACAGAATTCAGGGAAAATTCAACAGAGTTTAGATGAACTGAATAAAATATTTAAAAAAAAAATTAATTAAAGTTATTATAAAATAGACAAAAAAAGACCCAATGTTAGCTGTGCGAATTCTAAGAATGCTTTGGTAAAAAATATTATTGGTTGAAATTGTTTCTTTAACAAAAGTGATATGGATTTTTGTATTTTAGCTTCAATCTTAGGTTAAAGCTTCAATTTTTATCCAATCCTAATGATCAAGGGCTGATTTTATTCCTCGAAAGATGCTTTACGATTCTGTTTAGTTGAGTTTTATAACAATTAAAGTTATTGGGAAAAAATTTGTTCACAAAAATAATAACTATATGATTTATAAAAAAATTTCTTCAAATAAAACCCTACGAAACAAGATTGTGAAGAATCTTTGAATGAATAAGATCAGCTTTTTATCATTAGGATTGAATAAAAAAAAACAGATCATACCTAAAATTGAAGCTAAAATACAAAAATCCATATAACATTTGTTGAATAAACAATTTCAACCTAAACAATTTTTTCTAAATGACTCTTAGATTTCTCCTTCAAAATTTGCAGCAATTAACATTGAGTCTATTTTTCTTGATTTTATAAATTTTCGAAAAATATTCCATTCATTTCAGTAAAATTGGAGTGAATTTAGCAGAATTCGATGAAATTCATACAAATTCATGAAGAATTTAAAATAATTCAAGTGACTGCAACTAAATTTTAATTTAATTTTTCATATCCAAAAATTTCCATAAAATTCAGATAAATGGGTGTGAATAGGATTAGTGAATACGAAACTGATAAAATTTACAAGAATTCATTGAATTCATTGAATTCATTTACAAAAATTCATTGAATTCTTCAATTTTTGAGAGAATTTAGAAAAATTCAAGGGATTCAAAAGAATTTGATGAAATGCCTGAGAATTCAAGGTGAGTTTAAAAGATTTCAGGGTAAATTAAAAAAATATGTTTTAAAAATTCATTAAATTGAGTAGAATTTAAGTGAATTTGAAAGAATTCAGGGAGATTTAAAAAAAAATCAAGAGAATTTCGATAAATTTTAAAGAATTCAGGATACATTAATAAGAATTCAGGGTAAATTCCAAATGAATTCAAATCAATTCAAAGAAATGCAAAATATTTCATTTATTTTAGTAAATTCTAGTAAATTTAGCAGAATTCTATAAACTTTATACGAATTCAAGATGAATTATAAGTAATTCAAGTGAATGCAACAACATTTTTAAAATCCAAAAAAAATTCCATTGCATTCAGATAAATGGGACTGAGTAGAAATAGTGAATACGAATCTGATAAAATTCACAAGAATTCAAGGAGAATTTGTATTGAATTCAAACGAATTGAATACGATTTAAAAACATTGTAAAAATTCATTCATTCTTTGAATTCTTTAAATTTTGAGAGAATTTAGAAAAATTTAAGGAACTTCAGAAGAATTTAATGAAATGCCTAAGAATTCAATGTGAGTTTAAAAGACTTTAGGGTAAATTAGAAAAATATATTTGAAAATCCTTTAAATTGAGTAGAATTTAAGTGAATTTGAAAGAATTCAGGGAGAATTAAAAAAAATCAAAATATTTCATTTATTTCAGTAAAATTGGAGTAAACTGAGTAGAATTTTATGAACTTTATACGAATTTAAGATGAATATCAAGTAATTTAAGTCAATGCAACAACATTTTTAAAATAAAATAAGAAATTCCAGCGAATTCAAATAAATGGGAGTGAATAGGAATAGTGAATACGAATCTGATAAAATTCACAAGAATTCAAGGAGAATTTGTATTGAATTCAAATGAATTGAAAACGATTAAAAATATTGCATTCTTCAATTTTCGAGAGAATTTAGAAAAATTCAAGGGAATTCAAAAGAATTTGATGAAATGCCTTCGAGGCCTTCAATGCCTTCAAAATGAATTCAAGGTGAGTATAAAAGACTTCAGGGTTAATTAAGAAAACATATTTGAAAACTCCATTAAATTGAGTAGAATTTAAGTGAATTCAAGAGAATTCAGGGAGAATTTTAAAAAAATCTAGAGAATTCCGATAAATTTAGAAGAATTCAGGATACATTAATAAAAATTCAGGGTAAATTCCAAATGAATTCAAATTAATTGAAAAAAATGAAAATTTTTTAATTTATTTCAGTAAAATTAGAGTAAATTTAGTAAAAGTCTATGAACTTTATACGAATTCAAGATGAATTAAAAGTAATTCAAGTGAATGTAACAACATTTTTAAAATTCAAAAAAGTTCCATTGAATTCGGATAAATGGGAGTGAATATAATTAGTGAATACGAATCTGATGAAATTCACAAGAATTCAAGGAATATTTATATTAAATTCAAGTGAAATGAAAACGATTAAATGTATTGAAAAAAATTCATTGAATTCTTCAATTTTCGAGAGAATTTAAAAAAATTCAAGGAACTTCAAAAGAATTTGATGAAAAGCCTAAGAATTCGAGGTGAGTTTAAAAGACTTTAGGGTAAATAAAGAAAATATATTTGAAAAATCATTTAAATTGAGTAGAATTCAAGTGAACTTGAAAGAATTCAGGGAGATTTAAAAAAAAATGAAGAGAATTCCAATGAATTTTAATGAATTGAGGATACATTAATAAGAATTCAGAGTAAATTCCAAATGAATTCAAATAAATTGGAAAAAATGCAAAATATTTCCTTTATTTCAGTAAATTGTAAAAAAAATTTAGTAGAATTCTATGAACTTTATACGAATTCAAGATGAATTACAGGTAATTCAAGTGAATGCAACAACATTTTTAAAATCCAAAAAAATGCCATTGAATTCAAATAAACGGGAGTGAATAGAATAAGCGAATACGAATCTAATAAAATTCATAAGTATTCAAGGAGAATTTATAAGCATTCAGGGTGAATTAAAAATAATTGAAAATCTAAAAAACGATCCATTGAATTGAGTGGATTTCAAGGAAACTCCATGGAATTTAGCGTGAATTAATTCAAGAGAATTGAAAAGCATCCAAGAAAATTCAGAAATATGTATAGACCTGAATTCAATAGTGATCAATCCTCTGGTTTTTTGTTTTAATTTATTGAAATAAAAATGACTAAAATGATCTTTTCATTAAAAAAGTGATTTGAGAAAGAAAGTGACTTTTTGGCATCCCTGAATATAACTTTAAAGTTTAAACTAATTAGTAATTAGAATAAAAGTTTGTAATAACGTTACAAAGACTTCATATCGGTATAATTAGATTAGTTTTTTATTTTTTTCCATCATTCTGGTAAAAAATATCGATAAAAACAAGTCTTTTCGCAATTTTTGAAATCACTACTAAATTGCTGTTAAAAATATAACGTTAAGTGACGTGGTAAAAGATTTTAGAAAATTGTATATTGCATAATTATGTTTTAAAATGTGATATTCTTTATTAATCGTGATAACAAGGCAAAAAATTTGAAGAATTGTAATAAATATGATGAAGAAAGTATTCTGAAATTATAACATTTCAAAGTTGTATAACAATTAAAAACAATGCTGAAGCTCTGAACAAGTGGTATTCTCCAAAAGAGATATTAATTAATAATTAATTATGATGAAATTCTACTTTGTTGTGCAAGATCTTTTTAATTTGAACCCTTTCACAATTTTTTGGATGTTTTTACAAATACTGATTTTTTAAAATAATCTTTATGTTCTATTTTCAAAACTAGGACACCTAAATTAGTGATTTTTTAAAATAACCTTGTAGGTTATTTCCGGGTATTAAATCAAGATTTCTTGAAAATTCCTTTTGTGATTTTTTTATGAAAACTTGAAATGTAAATATTTTTGAGTTTTGCTGAACTGAGTTATTGTGTTAATCGCTTAAGATTACTGATGAAAATTATACTTTAGAGTCGAGTGGAAATTAATTCAATGGGTCGTTATACTCAAAGGGACCTTTTCGATGTCCCGGTCATTTTTTGACACCATTCATTTTCAATTGTTGAAAATTCGCATAGTGGTAATTTTTTCCATAAGTAATAACAGAAAAAATTTTTTTATCGGTTCCTATAAGTTGAATGTATGTGGGAGCTTTAAATAGGTAATCTCCGAAATCTTTTTGCTATGTCTCCAACATGATTTTTAGCATTCGCGGTGTTTTTTTATTAGAACGTCCTCGATTTTTTAATTTCTAAGCAGTATGCTCTGAAACTACAATATTTTAGCTAAAATTGCAGGTACTCAATAAATTTTCAGCGAAAACCTTTCTTAACAATAAAAGCGTTAGAACTTCGTCTTCAGGTTTTCCTCAAAACAGAATAATATTGCATTATCTTGTTTTAACATGCTAAAAAGAAATTAAATATAGTTGTATTATCCATAAAATCAAAGCTCAGACCTCTATATTTATTTTTCACCCATATTAATTCATTTATCTGAAAAAGTGCTTCATGATGCATAATTGAAAACATTATTTTATCGCGAGTAAAAATTCCGATTCACCTCCAAAGCTTCGTTTTCTAGAGAATACCAAAATAATTTTAAATACTATGACAATAATACATCATAAAAAGTGTTTTTATATTTAAAGATGTTACAAGAAAATTGTTCAGCTCAATCGCGTTGTTTATAACATTAGAAAATGTATGAAATTGGTCATCTTCGAAGCCTTTTTTCGCTGCGACTCAGAGATTTTATTTTCTTTGCAGTTGCAGCATTATTCAGCCACAATAGGGATTATGGATAAATATTTTGTTTTAATCTAGCAAGAGATTATTTTTATAACTTAAATATGCACATTTTTTTGTTGAATAAATGACTCAAATATAAAGAAGTAAATAAAAAATGCCCTCATAAATATTCATCTTGGCATTACTCTATACAGTCTATAGTAACAAAATTAGACATTTCACGAATATGATTCTTTATCTGAAAGAAAGTTGCCTGAATAAACTCGCTATTGATTATAATTGATGCAGATATACTTAAGGGAAGAAAATAATTAATTAAATGTACAACTTAATTGTTAAAAACAATTTTTTCAAACAAATTCTTCAGTATATCAGTTTCTTGTAGAAAAAAATTGTTTTCTCTTAAATATGTCGTAATTTATTATAAGAATGGTATTAGTAACGAAAAATTGGCATAATTTGAAAATTTATGAACAATTCATAAAGTTATAATTAAGTGTTTGAACTATTAAGTACTATGGACAGAGCAATTGACCATTTTCGGAAAGAATTATTTGATTTGGCACGAGAATTCTTCGAAAAGAATTATGATTCTGATTTGGAACAGAGAGTTCTTGAAAAGAATGATAATTTTGAGTTGGTTCAGGGAATTTCCCAAAAGAGTTATAATTTTGTCTTGGAATAGTGAATTTTCCAAAAGAATGAAAATTCCTAGTTAGGACATAGAAATTTGAAAACCGGAAAAATTGACCGAGATAAAATCGGGAATTTAAAATCATCTCCCGGGTGAACACTCTCTATAAAATACTTGGTAAATTCCAATCGTTGATCCGCAATTTTTTTAATTTAAATTTTGACTTTAGATTCGGAATCAGCGATCCGAAACACCATATACAGGCCTAATTAGAATTCATTTTTGTATATTTTGATGGATTGGCTGACTTTTGGCCATGGAACCAGGTCTCCTGGTCCACTGTGAACTGATGTAACGCAAAACTACCCCTAAAATATCAATATTTTTGAGAACTAATTTCGCGCATATCACTTTCGAAGGTCGTATGAATTCATTTTAGGGAAAAAAGATTGAAAAACCTAAAAAAATTTTTGCTACAAAAGTCGAACTGACAAGGGTCCCTTGAGACTCTCTTCAGTAGAATCACTCAATTAGATTATAATTGCTTCAGACGTTTCGAGACACGATGGTGGCCCTCTTCAGTTATTTATTCTGGAATTTTTTTAGACATATTGAAAATATAATTTAATTTCAATGCTTAATTATCTGCGTAGATTTAGTTAACATCACAGTTGTTATTTGTTATAAATACGCGATTTTATAGGACTTTCAAGGACTTTAAAGATTTGAAAAATTTCAAAAATTAAAATTAAGACATCAAAATTGTATTATATTTGTTTGCAAGTTTCAGACGTGAGCAATTCGAGCAATTTTGAAAGCTTTGAAAGTTGGATCCTCTAGGTCCAAAAAAAATCTCAGTTACAATTCTTATTAAGAAGTTAAAACAAATGAAAATAAAGAATTATCATTAAAGAATGATTTCAAGGACTTCAAGTTAAGCAATAAAAATTTTTTGCGACTTTTCCATTATATTCAAGAAGGTTGAATCCGACAACCAATATCTCGTCTTAGTGTTTATTTTTCCCGGACATCGAGTATCTAACGATCATTAATGTCGCTTGCCATACGTGGATTTCTATAAGGATCGTGTCCATTTACGCACGAGTGCTGCACCGCACCGTGGCGATAAATGCGCGGTTTTTTATGCGGAACTCGCGCGGCTATTATATCGGTGTATAATCGCCCTGCGCGGAAGACGCGCGCGGCTGGCATCATCGCGGACGTGGAATTAGCCGGGCAGCTATCCATTACGCCCGTAAATTGATTTCCAACCATGCTGCAGTCTGCACCGATCGTGTTGCTCGCAAAGTTGGAGAGGATCCACTTTTTTATTTCATTTTTACAAATTTTTATTTCTTTTTTCTCAATTTCGCAATCCAAATTGGAAAATCTTTTCAGGATTCGCTACTTGATTTATAATTGCAAAACTTCGACTGAAAAGAGCAAAAAACGGGGAAAGTAACTAAGTAGGAGCAGAAAAAATTTGCAATGATGTAGTAAAGTCAATTTTAAAGATGCTGTAGTAAATTTGAGTCTTACATAGGAAAATTTTCAATTTTCGCTTGGCTCCTAACTTAAGAATTTTCTAAAAAAATCGCTGTTGTTTGTAGAAGGGTGCAAATGTTGAATTCTCTATGAATGTACTAAGCAGAAGCTGGACAAATTTTTATGGATGTAATAAAGTCAACTTTAAAGGTACTGTAGTAAATTTGAGGCAAACATAGGAAAATATCTATTTTTCACTTGACTCCTAATTTTTGAATTTAAAAAAAAATGCTATGTTGTTTCCAGGAGGCTGCAAATGTTGTATTCTCTATGAATGTACTACGTAGAAGCTGGACAAATTTATATGGATGTTATAAAGTCGAGTTTCAATGTGCTGTAGTGAATTCGAAGCATAAATAGGAAAATTTACAATTTTCACTTGACCCCTGAATGAAATTTGTTTTGAAAGTTCGCTGTTGTTTCTAGGAGGCTACAAATGTTGTATTCTCCATGAATGTACTACACAGAAGGTGCACAAATATTTATTGATGTAATAAAGTCAATTTTCAATGTGCTGTAGTGAATTTGTGGCAAACATAGGCAAATTTTTCAATTTTACCTGACCCCTCAGTTTGAAATCTTCTGAAAAATTATCTGTTGCTCCTAGGAGGCTGCAAATGTTGAATTATCTGTGAATGTACCACGCAGAAGCTAGAAAAATTTGCAATCATGTAATAAAGTCAATTTTTAAGGTGCTGTAGTAAATTTGAGACAAACATAGGCAAATTTTCCCCATTTCAACTGATCCCTAAAGTAAAAATTCTATAAAAAATTTGCTGTTGTTCCTAGAAGGCCGAAAATGTTGAAGTTTCTATGAATTTACTACGCAGAAGCTATAAAAATTTGCAAAGATGTAATAAAGTCAATTTTGAAGGTGCTGTGTTAAATTTGAGTCAAACATAGGAAAATTTCAAATTTTCACCTGATCCCTACCTTTAGAGTTTTTTGAGAAACTCGCTGTTGTTCGTAAGAGGCTGCAAATCTTGAATTCTCTATGAATGTACTACGCAGAAGCTAAAATAATTAGCAAAGAATGTAATGAAGTCAATTTTAAAGGTGCTGCCTTAAAATTGAGTCAAACATAGGAAAATTTTCAATTTTCACCTGACCCCTAAATGTAAAAATTTTTGAAAAAATTTGCTGTTGTTTCTAGATGCTGCAAATGTCAAATTCTCTACGAATTTGCTACGCAGAAGCTTGAATAATCAGCAACGAATGTAATAATATCAATTTTAAAAGTGCTGTAGTAAATTTGAGGCAAACATAGGAAAATTCTCAATTTTCACCTGACCCCTAAATTAAAAATTTTCTAAAAAATTCGCTGGTGTTCCTAGGAGGCTGCAAATGTTGAATTCTGTATGAATGTACTACGCAGAAGCTGGACAAATTTGTATCGATGTAATAAAGCCAATTTTGAAGGTGTTGTAATAAATTCGAGGCAAACATAGGAAAATTTTCAATTTTCACCTGACCACTAAATTTAGAATTTTGTAAAAAATTTGTTGTTGTTCCTAGAAGGCTGCAAATGTCGAATTCTCTATGAATGTGCTACGAAAAAGGTAGAAAAATTCGCAATGAATGTAATAAAGTCAATTTTAAAGGCGCTGTAGTAAATTTGAGGCAAACATAGGACAATTTCCAATTTTCACCTGCCCTCTAAATTTAAAGTTTTCTCAAAAATTTGCTGTTGTTATTAGATGGCTGCGAATGTCGAATTCTCTATGAATGTGATGCAGAAGCTAGAAAAATTTGCAATGATGGAATAAATCAATTTTAAATGTGCTGTAGTAAATTTGAGGCAAACATAGGAAAATTTTCAATTTTCACCTGACTTCTAACACAAAAATTTTCGAAAAAATTTGCTGTTGTTCTTAGGAGGCTGCAAATGTTAAATTCTCTATGAATTTGCTACGCAGAAGCTTGAATAATTAGCAAAAAATGTAATAATGTCAATTTTAGAAGTGCTGTAGTAAATTTGAGGCAAACATATGAAAATTCTCAATTTTCACCTGACCCCTAAATAAAAAATTTTCTAAAAAATTCGCTGGTGTTCCTAGGAGGCTGCAAATGTTGAATTTTGTATGAATGTACTACGCAGAAGCTGGACAAATTTGTATCGATGTAATAAAGCCAATTTTGAAGGTGCTGTAATAAATTCGAGGCAAACATAGGAAAATTTTCAATTTTCACCTGACCACTAACTTTAGAATTTTTAAAAAATTTGCTGTTGTTCCTAGAAGGCTGCAAATGTCGAATTCTCTATGATTGTACTACGTAAAAGGTAGAAAAATTCGCAATGAATGTAATAAAGTTAATTTTAAAGGCGCTGTAGTAAATTTGAGGCAAACATAGGAAAATTTCCAATTTTCACCTGCCCCCTAATTTTAGAGTTTTTTTTAAAAATTCGCTGTTGTTATTAGATGGCTGCGAATGTTGAATTTTCTATGTATATACTACGCAGGAACTAGAAAAATTTGCCATAATGTAATAAAGTCAATTTTAAAGGTGTTGTAGTAAATTTGAGTCAAACAGGAAAATTTTCAATTTTCACCTGACCCCTAACTTTAAAATTTTCAGAAAAAATCGCTGTTTCTTCTACATAGGAGGCTGCAAATGTTGAATTCTCTATGAATGTACTACGCAGAAGCTAGAAAAATTTGCAAGGATATAATAAGTCACTTTTAAATGTGCTGTAGTAAATTTGAAGCAAACATATGAAAATTTTCAATTTTCACCTGACCCCTGACTTTAAAATTTTCAGAAAAAATCGCTGTTTTTTCGACATAGGAGGCTGAAAATGTTTAATTCTCCATGAATGTACTTCGCAGAAGCTAGAAAAATTTGCAATGACTGTAATGAAGTCAATTTTAAAGGTACTGTAGTCAATTTGACGCAAACATAAAAAAATTTTCTATTTTTACCTGACCCCTACTTTAAAATTTTCCAAAATTTCGCTGTTGTTCCTAGGAGGCATTAAGTGCGCAAAACAATCACAAGGATCTTTTCAAAAAGTTCCTTACTCTCTGATTGATGACCTGATCCGTAGAAGCAATCATAAATTTCGAATATTGCTGAACCTTAATCTTCTGTCAAAAATTAGTCAAGAAAAAGGGAAAGAAAATTTGCCAGGGTTTTGCCTAAAAACCTTGGGAACTAGATAAATGCGGGAGTTTAGGAAAATCTTTCTCTCAGGTGTTTCCTTTTCTCTAAATTCCTGATTTATTCAGGAATTTGGAACACTTTCACGTCATTTTTCTAAGTTCCTAGAGGAGATTTTTCGGTAATTAGAAAAAAAGAATTACACTTTATTTTATTTCATAATTCGCTTAGAAGTTGAAATGAAAATACATTAAAACAGTATAATTAGAAAGGTTTGTTACGCCGATGATCTTTCTATAGACGTGTTTTTATACTTGATACTTAAATTTTTGTAGCCTTTAATGGATGAGAATTGTGATAAATAATACGCAATCGACTTTGAAGTGTTTTAATTTTAAACTCTGAACGATTTACAAAACTATGACATGTACACTCGAAATAGTGCTGAAAATATCATACGACGAAAGATGACAATGGAAAAACTCCTATAAATTGTTGTATTAAGTTAATTTATGCTAGTTATTCATTGAACATGCTTTAAAAAATGTAATTTCATAAAAACATTGTAAATTTTTACACCATACCTCCTTATATTCTGTATTCCTATTTATATATAAGTATAATACTAAAAAATTTTATGACACAAATAGGAAAATCTCCAATTTTAATCTATCCCCTACATTTTAAAATTTTCTAAAACTTTTCCTGTTGTTTCTAGGAGTCTGGAAATTTTAAAACCGCCGTGAATTTATTATGGAAAATCTAGAAAAATTTTCGTCGATGCAATAAAGACAACTGGGATGGTGCTGTAGTCCATTTGAGGCAAAAATAGGACAATTTTCTATTCTCATTTAACCTCTAGCTTTAAAATTTTCTAAAAAATTCGCTATTGCTCTTAGGAGGCTGCAAATATTGAATTCTCTATGAATGTACCAGACAGAAGCCAGGCAAATTTGTATCGATGTAATAAAGTCAATTTTGAAGGTGCTGTAGTGAATTTGAGGCAAAAATATGGAAATTTCCAATTTTAATACAACCCTTAACTTTTAAATTTTCTAAAAATTTCCCTGTTGTTTCTAGGAGCCTGGAAAGTTTTAAGCCGCCATGGAAGTAACTTTGGAGAATCTAGAAAAATTTGTATCGATGTAATAAAGTTATTTGGAAGGTGTTGTAGTGAATTTGAGGCAAAAATAGGGAAATTTCTAATTTTAAGTTCATCCCGAATTTTAAAATTTCCTTAAACATGCTCTGTTATTCCTGGCAGCCTGGAAATTTTTTAACAGGCATGAAAGTAACCATGGAGAATCTAGAAAAATGTTGTATTGATGCAATAAAGTTAATTTGGAAGGTGCTGCAGTGAATTTGAGGCAAAAATAGGAAAATTTCCAATTTTCACTTGACCCTAATCTTTGAAATTTCCTAAAAAATGCTCTGTTGTTCCTAGCAGTCTGGAAATTTTTAAGCTGCCATGGAAGTAACTATGGAGAATCTAGACAAATTTGTATCGATGCAATAAAGTTTATTTGGAAGATGCTGTAGTGAATTTGAGGAAAAAATAGGCAAATTTCCAATTTTAAGTTGACTCCAAACTTTAAAATTTCCTGAAAAATCCCTGTTGTTCCTAGTAGTCTGGAAATGTTTTAACCGACATGAAAGTAACCATGGAGAATATAGAAAAATTTGTATCGATGCAATAAAGTTAATTTGGAAGGTTCTGTAGTGAATTTAAGGCAAAAATAGGAGAATTTCCAATTTTAACTTGACCCCAAACTTTAAAATTTCCTAAAAAATGCCCTGTTGTTCTTATCAGTCTGGAAATTTTTTAACCGACATGAAATTAACTATAGAGAATCTAGACAAATTTGTATCGATGCAATAAAGTTAATTTGGAAGGTGCTATAGTGAATTTGAGGCAAAAGTAGGGAAACTTTCAATTTTAACTTGACCCCAAACTTTAAAATTTCACAAAAATGCCCTGTTGTTCCTAGCAGTCTGGAAATTTTTCAATCGACATGAAAGTAACCATGGATAATATAAATAAATTTGTACCGATGCAGTAAAGTTAATTTAAAAGGTGCTAAAGTGAATTCGAGTCAGAAATAGGGAAATTTCTAATTTTAACTTGAGTAGTAAATTTGAGACAAGCATGGGCAACTTTCGAATTTACAGTTGAGCCCTAAATTTTTAATTTTCTAATAAAATTGCTGTTGTTTCTAGGATGATGCAAATTTTGAATTCTCTATAAATGTATCACGCAGAAGTTGCACAAATTTGTGTCAATATAATAAAGTTAATTTTGAAGGTGTTTTATTGAATTTGAGGCACAAATAGGAAAATTTCCAATTTTAATTCAACTCTTAACTTTTAAATTTTCTAAAAATTTCCCTATTGTTTCTAAGAGTCTGGAAACTTTGAAGCCGCCATGAAAGTAACTATGGAGGACCTATAAAAATTTGCATCAATGCAATATGTAAAGTCAATTTGGAAGGTGCTGTAGTTAATTTTTGGCAAGCATAGGAAAACTTCAAATTTGAACCGACCCCAAAATTTAAAATTTTCTGAAAAATGCCCTGTTGTTCCTCGGCGCCTGGAAATTTTTAGGCCGTCATGAAAGTAACTATAAAGAATCTAGAAAAATTTGCGTCGAAGCAATAAAGTTAATCTGGAATGTTATATAGTGAATTTGAGGCAAGAATTGGGAAATTTCCAATTTTAACATGACCCCAAAATTTAAAATTTTCTAAAAAATGCCCTGTTGTTCCTAGCAGTCTGAAATTTTATTAACCGACATGAAAGTAACTAAGGAGAATCTAGAAAAATTTTCGTTGATGCAATAAAAACAATTTGGAAGATGATGTGGTCAATTTGAAATAACATAGGAAAATTTCGAATTTCCATTTGAGCCCTAAATTTTTAATTAAAAAAAAAAATTGCTGTTGTTTCTAGGATGCTGGAAATGTTGAATTCTCTATTAATGTACTAGGCAGAAGCTGCACTTTGTATCGATATAATAAAGTCAATTTTGAGAAGCTTTATTGAATTTGAGGCAAAAATAGGGAAATTTACAATTTTAATCCAACCCTTAACTTTTGAGTTTTCTAAAAATTTCCCTGTTGTTTCTAAGTGTCTGGAAACTTCGAAGCCGCCATGAAAGTAACGATGGAGGACCTATAAGAATTTGCATCGATGCAATATGTAAAGTCAATTTGGAAGGTGCTGTAGGTTATTTTAGGCAAGCATAGGAAAACTTCAAATTTAAGCCGACTCCAAAATTTTAAATTTTCTAAAAAATGCCCTATTGTTCCTAGGTGTCTGGAAATTTTTGGGCTGCCATGAAAGTAACTATGGAGATTCGAGAAAAATTTGCATCGAAGCAATAAAGTCAATTTGGAAGGTGTTGTAGTGTACTTGAAGCAAACAAAGGAAAATTTCCAATTTTGATCCAACCCCTAACTTCAAAATTTTCTAAAAAATTCCCTGTTTTTCCTAAGAGAATGCAAATTCCGAAGTTCCAGTGAAAGTGAGGGTTGGGTGGTTTCCCAATTTATTCTTGGGGGGGGGGGGGCAGAAATTTGGGAATATATTAGGCCATTACGTGTAAAAATGAACAGGAGGGAGCAAAAAATAGTTGAAATAAGTAAGACAAGAATGTAAAATAAGAGCAGAACGTGCCAAAATTCGCAAAAAGATGTTCTTCTTGCTCGTCCAAAATGTTTTCCGAAACAGGAGCGGTTGGGATGGTCTCACTGAAGCCGTTCCGCTGAAATGATTTGAAAGGAATTGGCGCCACTGTAGGTCTGGATGATGTTTTATTATTTGAAAAAACTGGTATCTTTTTCTTTAGAATCCTCGCATAGACGCTGAAACATAAAGCATATTGTGCCAAGCCCACAACACTATACAATCTTGTCATCACAAACTCTTCCCCAAATCCTAAATTCCTAGACCTTCCACCTTTTCCATTCAGTAATGGACCTCAAAATCATGAACATAAAATCTTCACCACCCATAATATTGGACACACCCTTTGACCGACACACATGCGAGAACCATTGTCAGCAATTCTTCAACTAAACATATTGACCATCCCTTGTAGCTTTGACCTATAGCCGAAGATTTCTCTGGGTGTCTGGGTTTTTGGAGTCTGTGTCGAGGCCAAAACATCTTTTCAATAAACAAAGCAACGACCTTCTATTCAGTGACGAACCGTTAACTTGACGTTAAATGGAAAGGACAACCCAGCCGCTTTTCCTCTCTCATCCTTGCGGTGGCTCTTGTTGTCCTTGTTGTCGAACACGGTCTCTGTGGGACCATCTCTATTTGAGAGAGTTTACATCCCGAAAATGGCTTTTTCATGGCCAACTTCACGGCGAGTTAGATGCGCAGCATCCCACCGAAGAGAGGACCGTGTCTAGGAAAAAGAGCACGGGATCTTGTCACCTTGCCAGGTAGAGGTAATTTCCCTCCAGAGTCGTGGAAATCGGGCGTGTCATTCTCGTTTTCCGCCTATTTCATACGAATCATTCTTCAAGAGAGCGAGTCATTCGGTTGATTCAATTATACTTTTTAGAATTCAGTTTCGATCATAGATTTCACTTTAGAAGCCATTTTTTATTCCTTTGGGATTTTATTGAGCGATTTTATCATTCTTCCTGTATCTACAATACATTTATACTTTTTAGTAGATGAAAGGCGTTTCTAATCCAAGATTCTTGTTACCAAGTCGCATAATCGTTATTCAAACACTGCTCTGACCCACCTAGCTGATCAATCTCTCTAGCAATCACCCCAGGTGGGAAGCTTCACACAGTCATCATTGATCATTTAAGAACCTAGAAAAGATAAAATATTTTGAAAGGCCCTTAGGGACCGTTCATAAACTTCGTTGCCAATTTTGGGTTATTTTTGACCCCCCGTGCTTTCTCGTTGACAAACGTAGTTTAGTCTTTCACTCTCCCGAAAGTAACGTAGCCGTTGGCTTAACAAGGATTTCACTTTTTTTCTGCATTTTTCGCGTTTCTAGTGAGTTAAGTTTTCAATATGCCTTCGGTAGTGAATCAAGAATAATTGAAATATTAATATATTTGATTTCACAGTCCAAAATACCGAAAGGGATGAATTTTCAACCCCAAAAGATGAATTTTCGACGAAAAAAAATTAATTTTCATTCAAACAGTTGTGTTCACAATTAAATAGTCAAACTTTTAAGCAGAGAGACAAATTTTTAACAAAATAGTTGAACTTCCAGCCAAGTAGTTAAATTTTCAAGCCAAAAAGATGAAATTATTCAAGACAGTTCAATTTTCAACAAAAAAATTGATTTTCAACCAAGGAAGACGAATTTGCAACCAAGAAGGATGACTTTTCTACCATAGGAGATGAATTTTCAACAAATTAATTGAACTTTCAATAAAATGTAGTTGAGCTTTGAACCAATTAGCTGAATTTTTAACCTACAAAGATGAATTTTCAGTCAAATAGAATAATATTTACCATATGACGAATTTTTAACAAATACATGAGTTTTCAACAAAAAATGAGATAGTTAAAATTTCAATTTAAAACATTAATTTTCTACAACAAAAACAAAATTTCAACCAGTTTAATTCAAGAAAAAAGAAACGAATTTTCATAAAAGTAATTCAATCCTCAACCAAAAGATGAATTTTCAACAAAGAAGATTAATTATCTATCCAAAAAGACGAATTTTTAACAAAAGGTGGTTAAATTTCAAATTAATTAGCTGAATTTTCAACCTACAAAGATGAGGTTTCAGCCAAGAAGATTAATTTTCTACTAAAAGATGAATTTTGAACAATTACATAAATACATTCAATGCCCGATCTCAGAGTAAAAGTTCTCAAGATAAAAAGTCAAATATTTTGAAAAACAGTTGACTTTTGAGCTGGAAAAAATGAATTTTCAACAAGAAAGTCAATTTTCGATCAAGAAGGATGAATTTTCAAACAAAAAGTTTAATTCAACCAAAAAAGATAAATTTTTGACCCAATACTGGAATCCTCAACCAAAAAGATGATTTTTTAACAAACAAAAGTAACTTTCTACCCAAAAAGACAAATTTTCTACAAAAAACATGAATTTTGGACCAAATAGTTGAATTTGCAACTTATAAATCATAGAGTTTCCACAAAAATGTTGAATTTTTGAACAAAAAAGATGATTTTAACGAAATAGTGGAAATTTCAACAAAATAATTGAAGTTTCAACAATTTAGTTAAATTTTAAACCAAATCGCTGATATTTCAACCAGCAAAGATGAATTTTTTTCCAAGAAGATTAATTTTCTACCAAAAAACGAATTTTCAACAAATACATGAATTTTCAACCAAATATTTGAATTTTCAAATAAAAATCATAGGTTTTCAACCAAAAATGGAACATTTAATTTTTCATTTTAAAAAATTACTTTTCAACAAAAAAAAACAAAAAAATTTTCAACCATTTGAATTCAACGAAAAAAAAACAAATTAAAAAAAAATAGTTCAATCCTCATCCAGAAGATGAATTTTCAACAAAGAAGATTAATTATCTACCCAAAAAGACGAATTTTCAACAGAATATTAAAGTTCAAGCTGAAAAGTCGAATGTTTTAGAGAACACTTGTTTTTATACCAAAAAAGTTGAATTTTCAACAAGAAAGTGAAGTTTCAATCAACAAAGATGAATTTTCTACGAAACAGTTAATTTCAACCAAAAAAGATAAATTTTTAACTCAATAGTGGAATCCTCAACCAAAGAGATGAATTTTCAACAAACAAGAGTGACTTTCTACCCAAAAAGACGAATTTTCAACAAAAAACATGAATTTTGAACTAAATAGTTGAATTTTCAACTTATAAATCGTAAAGTTTCAACAAAAATGTTGAATTTTTAACGAAAAAAGATTACTTGAACGAAATAGTTGATTTTTCAACAAAATAATTAAACTTTCAACAAAATAGTTAAATTTTAAACCGAATAGCTGAATTTTGAACCTACAGAGATGAATTTTCAACCAAGAAGATTAATTTTGTACCAAAAGACAAATTTCAAACAAAATACATTAATTTTCAACAGAATTGATGAATATTCAACCCAAAAATATGATTTTTCAACAAAAAGTTAATTGTCTACCAAATAGTTAAATTTTTAAATAAATAGTTTAATTTTTAACTAAAAAAATTAATTTTCAACAAAATAATCAATTTTCAACCAAATAGTTCAATTTTCTACCAAACTGTTGAATTTTCAAACCAAAAAGACGAATATTCTATAACCATAGTTGATTTTCTTACAAAGTAGTTCAACTTTAAACCAAGTAGTTGATTTTTCAACCAAAAAAGATGAATTTTCAACGAAGCATGTAACTTTGAATATTTCAACCAAACAGGATTTGAATTCAAAATCAAAAATAAATAAATTCAACCAAAAAATACGAATTTTGAACAAAATACTTGAATTTTCAACAAAATAGTTTAATTTTGAACTAATGAGAAGAAGTCTTAACTAAAAAGGATAAATTTTCAACTAAAAATGGAAGAGTTATATTTTCGATTAAAAAGTTAATTCTCAGACTAAAAGAAAGAATTTCAAACAAAATAGTTTAATTTTTAACCAGAGAGAACAAGTTTCATCTAAAACAGGTAAATTCCCAACTAAAAATGGAAGAGATAAATTTGCGATTAAAAAAATTAATTTTTAACCAAAAATGAAACGAATTTTCACGTAATAATTAAATTTTGTACTAAATAAAATTAACTTTTTAGGAAAAATAGTTGCATTTTTTTTATTGGGTTCTATTAATTCAGTTCGCAATTAAGCGAAAAAACGAGAAAAAGGGGAATAGTATGAAGTCCGAAATATGAAAGTGATTTCCTAACTTCTTAAATTAATTATTGCACTGTATCGTTGCAGGGCCATCTTTCGCAAAATTCGCAAACTTTGTTCAATTTTGTTATCAGGAAACGTTCTCAACGTTATCTAAGTTCGTGACGTTACTTCCACTACCCCCC
>JAUMHM010000085.1:19920406-19932281 GCA_032362435.1 Melikaiella ostensackeni
TTTAAAAGAGAGACATTAAGCAAAGATTGGTTCCAATCTGCAGAGTTGCCTATGAATACTTAAGATTTCTTTTAATTAAAGTGCTAATGATTAACTCAATTTACCAAAAGATCTATTTTACTTTAATATAGTTTAAAAATTTGAAGAAGTTAGCAATTTTTTAGAAATGTGTTATGGGTTTGGATTATTACTTTTCTCTTTTCTGAGAAGTGGAATAATCTGAATAGGTTGGTTCTAAATCAACCCACAAAAAGGGCTTGTTTATTACAAAATACTTGATTCAAACATAAAATGTTCCACATGTATACTTCGTGCAGAGGCGAAATCCACAGCATGATTGACTTTGTTGTACCGAATGAGAGACGGATCGGATCACTATCTCATAGTTTCAAAAATGAACCTAGGTCAAGGAGGGAGGAGAAGGAGAATTAATAATAAGTCAAAACAGACGCGAGTTGGAATAGATAATTTGCAGAAACTAGAAGTACAAATAGTGTATCGTGAAAAGCTGAATAAATATTTAGGACATCACAAAGAAGACTGGAAGACGGAATTAGGCAGTAAAAATGTAGAGGGTGTACTATATGTATACTACGAGATAGCATCTTCAGGAGGACGTCTGAAGTGTGCGGTACTGCGACTATAGGAAGAAAGACTGAAGATGCTTGGTGGAATGATGAAATCTTTTTTCTTTTTTCTTTGTACATTTCTCGAAGTCTAGTTTTGATTTGTGAGCTTTTTGGGTTCTTCTTTTTCAGTACACCAAAAATTTTCATATGAAAGTAGATTTCACTTCGATCTTTAAGACATTTCAAAAGAGAGACATTAAGTAAGGATTTGTTTCAATTTGCAGGATTGTCTATGAATACTTAAGATTTCTTTTAACTGAGGTAATTATGGTTGATTCAATTTACCAAAAGATCTCTGTTTCACTTAAATATAGTTGACAAATTCGATGAAGTTAGCAATCTCTTAAAAATGTGTTAATGGTTTAGATTATTACCTTTTTCTTTTTTGAAAAATGGAACAATCTGAATAGATTGGTTTTAAATCAACTCACAAAATTCGATCTTTGCACTACGATCTATTTCCTCCATTTCCCATGTTCTATGAACATAAATCTTGTAATAATTTTTTCAGGTTTTTTTAATTCTACAACTAATTAAAATGTTAACCTGGTTCTTATCATAAAATAAGGTTGCCAAAAGGTTTTACGTACATTCAGGTAAAAGAAATGATATACCAAAAGTGTCATTATTTTCGTCCAGTTCGCGATATCGACTTTTTATGAAAAAAGTTCGTGACAGCCGACAAGTAATTCTGAACTACACGAAATTCACTTTTGGCGTAAGTGTATCCACATTCTTATGTTTCCATAAGATCTCTTTCCGAAATAATTTTTTGTCTAATTTTAAGATCATTCGCAATTTGCTGACTAGCTCTGGGGAGACATGAACCACTTTTTGCGGGAATACTTGAACCACTCTGAAAATTCGCTTTTGTTGAAATATTTTCGTTTAGAACATTTGTTTATGAGCGGTTCACATCTGCACGTCAAAAAAGACTTTGTTTATTTTTATGCATGGACAATTAGCGACGGCGGATATGGGTTTTTATGCGACCAGTGGCATAACAAAAAAATGTTATAGGAGGCCTTTCAGGTCAAAGTTTTGTATAATTTTGTTAAACTACTCCAAAAGCGTTTTGCAATGTTGCTGCTATTCTTCGCAACAAAACAAATAAGAACTGATAGCAAGAAACTAATGAAAAAACTGTAATTATGTGAAAATCAAACGAAGTTCATGAAGTTCACAAAAATTCTTTTTTTTAGTATAGTTGTTTTAGCACTAGCACAATGAAACATTTCTAACTAATTAAAGTAATATTCGGATCACCTGCACGTGCCAATAATATTTTTATTCCTAGTGGTTCAAGTATCCTCACAGGTGGGGATACTTGAACCAAATGACACATAATGAAAAATGTTGATGTTAGTAATTGAAAAATCTACGAAATTAGACAATAATTATGTGAAATGTAGAGGAGGGTTTAGTATTTTATTTGGCTACAAAAGAGTGCAATAAATTATTGAAATTTTAGGAGAAAAAATGGTTTGAAAAAATAGTGGTTCAAGTATCCCCACTCTCCCCTACATAACTTCAGATATAACAATTGAATACAATTAAAATCAAATTTCATAACTGAATGTAAGGATAGTTTACTATCTTATTATTGTCTCTTTGGGCTAAATTCTGAATCTTGATATTTGGGGCTAAGATTTTCTGTATAGTTCCCTAAAATCATTGAATTAGTAGAAACCTAGATTGGATGCATCACAGAAGAAATTATTGATTGAATGCAAATTTCATGGTTTTTTCCAGAAAAGATATTTCATATAAATAAGAAAATATGTTTCGGTTTCAGCAAAAAAAGATATCAAAGAAACTTTCAATGAGAATATTAATAAATTAAATAAATCTATTTGTATTTGATTAAAAAAGGCTGTCATGCACATATACACAATTAATATACCATATGTTTCATTATTTATAACTGTAGTTATCCTATAAATTATCCCTGATGAGGAAGTCTAAATTGGCTTCGAAACATGTTGGTCCCCAGTAGTATAAAAAAGACGAAGAAAAAAAAAGAGTGAGAGGTTGGTTTGGTTGTCTCTTTCTTTTTCTCCCTCTTTTTCCTTTTTGTTGTAAATAAATTGTACATTTGTCTCTAATAAGCCGGAAAAATGGCTAGTCTCGAAGTCTAGTTTTGATTTGTGAACTTTTTGGGTGTTCCTTTTTCAGTACACCAAAAATATTCATAAGAAAGTAGATTTCATTTCGATCATTAAGAAAGCTGAATATTAAAGATCTTAGCAATGAGGAGAGGACTAGACTAGAAAATGATTATAGGGATAAAAACAGAAAAGCAAAGATATTCGTCAGAAAAAGCCAGGATAAAATCAAAGCGGAAGAAGTTAAAACAATGCAAAATGATTTTGAAGAAAATAGGAAATTATTTTGGAAATGGGTTAAGAAGATCAGGAAAGGAAGTACTAGCAATGAGTTAGTCGAAATTAGGATTACTGATAATTAAATGATATGGGATACGGACAAAGTGAAAGACTGTATGAGGGCCTTTTTCAAGAAATTGTACGGAGCTCAAGCTATGGATCATAATAACTTTGACACAGAAGAGGATACGTTTGACAATCTCGTTGTAGGTGGCGAAAGAAGAATAGGTATCCGCGACATTAAATCCGTTATTACGAAATTAAGGGACTACACTACTGTGAAATTCAGAATTTTTGAAATTCAATATTCCAAAAAGTCATCAACGGATTAAGGTTTTCTTTTTCTTGTTTCGTTGGAAAAAGTGACTTCTACAAGTTATGTATGAAAATGTTTTCAATAAAATCAAAATTGCTGATGTGGTTAACGAACAAAATTTTGTATTTTTTGGACTGCGGCAGAGCTGCAGGTCGCTGTAATCATCCGAAACAAAAAGTCGAACAAGATTAATAAACATAAATAGACTGGCTATCATCGTACACGGAGATTTTTCATTTTTGACAAAATGTTGGCCTCTTTTTGTTTTTTCTTTGCATTTTTCCCAATTTTCAATAATTTTTTCTTCGAAAAAAAACGCATTTGAAGTTTGGGGTACGAATTTCAATCAGAGTTTCACAAATCAAAATTTACTATTCAAAATAATGTTCTGGCGATAATTCTTCACGGATTTCGATATTTTTTGTTCAGAAATACATGCATACATTAAATTTGGAAAGAAGTTATCGAGTCAGATGTACGAATTTGTTGATACTTATGAAAATAGTTATTGGTAAGGTCATGGGAATAACTAAAGAAAGGATCTGGAAAGTCTAATGTGGATTTATGCTAGGAAGATCATGTACGGATCAGATATTTAGCTTGAGGCAGATCATAGAAAAAAGTTTGAGAGAAAACAAGAAAAGTTTTCTGTGCATTTGTTGATCTGGAAAAAGCTTTCGATAAGGTGGATATTACTAAACTTTGGGAAGTACTGAAAGAGTATGGAATGAATGGCTGGTTTCTAAAAGCAATAAAAGTAATATATAATGTTACTGAAGCGAGTGTAAGAATAAATAGACAACTTAGCGTTTGGTTTTATATTGAGCAGGACGATAGGCAAGGCCGCGTTATGTCCATCTGAATGCTTAATATATGCATGGACAAATTTCTAAGAAAGGCTCTCTCGAATGAAAAAGATGTTGATCTCGGAACAATGAAAGTGCGTGGAGTGGCGTTTGCAGATCATAAGATTGTTACGGCAGAATCAGTCGATGATTTGCAGAGAATGACGAGCAGACTGGATACCAGCATGAAGTGTATGGGCTTTAAGATTAACGCGAATGAAATAAAAATTATTGTGTTTAAAAGAAGGGATGAGAAAACTGTATGCAACATTGCCTTAAACTAAGAGAGGACAGAACAAGTTGATGATTTCGTGTATCTTGGAAGTTTATTTACTGCTGACGGAAAGATAGGTGCAGAGATATCTAGACGTATAAACGAGGGTAGAAGGATTATCGGCAGTGTACGAGCTACTCGTATTACTAGAAGTGAAAATGTAACGAATAAAGCTAAAATTGTAATTTATGATTTTGTGCTTGCACCCACTGTGCTGTATAGCAGCGAGACCTACCTGGTCGTAGAAACACAAGAGCTTGCATGGAAAGATGTATTGATGTAAAGGAAGCAAAAGATGTATGAAAGGATATTGATGTGTGAAGGACAATCTGGATTATATTCTTGACATATTAAAGCGTTGATTTATGCAATAAAAACAATATTTCCAAAGCATACTAGATTCAACTTAGTTCGTAAAAACTGAGCAAAACCCTGTTGGGGTTCAAAGACAACAATATTTAATCTACCCTAATATTCATCCTCATCTCCCCTTGCAGCAGCGTTAAAAATAGCTTGCGCGAAAAAGTAAAGCAACATTTTTTTCACGTTAAGCAGCATACGTTAAATATTCATCAGCCATAATGGCATGTTTCGCACGAAGCGTGCAGACACGATGAGGCCGAGGGTGATTTTATGAGGGACTGCGCTTTGTAAACTCAATTTCTAACTCTTGCGATAAGGGACGCGTTTATTTCCTCCCTCTCCCATCTTTTTTTGGGCTCATCCCTACTTTTACCCTCTACCCCCACACCTTCTAGAGTTCTAGACCCTCGTCGCTTTGATACCGATGAGAGTAATTTACGCGATCATTGTTGGTGAAGAAGATTGATGTTCTGGGTGCGTGTTATGCCACCCCCCGCGACCTTCTCATGATGAATTGCATTTTGACACCCTCAGAACAAGGATATGCGACGCGAGAATGTGCCAAGAGATCTGCATCGTCATTCATAGCATTATTGCATAGGTACTGGTACTCATACCATATCCGATGTCATCGACCGTGAAGTTTTTCTTTTGCCCTTTGTACTTCAAGTTCATACTTATTTTCCTTCTTTTTTGGGGGGTGTTGAAGGGACCATAAGGTCACGCTGGTATAGTGCATGGATTTTAGGGTTAATTGCGTTGAAGTTCCCGGAAGAGAATATGAGCTGCCTGGGAACTCCATGAAACTCACAATCGGGTTAGGGAGGGTGCTTTTCATTTATTTGTACTATTTATAGGAAGCCTGATGCAGACAGAAGATTGGGCGAGACAGAAGGTTTATTTAGTATCGAAATGGAGGAAATTTTTATCAGGGATGCTTGTTATTCTGTGAGTTGTGCTTGTCAGAAGCTTGATATGAAATGACGGAACATTCTAAGGGGTGATGGAGGATTTATGATGTTAAATTGATGATAAGTGGGTAGATTATTTCATTCAACATTATTTTTACTGGATTAGAGCGTGCATACAGATACAATTGTCGAATCATTGTATTATTTTCAGAAACAGAGTTTTGTTCTCGATTTTTTTATAGTAGTCAATGTGAGATAATGTGATTCAAAGTTTTAAGGATGATTTTTTTCGAACAGAAAATATGTCAGTGATAGGAAGTTACTAGTTCCTTTTAAATAGTTACTATAACTAGTTACTTTGTTTGGTAATGATAGAAGTAGCAAAGTTACTTTTGTAAATAAGTAAAGAATTAGTAGCTAGTTACATTTTTTTCATTAACAGTAACTATAAAAATCGTTATTTTTTAAGTTACTTTCGAAATGTAGTTCACAAAACGTTTTTACCAAAATAAATCAATTTTCTTGCTTCTGCAACTATTTTTTCATTTTCACTATTCAAATTGTGGCGACAGATAACCACAGAGATCATTAATTCAGTATAGGAAAATTGCAATTTTTCTTTCACTCTGGAATTCAACTTTTTCGAAAATCTATAGAATCAGTTTTAGGAAGAAAAAAAGTTAAATTCAGAGTTTTTTTTGTTGTTTGTTGTTTTTGTTGAAAATTAATTTTTTTAAACTGAAAATTAACCTATTCCTGCTGAAGATTCATTAATTTAGTTGAAAATTTATCTCTTTGGTTGAAAATCCAACTATTATTGGTTGAGAATTCATTTTTTTCGGTAAAAAAATTGTGTTATTTGTTTAAAAATTTGATTATTATGTTCAAAAATCGAAATGTTTGATAGAAAAGCCTTCTATTCATTTGAAAATTCAACTGCTTTGTGAAAAATTCGCCTTTTTGGCTTGAAATTTCAACAATCTGGTTGATTTTTTTTCTCTGTTGACTGAAAATTCAACTCTATTGTTGAAATTTCACTTTTTGGATTTAAATTAACTTTTTGTTGAAAATTCAATTGTTTTGTAGAAAATTCGTCTTTTTGTTAAAGAATGTAACTTTTTGGTTGTAAATAATTCTGTTTTGATTCAGGATTGAACTATTTCGTTGCAAATTTGGCTTTTTGGATTGAAAATGCAACTGTTGTATTCAAAATTAATCTGTTTTAGCTAAGGATTCAACTGTTTTGTAGAAAATTCAACTACTTGGTTGAAAGTTGAACTACTGTGCTAAAAATTATTCTTTTGGTTGTAGATTCGTCATTTTATGTGAGAATTCATATCTTTGGTTGGAAATACGACTGATATTGGTTGAGAATTCATACCTTTTGGTTCAAAATTTTATTACTTGGGTGAAAATTCAATTAATTTGTCCAAAATTCAACAATTCTGATAGAATATCATTATATTCAGTTTAAAATTAAACTGTTTTTTTTAAATCCGTCTTTTTTGTTGAAAATGCATAATGCGGGTCTAAAAATTCAACTGTATTGCAGAAAATTTGCTTTTTTGACTTAAAATTTCAACAATCTCGTCGACGATTCATTTTTTTTTTTTCGTTAAAAAATAATTTTTTCAATAGAAAATTTAACTATTCTATTCTGTTTTTGGTTAAAGATTCATCATTTTAGTTGAAAATTCACCTCTTTCGTTGAAGATTGAACTATTTGGCTAAACAATTTTTTTTCTGGTTAAACATTAATTTTTTAAATTGAAAATTTAATTATTTTATTTTTGGTTAAATATGTGCATTATTTAGTTGAAGATTCAACTAATTTGTTGAAAATTTTTTTCTTAGTTGAAAATTTATGTATTTCGTCGAAGATTCATCTTTTTGGTTGAGAATTTAACTATTCTGGTTAAAAATTTAAGTACTTGGTTGAAAGTTGAACTCTTCTGTTAAAAATTCCTATTTTTGGTTGAAGATTCATAATTTAAACAGATAATTCATCTCTTCGGTTGAAAATTTAATTATTTTGTTGAAAATTTATCTTTTTTCGTTGAAAATTCAACTTTTTAATTTGAAAAGTTATCTTTTTTAGATTGGAATTCAACTGCTTGGTTAAAAATTCATATGTTTGATTAAAAACTCGACTTTCTTGATAGAAAATTAATTGTCTTGTTGGAAAATTCATCTTTTTTTCGTTGCAAATTTAACGTCTTGGTTCAATGTTGAACTCCTTTGTTAAAACTTTTCTTAGTTGATGATTCATCATTTTAGTTAAAAATTCATCTTTGTGGTTGAAAATTCATCTTGTAACGTTTTAGAAATATTATGACGGTCATGACTAACCTACAACTTTCAATAAGAAGTATAACAGGTGTCACTCGACAGATATGAATGAAGTTTTGTAAAAATTAAATTTGGATACATGTACATTTATAAAATACAAAAGTAACCAAAAATATAACTAAAAGAGTAACAATAGTTACTTTTCATTGTAAAAGTAACTAAGAAAAAGTTACATTTGGAATCAGTAATGATAACAATAACTAGTTATTTTTTCGTGATGTAACGGTAACGATAACTGGTTCCTTTTAAAAAGTAACTTACCCATCACTGAAATATGTATGCAGAAAGAAACATTTTTTATTGAACTAAAAGTATAATCACATATATAAAAAAGAATTTCCAAATGCATTCACAGTATTATTCAACAAAAGTTAATCAACGTGTTTCCTGTTGATAAAGAATGAAACATTTACGTCTAAGACAAAGCCCACCTGTGTCTGAGAAGCTCTGATATTGAACAAACGAACGTTACTACGCAAAATTTGCCTGCAGCATTAGTTTCAAACTTTTATTATCTCCCAAGTTTGACTGCATGGCTAAAACCTAAAATTATTTATATCATATTTACGTTTTGTTTGTCTAAGTGGCTATATAGACAAGTCAGTCGTCGAATTTCTTTCGCTCAGTACACACACTTCGTGCTTCTCTGAATTTTGTTCCCGGTGAAGAATTTTTTATCATCATTGAAAAAATGTATATTAAAAAAGTGGATTTATGCTTTTATCTTTAAAAAGAAAAAGGAAATCAACAAAGTGTACAAGAATTTTTGAAAAATAATTGAAATTTTTGTTCAATAAGTGTTGTGTTGGAGTGTTTCTCGAACTTTCGATTACAATTTTTTGGATTTTATACGCAGGAAGTTATATAAAGAATGATTTTATCTTCTCTTATTTTTATGTCTTTGTCAATATCATTTTCAGTGTAATCGATAAAAATTTGGTGGAATGTGATCTTATGACAGATATTACTGAAATTCCGGTATAGGAGTATTAAATGAATTTATTCAGTTAGTAAAAACTTAAACTGGATGCCTTGCAGAAGAATTTATTGATAGAATGCATATTTCATGGTTTTTCCAAAAAAGACCTCATATTATGAAGAAAATATGTTTTGATTTCCACAAAAAAAGATAAAAAAGGAACTTTAAATGAGAATATGAATAAATTTAATAGATCTATTTGAATTTGTTTAAAAAGGCTGCTATGCATATACACACAATTAATATAATATGTTTCATTATTCATAATTGTAGTTATCCTATAAATTACCCCTGATGAGAAAGTCTAAATTGGCTTCGAAACATGTTGGTCCCCAGTAGTATAAAAAAGATGGAGAGAAGAAAGAGTCTGAGGTTAGTATTGGATGGCTCTTTCTTTTTTTTCTCTTTTCTCTTTTTGTTGTATACATTTATTGTACATTTGTCTCTAATGAGGCAAAAAAGCGGGTAGTCTCAAAGTCTCTCTTTGAGTTGTGAACTTTTTGGATGTTCTTTTTTAGTACTCGAAAAATTTTCATGAGAGAGTAGATTTTATTTCGATTTTTAAGAAATTTTAAAAAAGAGACATTAAGCAAAGATTTGTTCCAAACTGCAGGGTTGCCTATGAATACTCAAGATTTCTTTTAATTGAGGTGTTAATGACTAAATCAACCCACAAAAAAATCCACTGGAATATACGGGGAGTTCGGGACAAATAACGATAGAAAGGATTGGTTTGATAGAGAATATGAAGAGCAGAGGGTTAAGATTTGGGATAAACTGAAAGACTTCACGAAGGCCAGAGGTAAGAACGAAAAGAAAGCTTTAGCAGAAGAGAAAAAGAAAACGAAATTTATGAGAGAAAGAAAAGAGAGAAAAAGGAAGAAAAATGGAGAAGGGTAGAGGAAAGCAGGAATATGGGGTGTTTTTGGAAAGCACTAGCGAATTAAAAAAAAAAGAGAAGAAAAAGAGTAAAAGTAATAGAGGGTGATAGATGGATCAAACACTTGAAAAACTTGTTAGGTGAGATAAACAGTGATAGGTCAAAATTCGAACAAAGAAAGAGAAAGGGTACAAACAGAAGGGAAAACAGAGTAAGAGGCTACAAGAAGAGGGCAGGGTTAGCAAATAGA
Organism: Melikaiella ostensackeni; assembly: GCA_032362435.1. Taxonomy (NCBI): domain Eukaryota; kingdom Metazoa; phylum Arthropoda; class Insecta; order Hymenoptera; family Cynipidae; genus Melikaiella; species Melikaiella ostensackeni. Next base: position 19,930,587 of record JAUMHM010000085.1, read on the forward strand.
AATAAAGGAAGAAGATATTTTAAACAATGATATCTCATTCAAGGAGATGACAAAAGTCATAAAGAAAATAAAAAATGGAAAAGCAGCAGAGGAGGATGCAATGAAAGAGCAATTCATCAGGCGGCCATCCGTAAATGAAGTAACACTTTCCCCCCTATTTTTTGCCCCTCCCCTCCTTTAAATACGCTTAAAATTTGTTGAAGTCATCTATAAAAATCCCTTAAAATTTTTGAAATGCGCATAAATCCTTCAAAATTTAATTTATTCCCTAAAGTTTTCGAGAAATCCGTTGAAATCCCCTAAAATTCCTTGAAATATTTGAAATCTTCTGAAATCCTTTACAGACTTCTAATATCCCTTGAAATCTTGTAAAGACTGTGAATATACATTAAAATCCTTTGATACTCTATTGATATCTCCACAAACACCTTTGAAATCTTCAAAGTTGAATCTTGAAATTTTTCAAATCCCTCAAAATCTTTGAAATCATTTAAAATATTTGGAAATCCGACAAAAATTGATTGAAATCCCTTGAAATATTTTGAAACCCCGGAAAATATCTTTTGAAATACCTTGAAATCTTTTGAAATTATTTGAAATCTTTAGAAATCCCTTGATATCTTTGAAATTATTTAAAATCCATTGAAAGCTTGTAAAATCTCCAAAAAGCTTCGAAATCCTATGAAATTTCTTGAAATTTAATTTAGTTTCATTCATAAGCGAAAATTCTCTAGAAATCCGTTTAATCCCCTAAAATTCCTTGAGAAACTAAGGAATTTTTCCATCAGTTGAAATCCATAACTACTCTTTAAATCTGTTGAAATGATCTAAAAAAAGCCCTTGAAATATTTGAAATCCGCATAAATCCTTCAAAATTCAATTTAATTTATTCCCTAAAGTTCTCAAGAAATCAGCTGACAAAAATTGATTGAAATCCCGTGAAACATCTTTTGGAATACCTTGAAATCCATTGAAATCTTGTAAAATCCCCAAAAAGCTTTGAAATCCTATGAAATTTCTTGAAATCAAAGTTAATTTCATTTCATTCATAACCTGAAGTTCTCTAGAAATCCGTTTGATCCCCTAAAATTCCTTGAAATCCAATGGAATGTTTAAATCAGTTGGAATCCTTTAAAAAGCTTTAAATCTGTTGAAATTATCTAAAAGAAAATCCTTGCAAATATTTGAAATCCGTATAAATCCTTCAAAATTTAATTTAAGGTATTCCCTACGCTTCGCGAGAAATCCGTGGAAATACCCTAGAATTCCTTGAAATATTTGAAATCTTCTGAAACCCTTTACAAACTTCTGATATTTTGAAATCTTTGCAATACTGTGAGAATACATTAAAATCCTTTGATATCCTTTTTATATCTCTTTAAAACCATTTGAAATCTTTAAAGTTGAATATTGAAATTTTGTTAATCTCTCAAAATCTTTGGAAATTCCACAAAAGTCGATTGAAATCCCTTGAAATATTTTGAAATCCCGTGCAACGTATTTTGAATTCCCTTAGAATCACATATAATCTCCAGAAAGCTGTACAATCCTATGAAACCCTTTGAAATTTAATTCAATTTTATCTTATAAAATCTTTTGAAATGCCTTGAAATCTTTGAACTATCTATAAATCTCGTATCGTGATGATTTGGGACAAAAATTACGACGCCGTGTCGAGTTTGTGGGGGGGGGGGG
>JAUMHM010000085.1:19975925-19994835 GCA_032362435.1 Melikaiella ostensackeni
CTTAGTAGTTCGCATTTTATTTACTTTTTTCACTGTGCTTCACTTTTTTCACTGCGTCCGGCTACTTTTTTCACTGTTGCCCGGAAAGGTCGACTCGGCGCATGCGCCACGTCATTGACAACAAATCGGTCACTTTTTACACAGAAAACAGGTGAAAAAATAAACACTTTTTCGCGAATTACAGAAAAACTTATTTTATAGACTTTTGCGTAATCCTCGCGTGCACGATGCTGATGTTTACTAGACAATGAACTCAAAATAAAATAAAAAAATTTGTAAGTATGTTGAATGACCACCAAATGACCTCCAGCCTACAGGTATGTTATCCCAATAGCAGCCAAAACAATGAATATTGCTTTAAAATAAAATAGATCATTTTGGTTTTCACTACGAAAGTGTTCACCTCGTTCAAACGTATTTTATTACAGTTGAAGTAATAATTGAAATTAAGTTTCCAAATTTAATTTTCACATTTTTGTAATGCTAGAAATATTCAGAAAAAATGCAAAAATAAAGTACGTATAGTATGTTTATTATTTGTTCCTTTTCATTCCTAAAAGTTCTGTTCAAATATGGTAACTAAAGCGTATAAAAATTGTGCCAAAAATTAGGTACATTTAAATGATAATATTGAAAAATAAACATTGCTATTCAGAAGTGATTTAATTACGCCTGTGGATAAATTATTAAATTAATTGTGATTTAAAAGATTTCGTTCAATATTTATACATGGTGTCCTATTTTAACTTAGATACTGCAATATCTCGAAAACAAGGAGTTTCCGAAAAAGATGTTTCAGAAAAAAGTTGTTGGACTCAAAGGGGGCCATATAGTGAGACACCTGAGTTTTTGTCCTGGTGCCTATGTTGGGCCCTATAAGGCCTGAGTCCATTTTTTAAAATTAGAACTGACAAGTCCAATTTTAGGTGTATATAGTATAAACCTTCTGAATAATTCAGGAGATTTGCTGTAAATTTGTATATTCAGATCTCTAATGTAATATACATTTAAAAAATTAAAAGTTTCAATTTAGATTTCTGGTCAGGAGTGAACATGTGTCATTCTTGTACAGTGACCCTCAATTATTATTAAATGTAAAAAATAATCTACCAATTGAAAATAAAAATGTACAAATCATGCCTAAAATTATAAAGCGTTTGGAAAAAAGTTACTCTAAACCAATGAGTTTTCCAAAAATACAGTATTTTTCATAGTTGACAGACCCACGTTAAAATCAACATTTTCTAGGATAAGCAGAGTTAACTAATTCTCTCCTACCTCTTTTCAAATTATTAACGGAAAATCCAAACTGAACTTCGAGAACGCTGCCTGACAAAGCAGTCCTCGTGACGAATTAGCTAACAGCGCGGGCAGACGTCAAGTACTTTAACCAAACCTGAATATCTCAGTAAATTTTTAACGAATCGATATGAGATTTTGCAAAAAACTTCATTCAACATTGCTGAACAAATCACTCACTGGAAGCTGTTTGAAAGTCGAAGATACCTAGATACTTTTTACCGGCGAAACCAAGAAGACACAATTATCGATTGACCTCATTTTGCAATTAAATATTATCAAACATTAAGCCATTGTTAACTTTTTTATGATTTCCTAGGCATCGCTAGAGTATTTTGAATATGTCCTGCAAATATGAACTCATTTCAATATTTGGCCGAGCTAGTACGATTTAAGTTTTAAAACTTAATTAAATCAGGGAGAATTTTTTTTCAATATTTCGTTTTTATTATTGAAAGTAAACATCAAGCAAAAAAATTCTAATTTGCAGGAGGTTGTTAATGTCACTTATACAACTTCACACAGCACCTTGGCACTCTCCTCGCCTCATTCATTCTCCGTTTTTTTATTCTACGAGAATCCAACACGTTTCGAGGTCATTTAGACCTCATCAGGGAAATTTTATAGGAAACTAAGGTTATATATTTTCGTCTGGTTTTTGTTTTTTGTTTTAATTTTTAAAATTAATGTGAATCTTTGATGAGAGCTCATCCTTTTCTGAAAATACTATCTTTCAAAAACTTTTTTGGAAAACTTTGTTCTTTTTCCTCAGTTGAAAAATTAAATGAAAATATTTTATTTTTCACAAAAATCTATTATGAATATAAGCGGAATTCTAAAAATAGTTTTTATTTTATTTTTTTTATTTTTAATTTTGCTGCACTTAGCTTGTGATTAGTTGTTTCCTATTAATCCATTGTACATTGGTCCTTTTCTTTGTTATCTTTGGTGGGCATCCAATTAACAATTCTTCTAGTAATTCAAAACGTATTTTATTTAAACACTTGGTAAGAACACTCGGCCTTCGTTATTTTTATGTTTACTTTCTAGGAATTCATGAAATAATATTCTGTAAAAGATTTTTTTCCCGAAACTCAACTCGTCTACGAGGCGACTGAACTGTTAGAAATCACGACAAATACTGACAGAAACCAGAAACGTCCCTTTTTGTGTTGAACTTTTTTATATATATATTTTTTTTTTGGGGGGGTCAGTGGAGGCTATTTTTCTGAGAGTCGAAGGAGAGTGCATAGCTCGTCAATCGTATATGTTTTCTAAGTCTGTTATTTACTTTACGAGGCATTTCCTCAATTTTGGAGAAAAACTTTCATTGGTGTCCTAGTAAATCTTTCAAATTTGCCTTATTTTTCATTCTTTATTTCACATAAAATTAAATAAATGTTGATTTTATTTATCTATTTTTTATCATATTTTCAATTTTTCTGAAAAACTGAAAGCAAAAATAACAAATTTTTCCAAAATTAAAATTTTGTATCTATACCAAGAAGACCATTATAACGAATATATGACATATTCTGATTGTATTTAGCTTTTTAACCATTGTATCGTCTAGCGTACCCCTCGTAAAAACCACATATTTGATGAACGTCAACAGATTTCAGGAAAATTATTCAGAAAGTTTTAGCCTTAAATATCTAAATTAAAAAATCAGCCCAGAGAGACAATGAGATAGGAAAATATTTTTGCCTTCGAATATGAAATTCAGAAAGATATCAAGAATTAAGAACAAAAACCTAGTCTAAAAAATTATTAATGCAGTACTCAATGGTCATAATAAAAGAATGCATATATTTTGTATATGATATCTTCCAGTATATTTAAAGAAACAAATATATAGTAGACTGGAAAATATATTAAATATATGTTTAAAACCAAGAACATCTGTAAGAAAATCATGAAATTAGAAAAAACTCAATATGAAAGACCTATTAAAAAAATTAATCATAGAGTTTTTAATGGTACATGATAACAGATTTGTATAAATCTCGGTATAAGAGGGTTCTTCAGGTCGCTGATTTTGATTTTGACGTTTTGAGGTCACTGATTTCGATTTTGGCGTGAAAAAGTGCAAACTCAAAAATGCTGATTCGAAATGGCAGATCCGATATGACGGAAAATTTTTCAATTCTCCACAGGTTTTCTTAAGTCTTGGTACAAGAGGGTTTTTGATGTCGCTGATTTCGATTTAAACGTGGAAAGCTACAATTAAAAAATGGCGGATACAATATGGCGGCTCAAAGTTCAATTTTTCTCAGATTTGCCTAAAACTTGGTACGAGGGGGTTTCCGAGGTCTCTGATTTCGATTTTGACGTGAATACTTACAAATCTTAAACGGTGGATCCAATATGGCGGCAAAATTTTAAAATTTCTACAAATTTGCCTAAAGCTTTCAGCAGATGTGGTTTCTGAACACGCCATTTTAAATTTGTAACTTTTGACGTCAAAATCGAAATTAGCGACCTCAAAAACCCCCTTTTACTAAGTTTTAGGTGAATCTGTGAAAATTTTACAATTCTGACGGCCATATTGCATCTGCCATATTATATCCGCCATTTTGAATTGGTAACTTTTGACGTCTAAATCAAAATCAGCGACTTTAAAAACCCTCTCATACCAAGTTTCGTACAAATCCGACGAAACCTTGAATTTTGGCCAGTTTTAGGTGTCTCTCAGCCCACTGTGCACGTGGTTCTCATAATATGAGATGCCTGTGGTTCGCAATGCATCTCCTGCTTTAGCTGCGTGGAAGGACCTGGCCATGAATGGATTTGCGATTATTGCAAAAATTGAATGACACTTAATTTCTCACAGAGTTGTACTTCGGAAACATAAAATAAAGTTTTTAAATAAAAATAATATCTAATTTTGCATTTTATTGGCGTCTTTCTCGGGTATCTCATATTATGAGAATAGATTTTCGAGTTTGCAAAATGCACTTTCTTCACATTTTTTAAATTTTCATAAAAAATATAGAACAAATAAAATTTTCTATTCCAGCCCCTTATTGCAAACTAAAATTCCTTTTCAAATGCCTTATATTACTGTTACACGCGGCTCGCATAGAGCGAGATTCTTTTTTTTCGTAATACAAAAAACTCTCTCGCAGCCAATTGTTGGGTTTTATTATTTTAATTCAAATATTTGTTGCTTGAAATTACTTTTCCGAAATGTGAATTAAATTAATAAATATATCTGCACTAGAAATCGATATTAGGTTTGCTTTCCTAATTAGTTATTGAAGATGAGCCATATTATCTCTCTGGCCGTTTTAGACACACTTCCCCTAACAGCCAATCTCCTGAGGCAGAGTAAAGTAGGAAAATACGAGAGTCGTTTCATAAGTTTGGTAAAAAAGCAAGTAAAAATTTGTTTTTTGTAAAGTTTGACTTTGTTTATCAACACGGTCTCCTTTGAGGGCTACACACTTAGTCCAGCGAGATTTGAGATTTTTAATTCCTTCAGGAAAATAAGATTCATTGGACGAAAATCTCTTCCCACCAAGCCAAGTCTTCAAGTTAGGGAACAGAAAGGAGTCGCACGGAGCCAAGTCTGGAGAATAGGATGGATGAGGAATCAATTCGAAGCCCAGTTCGTGTATTTTTGTCCCTTATATTGCGGAGGTGTGAACAGTTGCGTTGTCGTGATGAAATAGCACTTTTTTGTGCGCCAATCCTGGCCACTCTTCTGTGTTCAGCTTTCAAAGGGTCTTATAATGATGCATAGTACGTTTCTGTTAAGTTTTACCCTTCTCCAAGTAGTCAATGAGAATGATTCCTTGGGAATCCCAAAATACTATGACCATCACCTTCCCAGCTTACGAAACATTGTTCGCCTTCTTTGACTCACTTTCATCAGGCAGTACCCACTGCTTTGACTGCTGTTTTGTCTTAGGTGTATAGTGGTGGATCCACGTTCCGTCCACGGTCACGAATCGACGCAAAAAGTCTTGCGGATTCCGATTAAACTCCGCCAAACACTGCGCTCAAACGTATTTTCGGCTGCGCTTTTGATCGGGATTCAGCAATCGCGACACCCATCTTGCACACATCTTCTCAACCTCCAGTTTTTCGTGCAAGATGCTATAGACTCGTTCAGTGAAGATGTTCAAAGCCTTAGAAATCTCACACACCTGGATTAGGTGATCTTCCATAACCATATGATGAATTTTTTCCACCAAATCCGATGTGGTGACCTCAATTGGGCGTCCGGAGCGCGCTTCATTTTTAGTTGTGGTTCGGCCACGTTTAAATTCCTTCATTCAAAAATAAACGGTTTTGAACGAAGGAGCAGACTCCCCGTGAACTTCGTCTAGGTCGGCTTTGATCTGCGCGGCCGTTCAATTTTTTAAATAAATATGTTTTATCACTGCACGGAACTCTTCTTTTTCTACTTTTTTGAAAACTATAGACACGCTCATTCCAAACGTATGCCAAACGCAAACTAAGCGTTGGTTTTGGCTGAAGCTTGGTAGAGATTAGTTTGGGAAGTAATATTTCCTGGCCGTTATACTACAAAGTTCATTTTGGCGCCATCTAGCGAAAAATTCACCTTACTTATCAAACGACCCTGGTATGGAATCAAAATTAATTCAATCTTTGCGGTGGATACGTTATTGTAGCAATTTGAAATGATTTCACGTAAACTGAGACAGTTTATCTCGCATGGGGGAAATGGAGAACTGTTATGTATGGATATATGTATATATTGTATTATGTCTTCCGTATAACTGTTGTTGATCGAATTCAATAAATTCATCATATTTTTGTGGTGAAATATGAGAATTTTCCAAACACCGTATGAAGACGATACGAACACTTTCCGGCAACCGCAAAGCACGAACAATATTATAGTTCGTTGATACCCCCATAGCATCTGGCCAACGAAATTTATGATGCATCATACATTTCTATTCCCACGCCTCGCATAAATTCTACTTTACGTGCACATAAGTGGCTCTACTTTTGTTCATAGATTTTTATGGCTGTCAGATTTATACTCATATATACAATATACATACAGATAAAATCACAGGTGTTTACTGTTTAGAGGTATCCTTTTTCTGTTCTCGCGAATTTATATATGCAACTAATTTTAGAGAGTTAATTTTTTTTATCAAGATAGTTTATATAAATTTCACGTACTTAATTGATTCTAGAGAAATTAAAACGTTCTGTTTCTTGTGGAGGACCAGACTGCATTCTGGATACATGTCCCTGCAACCGACATTTACCAACATCCAGAGGTTCTTGCTCGTGCTAAATTAAAAACCTTCTAAATTTAGTTTCATTTTCCAGCTTTGGGCATATTATTAAGTAATTTACTTGTATTTGTTTTATTGTTGCTTACAGTCATTTATAGTTCATACAGTGAGCTGTTATTTGAGTGTTTCACAAATGTCAAATTCGAACTGTATTCATTAAAAATAAACAAAATATACAAGTATTGTCACTTGTCTAAAACTGTCAATGGGTCATGTGGATAAAACGGACGGGCAGCAGCCGACTAAAGCAAAGCTCTTGCGCGCCGTCACACGCCGACGATAGGAAACTGAACTGATAAATCTGGATAACCATGATATATATATATAAGTATTCAACATGATAATATTTATTATTGAATTTATTATATAATTTAATTATTATAGTTGATTTTCTATGTACGGAGATATACAATTTGTACTAATGAAATTGTATCATACATTATGTAAATACTGTTTTAAAATATTTCAAATTTTCGCTCCACACCTCAAATTTATCGTCTGCTGCAGCAAACGATAAGTTTAAAGTTATGACCTCAATTTCGTAAGTGACATCATATTAAGTTTTTTTCATTATTTCTGGTGATATGAAGTCACTTAATGTGCCGTTTTCATTTATAAGCTGAACAATAATAGTTTTTGTGTTTACAAGTGTGAGTAAATCATCTTTTCAACTCTAGCGGACAGCAACATAAATATTTAAATTGTTGCAAATATAACTTAACGTTAAAATTTTTCATAAATTCTATATTTTATTATTTTTGAATTGTATTTTTCCTTGTACGCTGCATAAAAAAGATTTTAAATATCAAAATATAAAATTCATAAAAAGTTTTAACGAAGAATTATAATTAAGACAATTTAAATGTTTATGTTGCTGCTTTTATTCAATTTATTTCGATATTACGGAAATGGCACTATGGTCACTCTAAGGTCATGCAATAACGTGACCGTTACATTCACCGGGTCCGCTAGGGGATCATTCTTATAACCGTACCATTCGACGCTTATTTTATATTGTTAGAACATTTCTGATAAATAAACTACTACTTTGCTTTAACGTCATGCCGCCGCTTATTCGAATTCAGCGCATCGGCGCGCCGACGTGATTAAATTATGTTCACATGGTTTCCGATTTCTATCTGCCTGCCGGGTGATCCGGTAGCTTCTGATTGGTTACGGAAATTCCTACCACCAATCAGGAGAGAAAAAGAGTGGGTTTTAAAGTAAACCGATTTCGGGGAACGGTGCCTAAGTTGGGCCCCCTTTCATATTTTCTAAAAATTTTCTATTACAAGTAACTTCAAAAGTAAAAAGGATTGCTAACATTATAGTTTGTTATCTGTTTTATGATGTTCATATACATACATGTTCAAAAGATGTTCAAAAGGCAATAAATTTTGATGTTGAAAAAATAGTCAAATGGCCCGTCTTAGGAACCCGGTTTCCTAAGACGAGCCCCTATCAAAAACTATGAAAATCATTTTACCTTATAATATATATCGATCAATTTTATTAGTAGTATATTGTTTAAACATTAATGCACCTTCATGACGCATTATATATGCAAAATACAAAATAAAACGTAGAATAAGCGTCAAATAAAGCTAATTAGGAAATGAGTGTTATGAAAAGTAAATTGGAGTAGACATTTATATAAAGTTGTAAAATCACAAATATAATTTACCTTTAAAAAAGAATTTATTGATATAAAGCGAAGAAGGAACACATTTTAAAGAATTTCGTATTGGTTATCTAAAAGCAGAAAGAGGTTAGGAGAGATGGTTCCTGATTAGTGGAAAGTTGAATTTCTGCTTTTGCTGGCTGTATCACCTATTACTCCAAAGGTAAAACAGGTTGCTTTTACAAAGACCTGTAAGCTTTCCTCTAAACATTTTTTGGTTGGAGGCATAGTTTGTTTTTTGAGTTTAGAAAATGGTAATAGAATATTTTAACTTTAATTTTTGAACGAAACGACGCGAGTTAAGAAAAAAGTCAAAAAATTAGAATTTGTGCTTTTGAAAAGTCAAATAAAATTGCCGTTAAACTTATCTTGATAGGACCAATCGTAAATCATCAAGATAATTTTTGAATCGCCTTTTTAACTATTAATTTGTATATATTATACGGTGAGCGCAGAAAATCGATCGCGAAGCGTAAATATTATGATGAGAATGTATTCCTTGAGGCCGAAAGAGCCTTAGGTAAATAAATTTCATTTTTCATTTGAAATTAAAAATAATTTTTCTTAAAGAGTTTAAAATTAAGATAAATATAATATATCTCGTAAACAGAATAAGATACGTCAAAACAGACATCATTTCGAGATTCACCTACCGATTCATATAGTATTCGAATATTAATAATGAAATATAAGTAAAAAGTGTTTTTATAAATGATTAGAAATAAATAAATGATGTAAATAATTTGAGAAGTACAAAAGAGAATTAGATTTTGAGCCACTCTACTCTTGGTCCAATAGAACCATAAAAAAGGGATTATCCTTTGTACCCAAGTTTTGACAATTTTTTGACATTTTTTACAAGTTCTGACTTTTCCTGTCGTTTTTCGGCGAGAATCGTGACAGTTCTCGTCAGAAGTCGTCACAAATCCTGATTTTTTTTTCTGATGATACCTGATTTTTTTTTAGCATGGTAATAAAAGCAAAACGGTTGTATATTTAATCATGTGTGAAATCACAAGAGGAATTATAGGTTATGTATCTATTATATAATATAAAATATTATAATAGAGTCGAAAGTTTTATGATTTCTATAAAACTTCTGGTTGTGAAGTTTCACTGAGGATTTGCGGAATGCATAAGAGCGTTTTCGTTTCGTAATCTCGATTTTGGCAAACGTGTTTAGAACACCACATGGCGAGTGATCTTTGGCTCCTTGCCCAAAGGAAATGATGTTTTTTACGTTTCAAAGTGCCGACGGTTGAAAGGAGATTTCAACGAACGTCGGATTCACATCTTTATATGCACAACCACTCACTGACACAAAGTGCGAAGTAGAATTAAAATGTAAAATGTAAAATTTCTATTTCAAAATGAAATAACTGGAATAAAAGATATTATATTAAATTTAATTCATATTCAAAAAAATATGAATGAATTTGAATTTATTTCTACAATAATTCTCATAATTATTGAAGATGAACAAATTAAATTATTAAAATTTGAAAGGAATCTGATTTTCTGAGGCAAATGGGGTTTTGAACGAAATTTTTACTTTTCGATCGCGCAGGTTCCTTTTAAATGGCTCTTTTCAGGGATTCATAGCCCCGATTTGAAACCCTTACAGTTTCGGTCGGGTGTCCGCCCGTCCGTCCGTCGTACCTTTTTCCCACGGATAGGATAGGAGTTGATAGGGTAGGGATCGGATGGGACATGATGTGATATAATGCGGTGCGATACAATGTGATGTGATTTTGAACAGATTTTTTTAAACACATCGGAATTTTTTGATGAGAATTTTTCGATCAGATTATTTTTCACAAAACTTTTTGATCAGAATTTTCTGCTTTTTGAAACAGATTTTCAACAGATTTTGAACAGATATGAACAGATTTTTTGATCAGATTTTGAACAGATTTTTTTATCAGAATTTATTTATTAGAAGTTTTTGACCAGAATTTTTTGTTCGGAATTTCTTTATTAGAATTTTTTGATCAGAATTTTTTAATCCGAATTTAGTGATCAGAATTTCTTTGATATTTTTTTTATAACAATTTATTTATCAGAATTCTTTAATCAGAATTTTTCAGTTTGGACGAAAACACAATGTTTCGGTGAAAATACGATGTTTTGACGAAAACATGATGTTTGAATGAGAACCCACTGTTTTGACGAAAACACGATATTTTTGAGAAAGCACGATTTTTTGATGAATGTACGATGTTTTGATGAAAGTTTGATGTTTTGACGAAAGTACGATGTTTCGACGAAAGTACGATGTTTTAATGAGAACCCACTCTTTTGTCGAAAACACGATGTTTTGGTGTAAGCACGATTTTTTGATGAAAGTACGATGTTTTGAAGAAAGTACGATGTTTTGACGGAAGTGCGATCTTTTTTCGAAAACACAATGCTTTGTGAAAACACGATTTTTGACGAAAACACGATGTTTTGATGAGAACTCACTTTTTCGACGAAAACAGGATGTTTTGGCAAAGGCACGATATTCTGACAAAAACACGATGTTTTGACGAAAACACGATGTTTTAATGAGAACCTACTGTTTTGACGAAAGCACGGTGTTTTGGTGAAAGCACGATTTTTTGATGAAAGTACGATGATTTGATGAAAATACTATCTTTTGGCGAAAACACGATGTTTTGATGAGAATACGATGTTTTGACGAAAACACTATGTTTTTATAACAAAAACGCTGTTTTTATGAAAATATGATGTTTTGACGAAAACAGGATGTTTTGATGAGGGCACGATGTTTTGTCGAAAACACGATGTTTTGACGAAAAGACGATGTTTTGATGTAAACACGTTTTGGTGAAAACACGATGGTTTCATGAAAATACTATCTTTTGATGAAAACGCGATGTTTTGATGAATAAACGATGTTTTGACGAAGGCACGATGTTTTGGTGAAAATATGATGTTTTGACGAAGACACGACGTTTTGATAAAAACACATTGTTTATGTGAAAACACTATGTTTAGATGAAAAATATGATGTTTTGATGAAGATACGATGTTTTGACGAAGGCACGATATTTTGGTGAAAATACGATATTTGATGAAAATACAATGTTTTTGACGAAAACACGATGTTTTGGTCAAAAGATGATTTTTTAATGAAAACTTTGTACTAACGGAGTTTCAAACTGCATGAATTGTAATCTATGGAAGGTTCAAACTGCGAGAGTTTCAAACTACGGCAGTTTCAAACTACAAGAGTTTCAAGCTCCGAGAGTGTCTAACTGCAGCACTTATAGACTGCGGAAGTTTCAAACAGCGTGAGCTTCAAACTGAGTGAGTTTCAAACTGCAGCAGTTTCAAAATGCGGGAGTTTCAAACTTCGAGAGTTTCAAACTGCAGGAGTTTTAGACTGCGCAAGTTTCAAACTGCGAACTGATTTGGGACAGATTTTTTTAAACTGATTTTAAGAGATTTTGGACAGGTTTTTTCAAACAGATTTTGAACAGTTTTTCAAAACAAATTTTCGACAGATTTTTTAAAACAGATTTTGAACAGATTTTGTACAGATTTTTTTGGACAGATTTTGTACAGATTTTGTACAGATTTTGAACAGATTTTTTTAAAACCGATTTCAAACAAATTTTTTGTACAATTTTTAAATAAATTTTTTTGAACAGATTTTGAACCGATTTTTTTGAACAGTTTTTGATCTGATTTTGAACCAATTTTTTAGAACAGATTTCGAACAGATATTTTTGAACAGATTTTGAACAGATTTTTTTGAACAGAGTTTGAATAGATTTTTTCAAACAGATTTTGAACAGATTTTTTCAAACAGATTTTGATCAAATTTTGTACAGATTTTTTTGAACATATTTTGAACAAATTTTTGCAACTAGATTTCCAACAGAATTGTTTGAGCAGATTTTCGACCAGAATTTTTTGATCAGAAATTATTGATCAGAATTTTTTGATAAAACTTTGATCAGATTTTTTTTAATATGAAAACTATGTTGTGATAAAAACACGATGATTTGGTGAATACATAATGTTTTGACGAAAACATGATGTTTTGTTGAAAATACGATGTTTTGACGATAACCTGATGTTTTGACGAAAACCCGATATTTTGACGAAAACATGATGTTTTGTTGAAAATACGATGTTTTGACGAAAACCTGATGTTTTGACGAGAACACGATGTTTTGGTGAAAATATTATGTCTTGATGAAATCATAATGTCTTGCATAACGACATAATATTTCAGATGAAAACACGATCGTTCGATGAGAACACGGTGATTTGATGAAAACACGATATTTTGATGAAAGCGTAATGCCTTGGATTAAAATAAATGTTTTGATGCAAACACGATGTTTTGATTAAAACACAATGTATTGTTGTAAACACCATGTTTTGATTAAAGCACGACGTTTTGATAAAAACACGGTGTTTTGATGAAAATAGGATGTCTTGATGAAAAACATGAGGTAATGATGATGTGACGATCCATATAAAAAATGATTAGGGGTATAAATGTGCTCTTATATATCTAAACGTGCCTGCAAAATTGAAACTTTTATGACCGGTACAGACACAATAGAAACACAAAAGATAAGATTATTTGCCATTGATTTACCAACAATTTTATGCAGAAAAGACATTTATAGCCCTAATATATCTGTGAATAAAATATGAAAAACTCATGAAAACACCAATTTTGACATGAAAATATTATAAATATAAATATAAATATAAATATTAATATATATAATATAATATATAAATATTTGTTTAAAAACTAGGGGGCTGAGGAGATCTTTATATTTAAACCCCATTTTTTAATGATGTCGAACACTGTAACGTGAAGAGTATCAATAATGAAGACAAAATTTAACTGGTATGGTATGTTGGTCATAAGCCAACTTCATTAAACATCTAAACAATCCAAATTCAAATAAATCGTAAAATGAGAATTTTGAAAATATCTAAAGGAAAAGGCTTCTAAAAATTTCTACAAAAGACTGGAAAGGGAAGGGGATCAGTAGTACATGCCAATGAAAAGGAAAACTGAAGACTATAGACTTTTATTGATTCATTAATATTTTTTATTCACTTTCATTTTTCATTTAAAAATTCTCATTTATTCATCTTAGACTTTGCCTTAGACCTTAGACCCTGAAGGCCTGGGGGGTTTGATGGGACACCCTGGTAAGTTGCACGGGAGGATGAAGGCTTGCATAGAAGGGCCTTAGAGGTTACACTGGAGGATGATTGGGCAGGAGGCCCTGGGAAGTTACACGTGAGGACCTGAAGGCTTGGGCGGTAGAGAATATGGATTGGTTCACCAAAGGTGGTATCTTAATTCCAATTAGGAAAAGATTGTATCCGCGACTGGAGGAAAAAGGGTGGTATCTGGGAATACCTCTCTGAATGGTTGTATCTGGGGATATCAATCTAAAAGGCACGCTCTGGAGGCCCTCGTAAAAGGCTCTGAACGCTTTCGTGAAAGGCTCTGCCGACCTTGGTAGGAGGCTCTGGAGGCCCTCGTAAGAGGCTCTGGAGGGCCTCCTCATAAATCCTGAAACAGCGGCTGTGGCGAGATCTTTTCATAATAGAGAAAGACGAAAACAAAATTTGAGGGTTTCTTTCTAGCCCAGAGGAACATGTGGTTCCATGATGGCGACTGAAAAATCGAAAAAAGATTTTTTGGACCACCCTAATATTTATTGTGTAATTTTCGATATCTTGAATGGTTTTTAAAATTTCACCATTTATGTCATCTCTGAATGTTCATTTTTTACAATAAATACGTAAAACCTTGAAAACCGTTGAAGATATCGAAAATTCCTGCAATGTGCATCGGGAACCTGTTGCTACTGACTTCTCGTTTAAATTTGGTACCAATCGGTTTGATATATTAGGATATGCAGGTTTCTTAGGCATTAACATAAAATCACGCTTAAACTTATTTTTTAATGGCTGGTGAGTCAGCTGGCAAGTTTGATTAATATCGATTGAGAATTGCGTCGACCACCCAAAAAAGGTCCATAATGCATGATTATTCCAGAGATAAGGATTCCTGGTAGCTTTTTTTTTGTACCAGGCGGCGATTCGCTACCGAGAATCTTGATTGTTGTTAGTAGTTACTTGAAAAGTTTAAAAAGTAAAATGGTATATATTGGTTTATACACCTAAATTGAGAAACGCCTGCGGGATTCAACCTAGCTTGGGATTATAATAATTCGTGTCACTGATTTCAATTTCAATCTACCTCGGGCCAGCCTATGTGTCAATGGTTTTCTAGAAGACGCAAGGGATTGAAACCAACGACGTACTTCAACTTTTACGGCGCTAATATAAAAACGTTTTTATTTATTTACTTATATCCATAGACGCTTTTCAGCCTCTTTTCCTCACTTTTCTCGAAAAAATATCACTTAAGATGGGAGGTAAAAACATAAAATCAAAAGTATACCCAATTCGAAATACCTAGTGAAGAAAAAGAATAAATAGTGTGTCTCAAACGAATTATTCTCTTTTTGTTTAATCAATCACCCGAGTACAAATTATTCAAAGAACTATAAAATTGTTGTAATAAATATAATTATTTCTAAAACTTTATTAAAAACTTGTATTCGAACATTTCAAAATTGATTCTATTCAAATATTTTTGAAATTATTTTATGAAATTTTCGAATGTTCTAGATTCTGTAAAATAATTTCAAACGTGCAGGCACTTTCTCATACGTTCAATAATATGAAAAATAATCAAAAAATTAGATATAAGTACGAAAAAATATGATTCTGGATATAAAACAAATAGGTAAAATCAAGGGTGAAATATAATTTAAGGACTGTAGAGATTGGAAGGATGAGTTTTTAACTAGGAGCGAGATAGGAAGCGGATCTTTGGCTTTG
The DNA here is from genome assembly GCA_032362435.1 of Melikaiella ostensackeni. Taxonomy (NCBI): domain Eukaryota; kingdom Metazoa; phylum Arthropoda; class Insecta; order Hymenoptera; family Cynipidae; genus Melikaiella; species Melikaiella ostensackeni. The sequence goes on from JAUMHM010000085.1 coordinate 19,991,088, forward strand.
AGGGAATTCATGGGAATATTGTAATTATGAGGTTGACGTCTATGGAACTGTGAAATGGCGAGAAGCTTCCTTCTGTAAGCGACAGCATTTTTTAATGGAGATAAGCCAGGGAAGATCAAAGTCCCTTCATACGCTCTACTCGTTTGGACATAATGCCAGTCTTCCAGACTTTGTGCGATGACAGGTGAAGATTACTCTATTTTTCACCCTATACATGTAAAATTGAACTTTCTAAATCTGCAAAATATGAATTCCAATTCTAAAATATGTTTTAAAAACTTGACTGAAAAAAAACAATAAATATTCATTTATTAAGGCCACTTTAATCTCAATCTTCTGCTTTCATTATTTAGTTTATACTCTCTCCCTTTTACGGATTTGAGAGTCTTTGTAGAATCATAACATGTTTTCTCATCATCAATCCTCATACACTACCTTACCAACTATTTCTTATATTATATCGTCTTAACCACAATTCTTAGTCCTAGACGTTTGCGACCTTGACCTGGGCTTCCATTTCCTCTTCCCACAATCAATATAAAAACTGTATCTCTAGTCCGCAACACTATTTCCTTATTCTCCTTTAGGAGTCATTTTTTTGGCTTTGCCGTAGCCCGTGTAACCATTTCTCTCTCTCAACTCTTTCAGCTTCCACCTCCATTCCTCACACTGACCATTTCCATTCAAAATCCTCTTAATTCTTTCTTCCATAGTTTCCCCTCCCCCTTCGTAACATGAACGCCCCTGTAACACATGCAACCATGATTCCTGCCCATACCTACATACTCTACACAGATTCTCCTCTTCATTCATCCAATACCTACATGCTCTTACCACCTATCTCACTTTGAATCTCACCACTCCATTCCATTTGCCCTCTTTTAAATCTTTTTTCAGGTATCACGGCTACCATTTCTTCTCTACCATGTTATACCAGCTTTTGTACCTCGACTCTGAGATTTTTTCCATCTTTCCTCTCCTTACCTTGCCTTCATCTCTTCCTCTGTTCCCTGCTATTCTTTGCTCGTCAAATGCATACCGCATTCAGACCCCATTTCATATCTCTCTTTCTCCCAATTCGAATGTGCCAAGATCCAAGAATTTTTCAGTTGCCTGATCACCATTTCCTCTTATCCTATTTCTTCCCCCAGCATATATCCTCGGCAAATTTCCACTTCATAACTTGACACTGACCACACTAACACGTCGAACATCCACACTATCATCCTCTAATCTTCTTTGAACCTTGTCCTCCCTATACCCCACATTTGTCTTATTACTTTACTCGCACATTCCACTTCCTTTCTCACCTGCAGCTCATTTCCTTCTCTTACTTCGAACCAAAATCCTAGGTAGCAAAACACCATCACCAACTCCACCACCTCGCTATTTATCTACGTACTCTATGCTTTCTATTTCTAAAACACATCATCTTAGTCTCATATTCACCCTTATCTTTTTCTCTCACATACTGTTTAAACGCTATAATCATCAGACACATCCCTCTTTTATCATCCGCTACTAGAACTACATCGTCTGCGTTGTTAGTAAATGCAGTTTACCTGTTCCCAATATAGAGCCCCTTTTCCTTTCCTCTTCATCTTCACCTCCAAATCTGCCAATAGGACACTAAACAGAAGCAGGCTCACCGGGTACCCTTACCTAAGTTCACTTCCTGTCCACAAACAGTACAACTAGTTTCTCTTTCGTTCGCCCCAATTTCCTACTGACTAGAAAATTGAGCACGTAAATGTTATCTGTGGTCCCCGTCCCTTCCCTAAAACCCATTTGGTTGTTTTTTAAAGATCGAAATAAAATCTACTCTCTTATGAAAATTTTTTGTGTACTAAAAAAGAACACCCAAAAAGTTCACAATTTAAAAATAGACTTTTTGACTACCCGTCTTTCCGGATCATTAGAGACAGGTGCACAATAAATCAACACAACAAAAAGAAGGAAGAGGGAGAAAGAAGAAAGAGAGAGGAAGAAGAAAGAGTCAACCAAAACCATCCTCGCACTCTTTCTTTTCCCCGTCCTTTTAATACTACAGGGGACCCAATATGTTTCGAAGCCAATTTAGACTTCCTCATCAGGGATAATTAATAGTTCACACAACAGGTATACATTTTTTATAAAATTGTTTGATTAGTAATAATCATTTTCATCTGAAAATTAAAGAACCATTTATTATGGATATTTAATTCAGTTTTATGGTATATATTTTATTCATTATTTTGAAATTCTTGATCTAGACATGGGTGAAAAAACCTCTGAATGACTCCCAAAATGCAATTGTTTTATTGTTTCATTAAAGATTGAAGTCTGAAGATGCCAAAAATATTCCATAAAAATTAGTTTACATTATATCCAATTTATGATTCCACCCCAGATTCTGTTATATTTGGCCAAGTCTCTTTTCAAATTTATAGCTTTGTTACTCTCCCTTTCAATGAATAGCATTTCCATGAACTCTCTCATTCTTTTATTTTTCTCGTGATATAGAATTTTAACATCATCCCAATTAAAATCATGTCCTGCTGTAAGTCTATGTTTCGTAAGGACTAATGTCTAGCACTTCTATGAAAATTATTTTTATGTTCGCCATCTTTTCAATCAATGGCAAGTGCGATTGTAGAAACTTTTGACATTAAAAAAATTCCAATCAAAGCTCGGGTTTCGCTTGATACTTGTGCGACTGCAAATTTCGTAACAATCAGTTTCGTGAAAAAATTAAAACTCACTCCATCTTAATGTTTTTTTTTCTGTTGGTGCTCTTGAACATCTTACAACATCAGTAAATGGCATGGTTTCTATTACGTTTAAATCAATTTACAATGAGCATAAATGCACCCTTAATTTCTTGATCGTTTCCAATATCACAGATTTAGTCCCTAATCAAACAATACCTCGACAGTGTCTCAAAATTCCGAAAAACATTTTGCTTGCTGATCCAAACTTTCACGTACCCGCTCCAATTGATATGCTCATTGGGGCTGGAGTAACCTTATCGTTATTTTCAATCGGCTCAATTAATTTGTCTCAAGATAAAAACGATCTTCATTTGCAAAAAACTCGATTAGGATGGATAATTGCTGGCAATTTAGAATTGTCAAAGAAATCGATAGCACCTAAAAGTTTTGATTGCCTACTCACGGAATGAAAAACAATGATAAAAAATTTTGGTCTATCGAAGAAATCACAGATCAGTCTCAATTTTCTCAAGAAGAGATCGAGTGTGAAACTCACTTTAAACAACATGTGACGCGAGACGATGACGGGCGGTTTATCGTAGCATTGCCTTTCAAAACATCGCCTGACTTATTAGGAGAATCTAAACAGAACGCTCTTGGAAGACTAAACGGTTTATTAAAAAGACTTGAAAATAACTCGGAATTGAATATGCAATATAAAGCTGTAATTCAAGAATATTTGGATTTAAATCATATGTCACAAAATAAAATCAACTCAAGATTCTGAGGGTTTTTACTTGCATCATCACGCGGTTATTAAAGAATCCAGTACTACTACGAAATTGAGAGTAGTATTTCATGCATCAGCAAAAAGCACGACGGGAATTTCTTCAAACGAAATATTAATGGTCGGTCCTACCATTCAAGACGATCTTTTTTCCATATTAATCCGTTTCAGATTTCACGCGTATGTACTCATAGCGGATATAGAGAAAATGTACCGGCAATTTTTAATTCGTGAAGAAGACCATAAATATCAAAAAATTCTCTGGCAAGAA
>JAUMHM010000085.1:20013210-20032322 GCA_032362435.1 Melikaiella ostensackeni
CTTCGAAACTTTTCATTGACACTTTCAGCTAAAAGTTTCAAAAAGTGCACATTTCGGAAACGGTTTATTGCTAGTAAAAATTGAGGCAAGAACAGTTTTTGAGAATAAAATTCCGAAAGGAAAATTTTGTCAATTTTATTTTTTATGTGGCCATTTTTGGATATTTTTAAACATGGTTCTTTTTCTCTCAAAGATTTTTAATCTCATAAAGTAATTTAATTAAAAAGATAGTGTTTCTAAAAGTATATTTAAATGTTTTCTATGGTTTCCACCTATAATAATTTTCGACCAATATGCGATTTTTGCTTACCTGTAGTTTTGCTTATAATAAAAATTATAATTCCTCTCATAAGTTTTTCACCATTTGAAAATTTGATACACTCAGCATTGTTCTATCTTCAAGTATTACAGCTCTTATCGTTCTTGCCAAAAATTCCCTGTTCCAAATCAGAATCATAATTATTTTCGAAAATTTCCCGTTCAAAGTAAAGATTGTAATCCTTTTGGAAAATTCACTGTTCCAGGTCAGAATTTTATAATTCTTCTCCAAAATTTGCTCTTCCATGTCAGAATTATAATTATTTTGGAAAATTCCTTGTTCCAGATCTGAATTATAATTTTTTTCGGAAATTCTCTGATCCAATTCAGAATTACATATAATTGCTTCGGAAAATTTCCTGTTCCAAATTAAAACTATCATTTTTCTCGAAAATTCACTATTCCAATTCAGAATAATGCTTCATTATACTTCTTTTTCAAATCCAAGTATAACTCAGAATTATAATTCTTTTGGAGAATTTTATGAACTAGAATTATCATTCTTTCGAGAAATTCCCTGTTCCAAATCATAATCATAATTTTTTTCTAAAATTCCCTGTTCCAAGTCGAAAATTCACTGAACCATGTCAGAATTTTATGATTCTTCTAGAAAAATTTATCTTCCAAGCTAAAATTATTATTAAAAATTTTAAATAATAATTCTAAATAAAAATTATATAAAAAATTTCTTGTTCCAGATCTGAAATATAATTTTTTTTTCAAAAATTCTCTGATCCAATTCAGGATTACATATAACTTCTTCAGCAATTTTCCTGTTCCTACTAGAAATTATCATTTTCCTCAAAAATTCACTGTTCCAGGTCACAGTGTTCACGCTTGAATGCTTCTGCCTCACCCCCTCAGCGTCCCTTGATGCCCTGCTCTCAAGGTGTTCGCTCGGACAGTCAGCGCCGCATCAGAAGTTATTTATATCGCGACTCTCTGGGCATATACTCGTCCTTTTATACGTGTACCAGGTTCAGAGACTATATATGCGGTCCTGAGTGTTTACTCACTCGTCGCGTTAAATCCGGTTGAAACTAAATTTTAAAAGCTTCCGCATCCTGGCCGACCAGACCCGAGGCTGGGCAGGTAATGCGAGATGAGTGTACTTTTTTAAATCCAGGTATAACTCAGAATTATAATTATTTTGGAAAATTCCCTGAAACAACTCAAAATTATCAATTTTTTTATAAATTCCCTGTTCCAAATCAGAATTTATTATTATTTAATTTCCCGTTCCAAGTCAGAATTGTAGTTCTTCTGAAAAATGCACTGTTCCATGTCAGAATTTTTTAATTCTTGAAAATTTCCTCTCAAAAATTAGAATTATAATTCTTTTGGAAAATTCCTTGTTCCAGATCTGAATTATGATTTGTTTTCGAAGATTCTCTGATCCAATTTAGAATCACATATAATTTCTTTGGAAACTTTCCTGTTCCAATACAAAATTATCATTTTTCTCGAAAATCCACTGTCCCAAGTCAAAATTATACCAGGTATAGCTCAGAATTATAATTCCATTGGAAAATTTTCTGAAATAACTCAAAATTATCATTCTTTTCATAAATTTTCTGTTCGAAATCAGAATCAGAATTTATTATTTTTTTAATTTCCCGTTTCAAGTCAAAATTGTAATTCTTCTGAAAAATGCACTGTTCCATGTCAGAATTTTTTAATTCTTGAGAATTTCCTCTTACGAATTAGAATTATAATTCTTTCGAAAAATTCCTTGTTCCAGATCAGAATTATAATTTGTTTTCGAAGATTCTCTGATCCAATTTAGAATTACATATAATTTCTTCGGGAACTTTGCTGCTCCGATACAAAATTATCATTTTTCTCGAAAATCCACGGCCCCAAGCCAAAATTATACCAGGTATAACTCAGAATTATAATTCCATTGGAAAATTCCTTGAACCAACTCAAAATTATAATTTTTTTTCAAAAACTCTAAAGAATTCTAAAGTTAAAAAAAAATGCAGATAGCATCACTTAGATTATCGTCATTATCGACAATAAAGTCTATTTCATTGTTTGTTTCTCGATTAAACAAACTGAGAGTAATAAAATATCAAAGCACTTTTAATATTCATTTTAATACAATCGAATGAAAAATCTCGGTCACTGAATTAAATTTCCAGTCATTTCCCGGTTTTTTCCCTGTAAACAGAATTCACGGTCAGGTAGACACACTGATTTTAAGTCCTGATTCTTCGTTTGTTTTCCAAAACCGATTTTTTAAACATGATATAATTTTCAGGTATCGAATAATATCAGATCGCTAAGAAAAGGCGGATTTATAATAAGATGTCACTCTTTAGCCGAAACGAATGTTTCATCTGCAAAACCACTGAAAATTTACAAAGATGCCGCCTTTGTAACGATATCCTACTGCGGATTTGTTCATAAAAGACAACACTCGTCTGAACACAGACAAATCTGCAAACTAATATCGACTATAATAAAAGAAAGAGGAGTCTCCCACATTTTCGAAGGTCTGCAACATACTGTTTCCGAGCACTGGAGAAATTTTGTACATATTCCAGACTTGCCGATATATCGAATCAAAATTAAATCGTAAAAATCCTAAAGAATAATTGCACATTTTTCTATATCCAAGAGTTTGTTTCGTCTCATACGATACCAGGCAGGAATTTTAAAAAAAATGTCCTCGTCTTTTCACTAGTTTTTGTAGAGACCACCCAAACAGTCCTCTTTACGATTAAAGCTGTGCGTTACAATACGAATGCTGTAAATTAGAACTGAAAATAATGCAAGACTCGACAGAATTTTCTAATTAATTCCACCATATTTATTACAGAAGGCACACAATTCCTGAAATCGTCAAAGGCACCTGATTCAATGCGAGAATATTTAGACAAATACATTAAACCTCCTTACCGGGTTAAGGAAGATATTAAAATCCGTACAGCTGACTACTTTACCCAGCATTTGACGATCTTTGAAATTCTGAAAAATATAAACCACTCACTTGATTCTCGTGCAGTTATTCAGATGTCTGCTAAGGCATCGCCTATACGGAAATTGAATATACCTGGGAGACTCGTCTCCACTTTTTACCAGATTTAAAAGACTTAAGGATTGTGCTCTACAAATATGTTGGGCGTTTAAATTTCGAATATGATCTTTGTAAGAAATGCTATTTTAAAAAGGAGACATTATTTGTATAAACTGTAGGACTTGAGTACTGGGATTATATAAACCACAGAGATTACCAGAAACTAAACATGTTTGAAATTTATAATTTCGAACCTATAAACCAATTTCCCATAGAAGGCGATCAATCTAGAATCAATGAGTGGAATACTACAATTAATAGTTGAAGTGGCTCGACTTGCCCCATGATTTTGAAGATTGCTACAGAAAAAATGTTGAATCTCTTAAGAAGAGAATCAAGTTATCTTTCAGGACGCTTTATAATTTGTTGCGATGGTGAGAACGAATGTCCTTTTAAATATCTGAAAAATTGGGAAACTGAAGGTATCTGTCGAGCAAATCAGTTTGTGATTGTTTTGAAAAATATAGATAAGATTAAAGAAGACATTTCTCCTGATGAGAATTTGCTGGTTTCGAAAAAATGGGAAGGAGACAAAGTTGTGGAGCAAGTGCCAAGTGTCACCGAAATTCAAAAACCAGTAACTGCTGAAACATTGACTAACGAACATAAAGAACCTATTTTTGAAAAAAATGATTAATCGGAAAAAAATTTGGTGCTTAGAAAGGTGAATCGACTTTTGGGAGAGAATATTTCCCTTGGAGATAAACGTGCTGACCTTGAGAATTGAAATCAAGATTTGAAAGAGGAAAATTACCAACTGAGGGAAGAAAGTAAGCGTGTCAAAGATTTTCGCCCGGAATTCAAAAGTCTATTATTTCATTGATCGGAAGAATAGTATATTGTGCGACAAGTTGAAAAAGCAAAAGAATTAAGACGAGTCTCGCTCCGCTCGGGTGGCTATCACACGAGTTTTAAATCGTCGCTTTTTTAACATGTGGGACACAATACTTTTTCTGTAATTTGTTTAAAAAGTGCTAATTTTTTAAAACTGTTTTTTGTTTAAAAAGGAGGCGATTTGTTGTCGATTGACGCAACAATAACCATGGCAACTGTCAAAACCATGGCAATAATATGGCCGTAACAGTAGGTTGGTAGCAATGTTTGGTCAAGAAGGTTAGGAGTGGCGGAATTAGATACAACGCAATAGTTGTGAGTTCACCTTCACTTCAGGGTTCGCTGCGCCGTCTACTTTTTTCACTGTTGCCCGGAAAGCTCGACACTGCGCATGCGCCCCGTCATCGATAACAAATCGATCACTTTTTACCCAAAAAAAGGTGGAAAAACCAGCACTTTTTCGCGAATTACAGAAAAAGTAAATTTACTATCACAATTAAGAGGTGATTTTAAACATTTTTTATGAATTATAACATTCATTCTTCAAGAATACAATTTCCGTATGAATTTGTATTTTCCAAATTGAAAAGACCATTTTGTAGATTATTCTTCGAAAATCTGAAATAAATAATTTAAACTTTTTGGGGATGCCTAGTGAACTATTTATAATTTTAAAGATATTATTTAAATATTCAATTAATATATTCAGTTAAGTTATGAATTTAAAAAACGTCGATTTCAAAGATAACTATTTTAATAAAAACTTTTAAACTCGCTTAATATTTTTAATAGATTGTGAAAACACCCATTTTTCCTAAAAAAAATATTTGAACAAAACTGTGCTGTACATTGATTAAGAAAATCTTTTTTATTCTTGCGAACATGTATTTACGTACACAATATGAATATAAATTGCAAACACTCAATTTTTCGTCATTAGAAAATATTAGACTTTTTCAGGGATGACATAATTTTGCCGAAAAAGAAAAACCCCGAATGTTGAAAAATACCGAAAATACTATATTATTACCGAAATAGAAAATTGTCGAAAAATACATATTTTTGAAATTTCAAACTACGGAAAGCAATAAAACTACCGAAAATCTTTATCAACGAAATTGAAATATTCTAAAAGTAAAAGTTAACGAATCTAGAAAAATTCCGAGAATTTGAAATTTTGGGATTTATAAAAATCGGATTTTTTAATTTCGATGAGTATAAAATTTCGAGAATTCAATCATTTCGGCAATTTTATATTTCTGAATTTTTCTAGTTTCGTTCAGTTTTACCGCCGAAATAAAAAATTTGCTTAATAAACATTTTCGGTAGTTTGAATCATTTCGGTAATTTGAAATTTTGGAAATTTTAATTTTGACAAATGTTTTATTTCAGTACTTTTCTTTCTCGGCGAAATTATGTCATCCCCTTTTTTTAATTCAAAAACCTATTTTTAAATCGCATTATAATGGCCTTAAGCATATGAGACATAAGCCACGAAAAGATCTTTTAAACGATTAGGTCAAATATTAAAAGCACACTTTACATGAAAAAGAAGTTTTAAATAAAATCTGTTTTCTTAAACTCAAAGAAACAGAACGCAAGCAGTATTAAATCGAATAAAAGCCTCCAACGTCTGGCGTAGATTATATTATTTCACAAATCACTTTATCGCTCTCAGGATGTTACTCTCAGAAATGTTAATTTACCGATTAATTGTAGAAATTTATAACACCATTTTTCGACTTCCCATATCCTCTTTTTTATGTGTCTCTTTCGACATTGACAAGCAGCTCCGGCATTTCGTCGTCTTTTTTCTCTTTTTTTCGATTCATCGGTCTTTCAACTACTCCATCATCACCAACAAGATTTGGCAGATCACCTTCATCCTTGTCTGTCCTCGACTTCTTTGATCCCTTGTATGATCCATCATAGACAATGAAATACTGATTAGAATACCGCACTCCTTCCGTTTCAAAGTCTCTCTCAGGAATTAATCCACCGAAAGGATTTCGCTCACAGCAAACATAATCAAGCGATGTTCCCAGAAGAGTGCACAATTTTTCATGATCTCTTCGAGCTCTTTCCTCCGTGCCTGCTGTTAGTACAAAAGGAACTTTTATTTTTTTCAGAGTCAATATTGTTCCTTTCCACGTGCAAGTTGCAATTCCATATTCGCTCTCGTGGAGGTCAAGATTAAATCCTATAATGAGATTTGGCTTGACGAAATCTTTGTCTCTCAAATATTCATCGTATCGAACTGCACTAGATTCTGCTCTAAAAGCTATTAAATTTTTTTCGGAATTGAAAGGAAAGCAGATTCCTGTTCCAAAATTGTAAGCCATCTCCGTGAGCGTTACTTCTGGACCAATAAAAACGACTTTCACAAACTTTACAGAATATCGGAGGAAGTTTGAGACCAAAGTCCAAGACGTCTGAGTGGCAAGTTCAAAGTCAGTTGAGCCGATCACGTGAATTTTGCTTCACGAGCCTTCACGAGCTTGCCATCAACCAAGTTGTTTAGGGGGCCAAGTTGTTCGAGCGCATAGAGATAAGTCAAGGGTCTGGTGATGAGGTCGGAAACGTGTAACTTATGGAAATTGGGAACACCAATCTCTGGTGTCTGGCATTTAAGATCTAAATACATGTCCATGAAAGATTCTATAGAATTTGGCAGCTTTATTGTCCTCTTAGTCACTTCTTCCTTTACCCATGTTTTTACAAAAGGTGGTTCTCCAATCACTGTTATTTTGAAAGCCAGGATTAAAGCGTTGCAAACTTTCTTGTGACCAGGATCGTCTGCATGATATTTACAGAGGCTTGTCTGCAAAATAAGAAAAATGAGTTGGAATTTCAAATTTAAAGTATTCAGACCTCCGGTCTGGAAATATTAGTCGCATAAAATTTTTAAAAGATTTTCAAAAAAAGCATCATCAGACACTCAAATGTTAATAAATTTACTTCCTTAGGGATAGAGATTACAATTTTCACAAAAAAAACCCTCAATTTTGAATATTTTTCTATTTTTAACGAAGAAAATTACATCAAACGCTACACGTATCAAAAATATGTACATCACATAATATGCAATGTTTATTAAATTAAATTTCTTTTTTATATCATGAAATCTTATGGATTTGCAACTAGTATTTAAATATGAAATAAACTCTGAAGTTAAGATACAGACTGAAAAATTGATAGGCCCATTTTTTTATTCTTATTAAAGTGATAAGGTACACAAAAATTGAATAAAACATTGTGAAGAAATTCCATCCAATAATATTGATAATTTTACATTCTATAAAGGTATCTTGAACTTCTAAAAGAATTTTTTTATTCTGAACTTAAATTATAAGATCCTAGTTTGCTATTTTTTACAATTTGATGAGATTTTTCATATAAAACTTTTTCATTCCATTTCTTGTACCAGAGGGGTGTTACAGAATTTCTAATACGAAATTTTGGACCTTTTTGAGATTTTTTCCACGGCAATTTCAAGTGCATTCTAGACTTCACACTGACAGCCTCATTCCAAAAAAATCATAAACTTTTAGGAAAAGAAAGATAAAATGAATCTAAATTAATTCGTCAATTTGAATTCTTTTCAAGTATAAAGGAACAATCTTCGAAAATCTAACACTTTCAGATTAAAGTTTATTTCTAATTTCAAAATCCAATTAAATGAATTATAAATATGAAATCCGCTCAGTTTTTAAAATTTAACAATTTCATTTCAATAATAACGTTTGAAATCCTAAATTGCTTTCAAATTGCTTTTGATCCAAGAGCTTCATTAATTCCAGATACAATTTTAAAAACTTGAAGATTTGAAGAATTTCTGTTGCATTATTCAATTTTATCAACTTCATTCCATTCCGAATTCAAACCTTTTCTGATCCAGTTTCAATTCTTATTATTTGAACTATTTTCAAAACAGAAAACCTTCAAACTCAACTGAAAATGATGAATTTGAAACACTTTAAATAAAAATTATTCAATTCGAAACGCTTATAATTAAAAATTTTATGATTGCAAACATATAATTGCTCCACTATCAAGTCTTGAAATTTGAGACTGTACAATTGAAACATGAAATGATTCATCTTTTAATCATCGAATTGGAAATTATTCGATTTGATCAACTATTAAGGCTTGCGATTTGAAAAAAAAATGTTTCAGAACCTTGAAGGATTCACGCAATTGCAAATTGTTCAATTTCAAACGCTATTAATTTAAAACTGTTCAATTATAAAGCTTCAATGAGAAATTCTTTAATTTGTGATGTTTTTAATTGAAACTGTACCATTTTTTACGACTTGAATTTCAATTTTAACAGTTTTAATATCATAAAATTGAAACTAAGTAGCGAACTATTGAGAATAATTAAAAAAAAGAGGATTAGCCGTATTTTTTCAAAGAAGTCGCACGACAAGAGGCCTGGAAATTTAAATTATTAAAGTATACAGTTAAGGAGATCAGAATTGACATCAGTCAGGATGTCTTTGAAAACCCTAAGAATATCTCCACATAAAATTTTTCTCAATACTTTTTTTCTTACTCCACATTCGCAAGTTGTCAGTAAATCAAACTCACTCTTATGGCAAACCAAGCAGGTCTTCGGGAACAGAAACATCTGCTCCTCAAAACCCAGAAGCTTCCTCTTGATCAACTTTGCGCTGGTCATCAAATCATTTTTCGTTCTAAACCAAACTTCCTGATTCGTCGTTTCAAATCCATCAAACAAATTCGTCGTTCTCTTTAGAATAGTCATGATCAGAGCAATCTTGCAAACATCCTTATGCTGAATCCAATGTTTCTTCCTGTGCTCTTCTCCACAATAAGAAATCATCTTGCACCGTTTACATTTGAGCCCTTTAACTCGCAAGTTCGCTTTCCGATCTGCGATAGTCGTTATCATCAGAGAAGAAGAAATATCCTTCCATTCTTTAAGCATACATGATTCCCACAAACTACGTTGCATATCGTCATCCTCAGATGGAGGATTTGCATTAAAGACCCCAACTAGATTCGCTTTCTGAACTCCTCTCTCTTTAAAAAATTCCGAGTACTTATATCGGGTGGAAAGCATTTCAAAAATTCTCCCTTTAGAACGACACATGTCGCACAAAGGCAGCAACAAATGAAATTTTACACTGTGCTCGAAGAAAATGATTTTAAAATCAGTGACGTCGGGCAGCAAATGCATCAGAATTTCCCAAGCTTCCATTCGATCGACTTGGAGTTCTTCCAAACGGACGTGAATTTCCACTTCAAATTTAAGAGAAAGCTTCAATTTTCTCTAAGCGTTGAAGAGCGTCAATGAGAAACTTAAATAATCTGATATGCCAAATCTCAACTCCTCTGGTTCCTTCTTAAGGCACGAGTTTAAAAAATCTTTCATGGAAGAAGGTGGTGCTACACAATCTTTCATTACTCGTTTGATTAATTTTCTGTAGACGAAACTAATCATCGCTTTTGGCCATATGTATTGGGTCTTCATCAATTGCTGACATAATGTTATCGAAGCGCTGTCCCTGTCGTGGATGGAACTGTTTGGGTATTCTTCACAGAAGCTTGCAAACGGACATCGAGGGCAGTTTGTCAGGAGATTTTGTCTCGTGTCGTGACAGCTGAAACAAGTTCGAGGAAAGCGAAACATCGCTCCTTCGTCTGCATTAAGTGTTCGAGTCATTCGGCGGATGAAGATGAAGATGGAGTGCAGTGGTTTCCTGGTAAAATACAATCAACAGAACAAACTAGAATAAAATGTCCAACATTCTCAGCAGCTTGTGACAGATACGGAATAGGACATAGAAGCGCTGCAGCTCTGGCTTTTTCACTTTTGTATGACATAAGTGAGTATATTTCAGAAGTGAAGGGGCTACTTTTTTATGAAAGTGAAGTTTATCGAGAAAAAATAAGAACTTGCACAGAACTGCAAAGACAATAGTTACCATCGGTTGTAAAACTGGAAGCTTTTTAATTTGATAGTAGAAGAGATGGGATGAAACTTATGGAAAGAGTGAATGATAGAATATTGAAGCAAACAACACAGCGAGATGAACACACTTCTCATATTCAAAAATCTGGAGGTTCTTATTTAGGTTTCGTGTCTTCATCACCTACGGCAGCTGAGAATGTCTCAAATGCAATGTTGGCATGTTTTAATGAAAAGAGGATTAATTCATCCTACCCAAATTGTATCCGATGTGATGGATGTCCTACAAATACTGGTAAGCATTCTGGTATTATACGAAGACTAGAAATTAGATAGGAAAGAACATTACAATGAGTCGTCTGTCAGCTTCACGGAAACGAATTGCCACTGTAGCATTTGTTCATAAAACTTGATGGTAAGACTTCTGGTCCTACTGACTACTCTGGTTCTATTGGTAGAATATTACCTTCGTGTAAAAAACTAACAGTTGTCAACTTTGATCCAGTTCAATCTCAAAGTCCTGTAATAGTCAACACAAATGATCTTAGCTCAGACCAGAAGTACCTTCTCGATATTTGGACAGCTGTTACAACAGGAGAGTGTTCTCCAGAGTTTACAGGAAAAAGTCTCGGAAAATTGTCAGAAGCCAGATTAATGACAAAGGCAAGTAGAATAGTTCGAACCTACATAGGAACAGAGCAACCGTCCTTCGAATAGCGAGTTCTTGTTTAATTTGTTGTATGTGTACATGTACCCATGTGGTTTCAAATCGAATGTCCACCAACAGTCATAGACGGCCCCAAGCACTTGTAAAACAGCATTTATGTCACAAGATACCTTGAAGAATATCTGCGTAAGACGATAGATAAAGTGATCCAAAATAATGGATATTTCGGAAATGCAAAGAAGATTCTGCTTGCCATGCTATTCGACAAAAGGCAAAATACTTGTAAGCAAGCCGTGACTTGTATTCTCTCAGCAAGAGAGTTTGGTAAAAAAGGAATTAGAAAATTCGAAATTCCTGTTCTGAATTTTGATGCCAAAGGTTACGTAGACCTCATCGATTTGAGTAGTTGTGCTGTAACGGACCCTTCTCTAACAAGAGGGATGTCAAAAGTAGACTTACTGGAATTCACGAAGAAAGACATAACTCATCTTTCCTTTCCAGATATTTTCAAAATTCCATGTTACACTCAAGCTAGTGTCCAGCCTAATTTTGAACACAACAAATTCAATTGCTCTGTTTTGTGCGTTTATTCAAATATTTTGCAATTATAATTAAAAAGCGCTGAAATATTTAAATTATAAGGCAGCATTTTAATCAGAAAATTATTAATTTTGAAGGATTTCAATAGAAATTAAAATAATTCAATTTATAAGGGTATTCTATTTTATGACCTGTTCTTTTCTTTCTAAAAAAATTAATCAGTACATCAACAAAGACTAACATTGAAAAATTTCAATTATCTTTCATATACTCTAATGGTTTGTAATAATAATATCGACGTGTCCAAATGACAAGGTTCCATTTCGTGGAGACCAAATGAAAAGGTGCTGTGTTGAGGGCGCTGATGTTCCCAATATAATTCATATGGGATATTGAAGCTTCGAAATTTCATCACGCGAGTTAGCACCGTTTCATTTTGTTTCTACAAGTTAGCATCATTTCATTTGGTCTCTCCGAGATGGAACCTTATAGTTTGGACACGTCGATATGCAACATCCTCTAAATCAATATTTTTATTTATTTATTTTCTGTGCTGTATGAAGACCTTGCCGGACATAAACAGGGAATTACTACTTACACGGAATACTAGTGGACAAACCGCACAGTGGGAGAAAATGCACTTTTTTTGTTCAAAAATCCCTAAAGCCTTTAATTTTGGTCCAACTTTCAATTATTTTTTTTTTAAATTAAATTGAATTGAATTCTGCAGAGCGTCGCAGTTGGAACTTTTGTCTCTTTCATTTGATTATTTACAAGATTTTCTCTCAATATATGAAAAAAGTGAAATTTTTTACTCAACAATTTTTCACACTTTGATGTTATACACAGTTTTTGTAACAAAATATTAAATTTGAGGTTTTTCAGATTTTGATTTCTTTTTTTTATTTATTATCATTTTCATTGTTAAAAACATAAGTTTTACACAATTAAAATTTATACAAAGACAATTGTAAATAAACTCTAAAAATAATAACTAGCTGGCTTATTTCTATTAAACTCCCAAGAATAGAATTATGGAGAACCTTTTTGGGTACAAAATAAGCCATCAATGATTGAAATTGGATCAAAATTACAATTGTTATCTAAAGCGAAAGAAAAAACACAAAAGTCCAAGTAACTCATTTTTATTTTCAGAAAATATATCATTAACTATTTGTTTGTTAATTATACTTAGATTTGCTTTCAAATTTTGTTACAATTAACAATGTAGCTATTTTGTTCGATTTTATCAATCATTTTGAAGCTAATCAAACTTTGAGGATATGTGTATCCCTAGAACATCCTGAATCATCCTCATTGCTAAAAATATTCCTGAAAATGATATACATTTCATAATATTTGATGAAATATAACAATTTAAATTTTTACAAACAAATTAGACAAACAAAATCGAAATTTTGGCCCTTCCACGTTGGAAAAAAAATATTTTGCGCTGTAAGTGTTTTAAATTATTGTACGAATAACTTCTGGTCACAAAAATATTCAAGAAGTTCACAATAACCATCGTTATGAGCAATTCTTGTGGAAAAATATTCAAATTTGAGGTTTTTTCAAATTTCAATTTCCTTTAATCGTTGGAATGGCTTCAGGTATTCCTAAAAATCATATATCTCCGATATTATTTGGTGAAAACAAACAATTTAAATGTATTTTCTGTTTATTTCAGGAAATAATGAAAACTTTTAAAGAAGCTTCAGATGAAAGCTGTAGATCTTTCAAAAATAGATCTTTAATTCATTAACATTTTTTCTGAAAAACAATTATTTTTTCAGAAAAGTAGGAAGATTTTGGTACAAAGTGTAGAATTGCATGGAATGGGACTTGTGGCACTCCTGTCCCCCACGAGACGTTGGTATGGGGGGTATGTGACCGCCATTATCTCTGTAACCAGTCACAGTCACCTACATTATTTCTGTGACCAATAACAGCGGTGTCCTGCCGCCCCCACGAGACAAGGGGTAAGAGCGCGACCTGCATCATTTCTGTGACCAGTCACAGAAGTGCCTTCTCGCCGCCATGAGACGTTGGAAAGGGGAAAGTATGTGACCTACATTATTTCTGTAACTAATCACAGGGATGCCTTCCCAATCCCACAAAACGTTGAAAGGGGGCAGGGACGTGACTTACATTATTTCTGTGACTAGTCGCAGGGGTGCCTTTCCGCCACCCACGAGACGTTGGAAAGGGGTGGTTATGTGACCTACATTATTTCTATGACCAGCCACATGTGTATTTTCTGCCCCTGAGAGATGTTGGAAAGGGGTAGGAATGTGACCTACATTATTTATGTGACCAGTCACAGGGGTGCTTCCCCATGAGACGTTAATAAATGATATGGATGTGACTTAAATTATTTCTGTGACCAGTCACAAGGGTACCTTCCCGCCACGAAACGTTTAAGAGAGGTAGGGATGCTACCTACATTATTTCTGTGACCAGTCACAGGGGTACCTTCCTGTCCCCAACGAGATGTTGAAAAAGGATGGAGATATAACCCACGTTATTTCTGTAACCAATCACAAGAATACCTTCACACCTCCCACGAAACGCTGGGAAGGAATAGGAATGTGACCTACATTATTTCAATGAGCGATCACAGTTGTCCTTTCCGCCCGAGAGATACGTTGGAAAGGGGTGGGGATGTGACCTACATTATTTCTATGACCAGTCACAGGTGTGCTTTTGACCCCCGAGAGACGTTGGAAAGGGGTAGTGATGTGAACTTATTATTTCTGTGACCAGTCACAGGGATGCTTCCCCCTCGAGACGAGGGGTAGGGATGTGACCTACATTATTTCCGTGACCAGTCACAAGGGTACCTTCCCGGCCCCACGAGATGTTGGGAAGGGGTAGGGATGTGACCTAAATTATTTCTATAAACAGTCACAGGTGCGCTTTCTGCCTCCATAAGTCGTTGGAAATGGTAGGAATGCGATCCAGATTACTTCTGTGACAACTCACAGGGGTGCCTACCCCCACGAGACGTTGAAAAGGGGTAGGGATCTGATCTACATTATTTCTGTAATCAGTCGCAAGAATACCTTCTCGCCTCTAACGAGACGTTAGAAAAGGGGAGTTATGTGACCTTCATTGTTGCTGTGACCAGTCACAGGTGTGCTTCTGCCCCCGAGAGATGCCATTTCATTATACATTAGAGACACGTTATTTTTATGACTAGTCACAGGGGTACATTCCTGTCTCCAAAGAGACGTTGGGAAGGGGTAATGATATGACCTATATTATTTCCATGATCAGCTACAGGTGTGCTTCCCGTCCCCAAGAAACCCTGGAAAGATGTAGGGATGTGATCTACATTATTTATGTGACCAGTCAAAGGGGTGCTTTCCCATGAGACGTTAGAAAGGGATAGGGATGTGTCCTACATTATTACTGTGACCAGTCACAAGGGTACCTAGTAGTGGTGAGCTTCCCCCCCCCCTTCCCCTCTTCCGGACAGGCTCCTGGAAATAGGAGAGAGGCGTGACTAATTAAAACTTGTATCTGATACTTTTTCCTTCCAAACCAATTTTTATCGGAATAGAGGAAAAAAATGAAAAAATAACCGTTTGGGGGGGGGGTTGACCTTGCAAATCAAATTTTCGGGTATTTTCGATGTCATTTTCGTAATCATCGAGTCAAAATATATGGGTACAAGCAGCTTCAAATCAATCGGAGGTGAGTACTTGTTGGAACTGCACCCGTCATATTTTATCAAATATTATCAAAAATATATTATCTTTAAATATGTCTGTCGCCATTCCGGGAATTAACGGAAATTAAGATTTGAGGAAACCTCAATTTAAATATTTTGCCACAAGAATTGTTCATAACAATGATTTTTGTTGACTTTTTGGATATTTCTGTGACTATCATTTATTTGTACAATGGTTTTAAATATTTTTAGTTCAAAAATAAACATTTTTCTTCTACGCGAGAGGGCAAAAATTTCGAATTTATTAATCTAATTTGTTTGCAAAATTTCAAATTTTTATATTTGACTAAATACTATGAAAAACATATTATTTTTAGGAAGATTTTCAGCAATTCAGACTATTAAGGGAAATCAGAATCTGAAAAAAGCTCAAATTTAAATATTTTGACACAAAATTGTTTTTAAGAATGGTTATTGTAAACTTTTTAGATATTTTTGTGACTACCACTCATTCGTACAATAGTTTGAAACATTTCCAGTGCAAAGAACATATTTTTCCTGCGCGAGAGGGTCAAAATTTCGAATTTGTTTATCTAATTTGTTTCTTAAATTCTCAATTATTATATTTTACCAAATATCATCAAAGATATATCATTTTTAGGAATATCTGCAGCAATTCTGGCAATAAAGAAAATCCTATTTTCTTGCCGATACTAACACTATTTGCCAATTTGTTTAGCAAATTTCTTCATAACAGTTAAAAGGATCAATAAGCAGCTCATTTGAACTCTGTGAGTCCATATACATTGATTTAAGACAATACAAAGTTTACCTAAAAAGTTATTGAAGCGTAAAAAATTGTTAAGTAAATGATGTCATTTCTTCAATAATTCGAGTGGAAATAATGTAAATAAACACATAGAAAAGACTAAAGGTTCAACCATGAAGCAACTATTCAAAAAAGATGTCCAATAGCAACGCAAATGTTAAAAAATGTATTGAATTTGTTGTCATCAAATAAGTGAATGAAAATGATTTCGTGGAGATTAGCAGCGATTCGTCACTTGATTCGCACTCAATTTGAACAACTTATAGACAAAAAGAGTTTTTTAGTTGAATTACTGAAAGTTCATGAATAATTTCTTATTTTATAAGCAAGTTTCATAAACAATTATCCATATCTGGTATTTATGATGGAATTAATGAAGTTTTTTCTACGAGATCGATCATATATTACTTAAAAATGAAACCTCAGTATCACATTTGGCCATCCAATAACACATTTCGTTGAGAATAAATAATTTTTATTGTGAACAACAATTGTTTAAACAAGCTTTTATCATGTTATGTATTCATAAATGAAATTTCACTTTTTTAACGGACTTAAGAGACAGTTATTTAGCAATAACTTCTTGCTATGAATTGCTGAAGTTTGATGATCGCTTGAACAAACTTAATTAACAAATGCATTATTTAGCTATTTTTCAGCATTTGAATTTTGTTCTTTTAGCGTAATCAACTGTTAATAACAAATTTTTCAACTTTTTTGTCGATACTTCGATAATGATCCACTATTTTTATTGTTATTAACAATGTTATAAACAAATTTTTCTCGGCTAATGTATTTGCAAACTGAAAATTGCGTTTTTCTTGTGGAATATACTTATATACTTATATATATTATATACCATATACGGCTACGATAATTAAATTATTCATAACAATAAAAATAGTGGATCGTTATCGAAATACCTAAAAAAAGTTCAAAAATTTGTTATCTATAGTTTATTACGCTAAACAAACAAAGCTTAAATGCTGAAGAATAGCTAAATAATGCATTTGTTAATTAAGTTTGTTTAAAAATTCATCAAATATTAGCAATTCATAACAAGAAATCATCGCCGAATAACTGGCTTTTCAGTCCATAAAAAAGTGTAATTTTAAATATAAATACATAACCGGTACACTTCAAGAGTCAACTTTTAAAAAATTTTTTTAATAAATGAAAATTTTTTTTTCAAAAATCCGCCATCACAGTTCATTGCGGAATTTCATTAGGTTTCATTTTAAAGAAAAACGTTCAGTTCGGATAACAATGGTCTTTTGAAAATCAATTTGTCCACGGACATTTTTTCCCCGCTGTGCGTCGTATCAGGGGTTTCGGGGAATCCCCATATTTGTTTCGCAGTTTCTTGTACCGATTCTTATCTTACCGACATTTTCTTTTGGAACTATTCATTTCCACGCAATCAGAGCTGCCAGACCGCGGACTGGCGGAGTCTGCGGCAGTATTTATTCCCATGTATTTTTAGGTTAATTAACCAATTTGTGTCTTCTGCCAAGTTGTTTTTTGTAATTCTAAAAAAGTAGAATGGGGAACTGTAAAACCATACAAACGTTCCTTAGTGCCCTTTATTTAATTTATCAAATTAGAATTCAAACAGTTTTCTCTTGTGATTAGAAGCCGACCGGAATCGGTAATTTTATCTCAACTTTCCCTTTAGGATCTCTGAGTTTCTAGAAAATTACAGAAACTATATAAATATTAATGATTTGGCGATCAAAATAAAATCCAAATTTACAAGAAGCAAAAATTATATATAATTAATAAGAGTTAACGTCCCAGTCTGGAACTTATAGGTCTCTGAAGTAAACGAGGTATGAACAAAAGGTTTGTGGACTGAGCTTACCAAATACCTGATTTTAATTATTCCGAAACGGGGATGTGGTCACCCTCGAAGTACTCTTTCTCTGACAGAATATACTTATCCTTTGGCTATATTTGAGAAATCACTGGCGACCACCGGCCAGTGCTGGGCGGGCGTGCGGGGGACAATACATTCTCATTTCAGAGCAGCAAATATTCCGAGTAAGAGCAAACTGCGCATAAGCATCACAGTTGCGCTTGCGCAATAACGCTAAAGTCGAGTACTTTTACACGTGCTTCTTATACCAGTGGCGCAAGCACAAAAATGGCTGCCGTTCAGCTGAGATTGCAGGCCTCTGATTGGTTCTCTTGAAGATTAGTCCCCACCATTTCCCTTCATCGTACCCGATCCAAGACTCCCAGCGAATTTTCGAGTGCAGCCTTTGTCAGTCCCTTTAAGAGCTTCTTCGTTTCTGGTATTATGGTATCAACATCCCCAAAATATTCACCCCGCATATTTTTCACTTTGGAGAACAGGTAGAAATCGCAGGGTGCCTCATCACGGGAATAGGGAGCGCGGTGTGCACGAGTACATTGTCCTGATGCGGGATCCACGCATTCTCTGCCCACAATTCGGGTCGTGTAAGTCGCACACGTTCACGCAGACGCTTCAGAACTTCAACATAGAATTTTGCATCAACAGTTTGACCTGCTGGAGCATATTCGTGATAAACAACTCCACAAATATTGAAAAAAATGAGGCGAACCAGGGTGCTTCCACTTTTCACTTTACCATTTTGTTTCAGGGTCATACTCGTAAATCCAGGATTCGTCTCCTGTTATCACTCTTTCGAGACAATTTGTATCGTGGGCATTCTCGATCCAGTCATTGCAACAATCAACACGTCATTGAAACACTCGGTTAAAACGTCTCGCTGCATTCCGCCGACACGAAAAAAAGTACGTTCACAAAAATAAGTACCAGAAGCATAGATCTCACTCTACCGTGACCAAACTTTAACTGAAGACACGCGAGACTCCCCCTCAGATGCCGCAATACCGTAGAAACTTACAGCGCTGCCACGTCGGCAGAACAAAAAATTTAGTCCCCTACGGATACAAATTCGCTGGAAATTCACTAAATATTCTCAGACTCAGTCAAGCTTCTGAGATTTTTCTCTGAAAGTACCCAGGTAGCGTTTTTTAAAGATCCACGAAGCCCTCATAAATTTTTCTGACGGCTAATAAACTTGCTTTTGTAAATATAATCGAAATTTTCCCAAATAGCAAGGAACTGCAGAGGCTGCCTCAAAAGCAGGGACTAGGAGCGCGATGAAGAAAGAGCGAATGAGTTCCTCCGCACTCGCAACGCTCAGGAGCGTATCGAGAAAATCTTAGGAGCTGGAAGGTCTAGAC
>JAUMHM010000085.1:20047835-20065475 GCA_032362435.1 Melikaiella ostensackeni
TTTATTTTTTTTTTTTTTTTTTTTTTTTTTTTTTTTTTTTTTTTTTTTTTTTTTTTTTTTTTTTTTTTTTTTGTAATTTTGTAAATGCTATAACTCTGATAATTTTGTTTTTATGGGAGAAAGTCATGAGGCTAAATTGTTCGACTTCCTGAGCACTACGAATTTGCCGTACGTATAATTTTCAGATCTCAAAAAAAAAGTCTCAACAATTTTGAAAATGCTATAACTTTTTGAATTTTTATCCAAAATGGCTGGCTAACGAACTCGATCTTCAGTTTTCGACAGTAAAAGAGTGTATCAAAGGCCAATCCAATAGATTAATTATTTCAAAATTTATTGCATTCACAGACAGACATACATGCATACATACATTCATACAGACAGACACATTCGTAAAAACCTGTTTTTCGGGTTCACAAGGTCTCAAAACGTGGACATTTGACAAAAACGGGGGGGGGGGGGGGTTAAATTTTACACAAATCTAATACCCTCTCTGATAAGAATGTAAAAAATGTATTAAACTCAAAAAAATGTATTTAAAAGTGGAATTTCTTTCATCCTTTTCTGTATGTAAATAATATCTGCGCTAAGGACTGCATTTAATAAGGAGATGATGAGAGTTGGGACTTTTTCTTAAATGTCATAAATTCCCTACTGAGGTTCCATTAGATGACTATTAATTT
This sequence comes from Melikaiella ostensackeni, assembly GCA_032362435.1. Classification (NCBI taxonomy): domain Eukaryota; kingdom Metazoa; phylum Arthropoda; class Insecta; order Hymenoptera; family Cynipidae; genus Melikaiella; species Melikaiella ostensackeni. The sequence goes on from JAUMHM010000085.1 coordinate 20,048,519, forward strand.
GTCAAAACATTACTCGCCAATGGCGACACGTTTTAAAAAAAATCGACTTTTTTCAAAAAAAAAAAAATTGGTTATGGATTGAAATGTTTATTTATTAAAGTCTCGTTTAAAACTATGTAAATATAATTTTTTCTACTAGGTGAGGCGAATTTCAAACCAAGTAGTTGAGAATTTTCAACTAAAAAAGATAAATCTTTAACTAAAATGATCAGTATCTTGAAACAAAAAAAAAAGAATTTTCAACCATAAAAATTAATTTTTAACAAAGTAGTTCAACTTTCAACCAATAAGCTGAATTTTTGACCAAAAAAGATTTTAATTTTAAATTAAAAATAATTGAATTCAACCAAAAAATACAAATTTTCAACAAAATAGTTGAATCCTCAACAAAAACAGATTAATTTTCAACCGAACAGTTTTAACCAAAAAAAAATGATTAGATGAAATTTTTACCAAAAGAGGTGCAGTTTCAAACAAAAAAAAAAAAGAAATTTAACAAAAAACTTGAAAATTCAACTAAGAAAGATTTTTTTGTCAAGAGAGAAAAAAAATTCAAGCAAATTGTTGTTTCAAGCGAAAAAGACGAATTTTCTCCAAAACAGTTTAATTTTCAACAAAAAGCTAATTTCCAACAAAAACTTCATTTTTTTTACCAAAAGTAGTTCATTTTTCAACTCAAAAGACGAATTTTCACCAAAAAAGATGAACTTTTAACCGAAGAGATGAATTTTCAACGAAATGGTTTAATTTTTAACTAAAAAAAAATGATTAGAAGAAATTTCTACCAAAAGAGATGAAGTTTCAAACTAAAAAGGCGAAATTCAACTATGATGATGAATCTTTAACCAGCAAAATGAATTGTTATCTGTTGAAAGTACAAGAAAAAAACGGTGACCTGTTTTCGAAAAAGTTGACTTTTTCAAAATTATAATTTGATGGATTGAAATGTTTATTTATTAAATTCGCATGTAAAATTATGTAAATAAAACGTTTTCAACACTTATTTCAAATAACAAATGATGTTTTTCTGCTATTAAAAATCAAACAAAATTGAGTTTTAAGCAGTTGAATTTTGTATTAAAAACAAGTGTTAAAAATTTTATATTTACATAATTTTACATGAGAGTTTAAAAAGTAAACATTTCAGTCTATGAAAAAAGTTTTTTTGGAAAAAGCCGATTTTTTCGAGAACGGGTAGCCATTGAATGTTTTGGCATCCAATGAAATCTCAGTGGAGAATTCATGAGATTAAAAATTGAACCAACTCTGATCATTTATTTGTAAGGAGAAAGGAATGGTCTAAACTTTTCGCGTAAAGCTTTCATTTTAAAAATTTGTGTTAAACACAAGAACTTCTCATTTTGAGATTTTTTAAGAAACCCATCGACTGTTCTATTTTGATTGATTTCTTTCTTTTTTACATTCTCATCTCAATGAGAAGGTATTGGTTTTATGTGAAAATTGATTTCCGTGGATTTAATCCAATCTTGACGCCTTCGGACTCATTGATTAAGAAAAAATGGATTTTTCTTCGGTGTCAGACTGTCGTCGCCGTCGTCGTCGTTATCTGCAAACACGATAACTTTCGAAGGAATTATCCGATTGGATAGCCCTTTGGTGCACTGTTTTGAGGCCTAAAAGGAAAAAAAGATTTCGTTAATCAGACATTTTTGACCAACGGTTCTGATTTTATCTATCCAAAATACTTTTTAAAAAAATAAAGAATTCCATTTTACAGCAAAACTTTACGAGTTACGAAAACAAATGTTAAGAGGCCAAATTGTTCATTTCAGAATAGTCCACAAATTTACATGAGGCTATTTTTTTGATGAAATGCATAGTTTTTGCTTCAACCGTGAAACTTGTTATCAAAAAACAAAATTCCACTTTCCAGCAAAACTTTATACGACATACGAAAAAAAAATGTTAGGGAATAATATTGTTCATCTCAAAAAGATCTACAAATTTGTTTGAGACTATTTTTTTTATGAGACGCATAGTTTTTGTTTCGTGAAAAATGTTATATTAAAAATAAAAAATTTCATTTTCCGGTCAAACTATGAAAGATTTGAAAACATGTTACCAAGAAAAATTGTTTATCTCAAAGTGATCTACAAATTCTATTCTGACCATTTTTTAATCAAACCCATAGTTTTTGTCGAGTTAATAATTTAAACTTTACTTTTCTTGAGTTTAAAATTAGAAGAAGATAATACATACACTAATCTAATTTCTTAGGTGATAAACATACTCGTAATTAATTAAACAAATGAAGGTAGAGAAATTAATTTAGCCTAAATTTATTATAATAGAGTTGAACATAGTATAGAAAATTTTGCGTTTTGAACATATAGTACTTTAATCGAATTCGAAGCGCAAGACACGTGATGAGAATGTATTTGCTAAAGCCGAAGGAGCTTTAAGAAAAGAGAATTCACAATTACCAAATTACAGTTTTCAGTGGTTTAACTTTTAATTTCAAAAGGTCGCTGCATGAACATGGGGCAAATAATACATAGACCGAGCGAGCAGCGCGAGTTTAATAAATTATCGAACGCCAAGCGCGAGATCCGAGCGACGCACGCTCTAAGCGCGTTCAAACTTGTGAGCGAAGCGAGCCGCGCGCAATGAGAATGTGAACGCGCGACGGGCAGATTTTTGTAAGTAGATTAGTTTCTTTAGGCAGGTTTTTTTTCATTTTTTATTTTTAAAAAGCGAATCGCGCGCAATGAGAATGTGCCCGCGCGTCGGGCAGACGTTTTAGGTAGAGTAGTTTCCTTAGGCATACTTTTTTTTCATTTTTTGGTCTTAAAAAGCGAGCCGCGCGCAATGAGAATGTGCCTGCGTGGCGGTCAGATTTTTTTAGGTAGAGTAATTACTTCTTTAGGCATACCTTTCTTTCATTTATTATTTTTTATTTTTAAAAAAATGAAATTTATTAGCGCGATCAATTTTCAGTGATGGTTAAGTTACTTTTTAAAAGGAACAAGTTATAGTTACCGTTAGTTACACTTTTTAATGAAAGTCGTAGGTTAGTCATGACCCACAAAATATTTCTAAAACAAGATTTGTTTTAGAAAATTTTGAATTTCAGTGTGGAAGAAAAATTTCAGCTTTCCTATTTTTGGCTATAAATCTCTTTGGTGCTGAAAATTCATTATTTCTTTTTAAAAGTAATTCTTTAGATTTACCAAGTTACGATTTCCGCTTCTAGAAAATTTACAATATTCTAAGTCCAACAGAAAATTTTTTAGTAGACGTTGAATTTTCAAATAGAAGAGAGAAATATCCAACCAAATAGTTGAATCTTCAACAAACAATATAAATTTTAAACCAAAAATGGAATGGTTATATTTTTTTCAAAAAAAATGAATGTTTAACAAAAAAAATGTTAACAAAATAGTTAATTTTTCAACGAAAGGGATGAATTTTCAATCAAGAATATAATTTTTTACCAAAAAATGACGAACTTTTATCAAAATACATGAATCTTTTTGAATTGAAAAAATAGTTTTGAACGAAAAAAGATGACTTCTTAACAAAAAGTGTAATAGTTGATATTTCACCAAAAAATATTTTTATTTGAAATCAAAAACAATTACGTTCAACCAAAAAACAATTTCTCAACAAAATAGTTGAATTTGCAGTCAGCGCAGAAAAAAAATCAACCAGATTGTTGAAGTTTCAAGCCAAAAAGGCAATTTTTCAACAGAAAAGTTGATTTTCAACCAAATAATGAAATTTCTATCTAGAAAAGTTTAATTCTCAATTGAAAATGTAATATTTTAAATTTCAACCAAAAAAGACGAATTTTCAACAAAATAAATAAATTTGAAACCAAAGAGATAAATTTTCAGCCAAGAACATAATTTTTTACTAAAAAAAGACTAATTTTAAACGAAATACATGAATTTTCAACTTAAAAAGATCAATTTCCAGCCAAAAATAGGATAATTGAATTTTTAATTGAAAAAATTAATTTTTAACGGAAAAAGATGAATCCTCAACGAAAAATGTAATAGTTGATATTTCAACCAAAAAGATGAATTTTCAACACAATACATGAATTTTCAGCTACAAAAGATCAATTTTCAACAAAATAGTGCAATTTGAAACCAAAGAGATGAATTTTTAAACAGGAAGATTAATTTTTTACCAAAAAAAGACGAATTCTAAACAAAATATATAAATTTTCAACTAAAAAAGATCATTGTTCAGTCAAAAATGTCGTAGTTAAATTTTCAATTGAAAAAATTAATTTTCAAGGAAAAACAATGAATCCTCAACTAAAAGTGTAATACACTCGAACTCCAATATAAGGACAGTTTCGGGAGTTGCTTCGGACTGACTTTGCCCCTAAACCAGATCTCTAGAAACGTAAACAGTCAGGGCCGTGTGAACTCTCTAAACACTAAAAACGAACTGACACATGTGCTGACAGCTGATGGAATTATTCACTGCGGTACATCCCCCTTTTATCGCTCCGCTACTGGTGGCGGCGCACTGTTTACACTCCTGGCTGCTCCCTGCCCGCTGAGAAACTGTTGGGGCCAGCAGTTCTAGGAAGGCTTAAACTGGATGGGACTATATCAGAGTTCGAGTGTACTATAAATTATCTGAAATTTTGTAAATTTCCGATAATTTGTAGTACCTTACCAAAAACATTCACGATGCGAAAAATTCTGTTAAGTAAAATGTTATCAGTACAATCAACGTAGTCTGTGAAATCAAAGTTTGACAAGTAATTATAAAAGATATCTAAATTTTAAAATGTATGAGATGAAAAAATTATACAAACTTTAAGGACCTACTTGAAGGGGGAAAAATCAAAACTTGGTGAGATTCTCTCTTTTTTCAAAAATAATTATAACCTCGCCAAGTTCCAATTTATTTCCTTTTAAATAGATTCTCAAGGCTTCTGTGATTTTCTCATTCAATAAATTGTGTACGTCAATATTGAAACAGCCCACTTTTTCGCTTGTCATTAAGGGTCAACTTTAGCCAGGAATTAGTTTTAAGTTGACTTTTACTGATTAGCAACAAAGTAGGCTGTTTTTCTATGGACGTATATACAACTCAATTAAAAGATTCAGTTGTCTTTTATGATTACTTGGCAAACTTTGATATAACAAACTACGTTGCTTGTACTGGTAATTTATTACTTGTCGGAACTTTTCCCATTGTACATATTTTTGGTGAGATTTCATTTCTCTCTCAATAAGAATTTTTATTAAACAAAATACTCGTTTCAAAGTAATAAAAATGTGAAATGCTTAACACAATATGATGCATGTAATTGGTATTGGTGTTGATATTATGTGGTTAGTTCCTGATTAAATCAATGTTTTTCCACGAAATGTACAAAATATCGAAAAATAATGTTGTTAAACCGAAATTTCGTGGAAAACATCGAGAATTTGATCGAACAATCTTATGCTAAAAATTTTTTTACAATTGTTTCAAAAGTGCAAGTTGTTGCTGTGGCTAATTTCATCCAACAACCTCATGTCGAAAATTTGGCACCCATCGGTTTTGAAGTACGTGTATGATCTTTAGGAGTGACTAATTACAAAGAAATCCATTTTTTTGTTGTTGTTGGTTATTGCTAAAAAATGTATTTTTCTTCATAAGAAGTACTTAGTTTCTAACAATAATCAATGAATCTATAATTTCTGGAAAACGGATGAAGAATTCCATCCAACAGACTAATCTTGAACTTTTTGTATCAATCGGTTGAATAATGTTGCCTCTAGGTGCATCTAATTATAAAGATGATACATTTTTTATGTATTCTAAATCTGGTAAATCCAGTTTACCAAATATGGAAAATACATACGCGCAGATGTTATTTTTTTTTGTGATTTCTTATAGATTTCAAAAGGTTTTGGTAAGATATCCAATAGATGTACGATAACAAGCGTTTTTTCGAGAATATATATTCGCGTTTTTCTACTGAATCGCGATTTACTACCGCGAATCCTAATTTCTAAAACTCGTCAATTGAAAATTAAAAATAACCAGAAACCGTGCCTTTGTACCACTCGTGTCTGAAATTATGAATTTGATATAAAAAATATCATACGCACCAAGGGAAAGGGGACTATACGACTCGTTTTAAGACTATATTATTAGAGAGAATGTGTTATTGAGTTTTCTTTTTATGATAATCTGTATCCGTAAAATTATAGTGAAATATAGTTTATGAAATTCAAAAACTAAAAATCACAGATGACAAAATTCGATTGTTTTATCAACATACCTCAGTTTGAAATCACGCAATGATGATTTAGGGAAAGGGGTGGACAGGCATGTTGGTATAGTCAGTTCTCGATGGCATGAAGGACCCTGCGTGTTTCCGAGGGTAAACATCAGACACATGCCTATATGGCTACACATATCTGTACACGTGCTATGTTTATCCGTTGCACACATGTGCGTCAGGTTGTGCGCAAAGGGTAAGGGATGTTAAACTAGCAACGATCGGCGTTGGATCGCATACATGCTTTGTGACTCAACTGAACCGATCGAACCCCGGCGATCCTTTGTTCGACATATAGGAAATCCGTCCAACGTACTCACTCAACTCTGTTCGAAATAGCATTGTGTTGCTTGCGAGAGCGTTAAGATCCATTTTCGAACAACAGACTTACGTCAAATGTGCCTCTATATTAAAAGCAACGATAATTTGATTAAATATGCTTCCCAGTGCTTTCTATATTCCATTGTCTAGCTCGCAGACTTATATGTCTCGCGATTAATTTTTCTTGTGAGGAGGGGTTATATCTAGCGCTGCATAGTATTTTAATTTGGAACTAATGGATAGATAGACTAATTGAAAAACAGATAGAAAAGTATACATTTAGGTTAGGGGAGAATAGACTGGAATATAATGGTCGAGATTCGAAAGAATATGGGAATAATAAACTCCAATAAAATATAGAAATATTTAAGGATGAAAGTGGATAAGTGAAGAATAGACTTTGGATAGAAGGACTGAGATTCAAGAGAATATGAGGATTGTAAACTGCAAAAAAGACAGATAAGTATCGGTAGACTGAGCATGGGATTGGATAAAAAGGTAGGGGATGGAAAAAATTGTACTTCTCATTCACTTGCTCTATTCGGATCGATAAGAATGAAGATTGAATGTTGTAGACTCACCAGACAACGATTATAAACATAATCTCGAAATTCTTGACAACTCGATGCCCACCGATCTATCAAACTCGTGTCAAGGCAATAAAATCCGCAGGAAAGTGTCTTGAAACCTTCTCGAAGAACTGAGACAATCCCTCCAGAACCGAGAAAATGAATCCATTTAAGAGTCAAAAAGGTCGTAGAATAATGTTTTTCTCATAAACACACTTTTGTTATGTGTTACAAATAATTCTAATTCTTTAAAAATTGTATTCGCGGACACTTATTTTAAAGTGTGTAGATTTTTGTCTGTTCACGATGTCTATTTCAAGTTAATTTTTAGAATGAACCGAGCTTTGTTCTCGGGTCAAAAGTGCCTTTGAAAATACTCAAAAATTAAAGCAGGCCACTAAAGGAACTTTGACCACAAAAGACTTCTCATCAACTCTCATTTGGCTGTAACTCCTTCAATTCAGCCATTGAAATTCAAGTCTTTGAGTGATCTGAAGGAAGTTTATAATGTAACGGTTTATAATATCAAAGCTTTATCTGCGTTGGACGAACCAGTCGAAAAATAGTCGTCGTGGCTGGTATATATTAAAATAAAGGAATTAGATTGTCACTCTCGCCGCGATTGGGAAACCTCTCTCGGAAACTACACGGATCCTTCAGCGTTTGATCAACTGAAAACGTTTTTAAAAACCAGGATTCAGACCTTGGAAGTTTTAGATTATACTCCAAATCAGTCTGATTAGTCTTCTTTTTAGCAATCCTCTAAGTCTCAGTTTCAAAGGAAAAGGTTCGGAAGCTCCTTGAAGTCGTCAAATCCTACAACAGCCAACGTCAACGCAGTTGCAGAAGAGCCAGTAAAGGAAAAACCCTCTAAGGAGCAGCTTACGAAGAAGCCATTTCAGGAAAGAAAGTGCTTCTGTCGTGAATTGCATTTTCTAATGTCATGTCCGCAGTTTCAAGGTCAGTCTTTCGCACAAAAGAAAATGTTTGTTCAGCAACGAATTTGGTGTACGAATTGTTTGGGGTCTCATTCGTCACAAAATTGTGCATCAAAGAATCTAAGTCAGATTTGTCTGGGAAAACATCATACGGTGCTTCATGGCTCATCTGTCAACTCAGGCCAGTCTTCTTCGATGGTACTAACTACATCTTCAACATCTCATAAATCACTATCTGCCAATGCTGCTTAGGTGAGGCAGATTACTCAAGGCAAATCGCCACTGGTACTCTTGACAACGGCAGTGGACAACGTGACTACATCCACTGGCCATACAAAATATGCTCGGACGTTTATCGATCAGGGCTCTGAAGTGTCTGAAATCTCTGAGTCTGTTGCTCAAAGTCTTCAACTCCCTCGCTGCGGAGGATCTGTTGTTTTTTTAGGAGTGGGAGAAAGTGAGCCGGCAACTTCTCGTGGATCAGTCAACGTCGTTCTTTCACAAAGGTTCGAGTTGGGCTTCAAATTCCAATTTCGGGGTCTTGTTCTTCTGAAGTTGATTTCTGAACTCCCAGAGCATCAAATTCGTCTTAGGGACTGACCTCATCGCACTGGTTTTCAATTTACAGATTCGAAATTCAGTGGAAGTGGAAGGAAATAACTCATCGTTGGACTTAACTCCATGTCACATGTTCCGTTCTTCCAAGAGTGATGAATTCTTCTTTGACCTTCAGAAATTTTGTTGGGATTAAGGAGCGTGCCTCCTAAACCTTTCCAGACTGCTGAGGAGGAAGAGTGTAGGAGGCATTTCGAAATAACTCACTCTAGGATTAAAGATGAGAGATACGTCGTGCATCTGAAAATTGAGAGTGACGTTCCATCGCTGTGAGACTGTTACTCTCCAGCTCTTCGCATGTTACTCCACATGGAACAGCGGTTCAAGCAAGAGGATCGTCTTCATGAAGCGTATTTGAGGTTCATGGAAGAATACCGTCAACTTTAGCACATAAAGTTCGTCAATATCCCTGCGAATCCAAGGAGCACCTCGAGGTCATTTTCCCTTCCGCAACATGGTATTGGCGTAAAGCTAATTCAATCGCGAAACTTCGAGTAGTTTTCAATGGATTTCAGCGGTCAAGTCGTGGATGTCATCGAGCGAATGTCTTCATGCAGGTTCAAAACTGCAGGTAAATATTTCAGATTTTTTGCTGCAGTGGCGTTTCCACTTCATCGTCTTTTATGCAGATGTCGATAAAGTGTATCATCTTCCACGAAGTTGATTAGGACCCCCAGCTTATTTTGTGGGGCGAAAGTTCAAGTGTTTTTTAAATGTTCAAGTGTTTCGACTTAGCACTGTCACAAATGGTCTGGCTTGTGATCCATTTCTGGCTCTTCGCACAGTTTAGTAGCTTGGTCTAGATGCAGAAAATCGATTTCTCTCGGATACTGATGTGGTAAAAACTGGCATCTATGTCTTACAGCTCAGAAAGTGGAATTCCAAGAGTCATAAATTAATGCAGCACTTTCCGGAGGATATGTACGCGTTGTTTCCGGATATTTCTTGGCAGTCAAAGACATCGGTTTTAATGCTTGAGTTAACTTGGCAACCCAGTACCGATTGTTCTATTTTCCGGGTTGATCTGAGGCCTATTAAGGGTGTCGTCACTAGGCGCCTTATTGTCAATCGGTCAGCTCAATTATTCGATCCTCTAGGTGGTTGGTGTCTGTTATTATCGTCTCAAAGATCCTTATCCAAGAACTCTGAAAGCTTAATTTATTCAGGGATGCTTCTTTTCCTGAAGGAGTTCGTCATCGTTGGATGTAGTATTATGAGGATTTTCCTCATCTTTCCGGATTTAAGATACCTCAGTGGATAGGATTTTGCTCCTCGCAGTGCTCTTTTTAACTGCATAGCTTTTCTGACGCTTCTGAGAAGGCATATGGTGCTGTCGCATGTGTAAAGACAATTTCAACTCATGAAAATTGTTTTGTTGGACTTATATCTCCAAGAAAAAAGTGGCTCCTGTTCAAATAGTTCCACTTCCTCGTCGTGAGCTATGTGCCTCAGTCTTGTAGGCTCGTCTCGTCGCTCACCTTCAAAGTCTACTTCGGCTTGATGCTGCCGTACATTTGTGGTCTGATTCAATGACCATACTTCATTGAATTTCTGCTGTTTTTACAAGACGGATGACGTACGTCATGACTTCGAGTCTCGGAAATCCAAATGAACATTCTGTCAGCAATTCAGCGTCATGTGCCGGGTGAAGACAATCCAGCTGAATGTGCGTCTCGCGGTTTGTCAGCTTTCGAACTTACAAAATTTTCGCACTGATGGCATGGTTCTCAGTGGCTTAGAAGCTAAGGAGAGTGGCCATCATCTCCACTCAGTCTTCCAGAGAACTCAGTGACCAAGAAAGAAAAACGTCGAGTCATAGTCAGCTTCGCAGCCTGTGTTGATGAACCATGTGAGCTTCTGAATTGCTATTCGTCGTTGGAAAAACTACTACGAGTCACTGCTTGGTGTCTTTGATTACGAGACGCCTTGAAATGTTTTTATATCGTCGTCTCTTCGTCATTGACCGCATCAGATGTTTGAACAGCTCGTCATTCTGGATTCAGCCATAACAAAACTGTTATTTTTCTGATGAAATTGTCGCTCTAAAAAACAAAGTGCAGATTTCAAAAACTAACATTCTGATAAAGTTGACTGCGTTTTTCGATGGTCAACTTTTTCGTGTCGGAGGTCGCCTAAAGTATTGTTTGCTGACATATGATGAAAATCCTTCGGAGTCTGCTCTTACAACTCTCCTAATCCGTGATTGTCATCCTCATTATCTTCATGGGGGTGTCCAACTTACTCTTAGATTGTTCCGGCAATTTTATTGGATTCGCCGAGATAGAAAAAGATTAATGTGGATCCGTGGGGGATAAAAAAGGATATAGTTATGAATAATTTAGGGATAGAAAGGGATAGGAAAACAGAATTTTAGAAGAAAGGGTTGAACCAGGAAACAGAATAAGAATGATAATTTTTCTCGATGTTCCAAGCAACGACTAGTGCAATGTTTAAAAATAATTTTGACTTAATATTGACGATTACTCACAATTTGTCTGGAGAAACGAGAAAACATCTATTGATCAGATGGACAGATTTTTTCTCGTTTCTCCATAAAAAAGACCAGTTATATCGATCAATTTTTCCTTTTTCCTTTAAAAAAATGACCAGTTATCGACAATATTAACCTCAAAATTATTTCAGGAATAATACTGTGACTCTGACGTTCAGTTGTAATAAAGTCAACAGTCTCTACTTACGTTTATGTAGAGGTAGCTCGTAAACTTTGTGAATTTAATACTCTACTTCCATAAAAATCTACATCCACGTTACACTCACTCAAAGTATCACTAGTGGCCATGTTTATAAATAATTCAGTGAGGTACTAAAGACTCTATCATCAAATACTCTACTTGAAACCACGATCTCTCATCAAAGTTAAAAACATTCTAGAATCAGTCAATTCAGAAAAAGTGATCAATTTTTGAAGTAGAATATTCGAAGCAAATTTTTTTTAATTAATCAAAGTCTGCAATAATCATAGTTTGTATTGCCATTTCATGGAAAACGAATGATAATAATAGGTAAATAAAAATTTGATTTAATAGTATCATAAGGATTGGTGGTAAATTGTGAGTTAGATATTCAATTTAGATTATAGGATACAATTTTCCTTAATGAGATAATAAGTTTAAATATTATTAATAAGATCAGAAGTTGGATTTCATTCACTTAATGAAACATTTAAAATACAATTCTCGTGAGGTTGAAATAAAAATTTATTCCAGTTGTTGACCTAAGAGAAATAATCTTTCTAATTTATTGCAATCGGTACAATTCTTATTTGCTGACAAAGGGCACTACGTATATTATGGCTTGGCAACGCTGGTGGAAATACATTTTGTAAAAACCACGTGATATATGCGGAGAAGTATTATCATTTCTGGAAATTTAGATAAGACAAAAATATTGAAAAATGTCCTTGTGATATTCAGAATTTATGAAAACAAAAGTATAAAATTGATATAAAATTGGAGGTATTTATATTATTCTTATGAATGAATTATTTCTAGGTTCGGTAATTAAATATCTTATTCAATAGTTAATTTGTAAATACGAAGCTAAATGTGACCATACATAAGAAAGTAGTCAAAAAACATAATTCTATCCTAAATCTTTCAAAGGTGTGTACGGTTTGTAAAACATGAAAGAGAACAAAATTTCTGCGGCAGAAGGACCTTTTAATTTCCCTGAGTTTCAACCATTGAAAGCATATTTGTAATTTAAAAAAGCGTTTTCACAATGACCACTTCTTTCTTGAATCAGTTGAAAATATAATTGTAACAGAGCGGACAAGCACATCCTCTTGATAATTCACTTTGAAATAAAATAATTTTTACTAGGTACTTTTTTAAGGAAATAATAAAAGGCAAAAATGAATATAAAAAATCCTTTATGTGTTATTTTCATTGAACGTAGAATTTTTGCTAATGAAACCACTGAATTTTTATATAGTCTGCCATTATAATTCGCAATTAGACGAACATTTTTATACCAAACATGTCTTTTAGCTTCAGTTATGAAAAAAGCTATTTCCCTAATTGATGTCACGTTTCTGCTCGATAATATGCGTAGACGTGATGCTAAATAATTTTTAAACATTTTGCTGAATAGTGTTTCAGCAAAAAACATTAATATACTCGTAATCTCTTAAGTACGTATGGGTGATTCTCTCAAGATGATGATTTCACAAGGAAGAAATCTGGAAAAAACATTATTTATTTTCACTTTGAAACCTCTGATTTGATTTATTATAATCATTTATCTTCATTATAAATTTATAATTGGCACCGAGGTCTTGACAGCTCATAAAGTCAGGTGTGAACTTGTAACGAAATCTCTTGAAATGTTCAGAAATATTTGAAATTTCCTGAAATATCTAAAGTCACTTGAAGTCACTTGAAATTATTTAAAATAATAAGGATTCCCCTGAAGTCATTTGAATTCTATTAAGATCTCCTGAAATATCCGAAGACACATGAATTTACATGAATTCGCATAAAGTCACCTGAAATATCTGAAGTCATTTGAATTCACATGAAGTAACATGAAGTCATATGAATTCACACGTAGTCACACGAAGTCACATGAATTCAGATAAAGTCACTTTGAGTTACTGGAATTAATTTGAAGTCGCTCGAATTCTCCCGAGGTCACTTAATATCATATGAAATATCGTAAGTCATTTTAATTCACATGAAGTAACATGAAGTCACATAAAGTCACTTAAAATCACTTGAATTCATTCGAAGTCAATCGAGTTCTTTTGCAGGTTCTTGGAATCACTTGAAACATCTGAAAGCAAACATCATGAAGTTTTATGAATTGACATGAAGTAACTTGAAGTCATATGAATTCACATAAAGTCACACGAAGTCATGTGAATTCAGATAAAGTCTTTGTAATGACTGGAATTAATTTAAAGTCACTTGAATTCATGTGAAGTCAATTGAATTCTCCTGAAGTTATTTGAAATTACCTGAAATATTTGAAGGCATTTGAATTCACATGATGTCACATGAAGTTTTATGAATACACATGAATTCACATAGAGGCACTTGAAATCACCTGAAATATCTGAAGTCGTTCGAATTCACTTTATATAACTTGAATTCATATAAAGTTATTTAAATTCTCCTGAAGTCACTTAAAATAACCTGAAATATCCGAAGTTATATGAATTAATAGAAAGTCACATTAATTCACATAAAGTCACTTGAAATCACATGAATTCATTTGAAGTCATAAGAATTCTCCTAAAGTCACTTGAAATCATCTGAAATGTCCGAAGTCATTTGAAGTCACATAATTCACAAAAATTCACTTGAAATCACTTGAATTCATTTGGAGTCACTTGAGTTCTCCTGAAGTTACTTGAATTCACCTGAAATATCTGAAGTCGTTTGAATTCACATGAAGTCACTTTAATGCTCCTAAAGTCACTTGGAATCACCTGAAATATCTAAAGTCCTTTGAATTCACATGAAGTTACATGGGGTCATAAGAATTCACATGAAGTGATTCAAATTCTCCTGAAATCACTTAAAATCACCTGAAATATCCGAAGTCATTTGAATTCACAGAATGTTACATGAATTCACAAAAAGTCACTTGAAATCACCTAAATTCACCTGAAATATCTGAAGTCGTTTGAATTCACATGAAGTCACATGGAGTCCCTTGAATTCTCCTAAAGCCACTTCAAATCACCTGAAATATTCGAAGTTATTTGGATTCACAGAAAGTCACATGAATTGTCATGGTCACTTGAAATCACTTGAATTGATTTGACGTCGCTTGAATTCTCCTGAAGTTACTTGAAATCACCTAGAATATCTGAAGTCGATTGAATTCACATGAAGTCATATAAAGTAATATAAATTCATATGAAGTCACATGAAGTTATATAAATTTACATAAAGTCACTTGGAATCACTTAAACTCATTTGAAGTCATTTGAATTCTCCTGAAGTTAGTTGAATCACCTGAAACATCTGAAGTCATTGAGATTCACATAAAGGCACATGAAGTCATATGAATTCACATGAAGTCACTTAAAATCACTGGTATTCTCTTGAAATCTCTTGAAGTCAGTTAAATCTTGTGAATTCATTGAAATATCCTGAAGTATCTTAAAGTCAGAAGTAGGCGTACTATACACCCGATCGGTCGAGTTGTTAACCCCTCGATTGACACTTACTAGAGGAATGAGACGCTTTTTGGTTGGGCCATCTACTTAATTCATATTACTTCTCAAGAAGATAAAGAAAGCACATGAAGTATCGAAATGCACTGGCAATTAGTCAACTCGGTGGAAGAGATGTGAATGTCACTATCTGGACATGCATGAATATCTAGCGCCACCTATCACGTATCTTATTCACTAGTTTTCGTCGGTCCAGAGGTATGATAGACAATCCCGATCAGGAGATTTTGCTTTTTATTGCGGAGATATTTATGCTATATTATTTCTTAATGTTTCAGATGAGAATAATCGATATCGATTTGTTTTATAAAGTATTCATAATTTTGATGTTGGAAAATATTAAATACCTCTTTAGCTCGCTTTAGTACACGATATACCTTAAAATAGTCACTGTGGCAAATGTCGCTTACAAGGTTTTTTCCGGTGGACAGCAGATTAAATGCCAGCGGAATGAGATTCGGGGGTCGAATTCAAAAAAGAATTCTTGATAAAATAAAAAAAGTTGTATTTATTTCCGGGGATTGTATTCAGAATATTATTAACTAACACAATCGGAACAAATATCCCAGATACTTGAGCAACCATTAAAGAAAAGATTATTTGCAGACAAAATGATCATTACTGGAGAATCACCCATATAACAAGGTTCTTTATCTGCTTGCAGTTTATTCTTTTTATTTTCTCTGGTGCTTATCGCCGCGACTACGGTTAAAATCGCCAAGCGATGGTGCAGTACATCGCCTTCCAAGTCGGGTAAGCTGAGCAATAAATAGTAGTGTCGCATTTCCTGGAAAACGGCGTTACTCGGTGCGCATTGAAAGTTCAGGAAGCCCTGTAACGAGATAGTAATTTTGACGAAGCATCACCAGACGTGGTACTTAGTGGAACGGGTAATGCGAGACATTGAAAGGACATGCGGATATCGATTTTATTGCGCCGTTTTATTTCGGCACTCTAGGGCCGAAATAAAACTTTCTTGAATTCCAAACATCAACAGGGCCTTAAAGTTTGTGTATGCTACAAGTAGTTTATCCTCAAAATTTGAGTCCGATAAAAAAATAATCCAGATATCGCAAGCGTGTTGAAGTTTTAAACACCGAAGAGCGCAAAATTTGTTTTCTGCCTGATGAATACACAAATTTTTATGATTCTTGTCTCCTAGAATTTGTAGAGGTGCTAATTTTGTGCTAACTTATGTCGGAAAAAATTACATGTTCTGTAATTTTTTTAAAAATCTTCTATTAATGCCAGCTTCAAGTGAAGCTGGCAATACCACACCCAGCAATGAAAACTATTAATCACATCAAAAATCATTGCACGTTGCTCATCTTAATGGGACAATGTGGTAATTCCAGTTTCCCGCACCCAATTTGTAGTTTATATTATTGCCAACATCCTGAATGATAAAAATGAAGAATTTAATATAGTTCCACTAAAACTAAACAAAAATGTCTAAAATCTACGCTTTTCTTCATTTTAAACACCCTTAAATCCATGAAACTTGTATTGAAAATCTGATTATATTTGAAACAAAGAAAGGCGTAAATTTGAGACATTCTTGGTCAGTTTTAGTGGAATCATGTAGCCCTTTTAATTAAATTTTCATTATTATCATTCAGGTTATGTTGGCACTAATATGTAGATTACAAATTCTAGTCGGCAAAAATCCATAGAGATAATATAGATAGAGGCGACAAGCCATAGGCCGCACAGTGGGCTAGATTAAGAAAAAAAACGGCAAAAATCAAAAAGTGAACTTTCTTATTTTCGACTTTTATGAATTGTATTCCGTACAATAGGTGTTTCTGCACCCTGTGCCACCCTAAAACCGGTTTATAACCCTCAGGTATGTACCTGAGGTCAGTCTGAACCTAACCGTTTTGGAGAGAGGATCAAAGCGATTTTGTGCTCCAAAATATTAAACTCCTGCAAAGTGAAATATTTTCTGTTCCACGCTGACGATTTTGAAACGATTTAATGGAGGATAATGTTGAAGGTATGTAGATCACTTTAATATAAACAAATTGTTTGAAATATTATATATTGCATG
>JAUMHM010000085.1:20109587-20120624 GCA_032362435.1 Melikaiella ostensackeni
GATCATCGGCGAATCCAACCAATTTCGTGTCTGCGGGTAGGTCCATGGTTAGGACTTCATCATATAGTACATTCCAGAGATCCGGCCCGAGAGCAGACCCCTGAGCTACTCCCAGTGTAGAAAGGCCGTAAGTAGTAACGGTCAGTGTAGCGCGCTGCAGAAGCCCGTTACTACTTACTACTGGATTTTTCAGTCTGGCTTTCAAGATGCTTTTTTGAATGCTGCGAGGCTTTATAGTTAGCTGGGTGGTCTTCGCCACAGTTAGCGCAAGTAGCCGATGCCTGGCGATCTTTTTCGAACTTAGAGCTGGTGTGCGCGCCCCCACATTTCGCGGAGCATGGGGTAATATCACATGTCAGAAGCGTGATGAAATCTCTGATGCTTGAGACACTGAGATGTTTCTTTAGGTTTGACATACGGCATGGCTTTTTTAGTTTGCCAGTTATGCATGCGGCTAACTGTGGTAATCGTGAACCCTTTTTCTCTGGGTTCATCATAAATTAAGTCTTCGGGATAAGAAATGGGACTGTTCCTTATAACAAGCTTCATAGGGGGCGCGTAGTCATTTTTAAAGATGTAATGTTGGAAGCCTTGCTTTTCAAGGTTAGTTATGACTGCGCGATAGTTTTCAATGTAGGACACGCAAAGAGAACAAAACATTGGAGCCGATGTTATAGAGTGTGGGTTTGTATTTAGCAGAGACTATAAGTATTTTGTGGAGGACTTTATGGGAATAGTCTGCTTCATCAACGATCACGTTGATTCGAGATATTTTTCCCGGTGATGTGGTTGATTTTGCGTTTGCCGCGATAGGGTCTGTTTTAAAATTTTTGTTAGCTGGGGGGCAGTGGTCTTGGTGCTGCTAGATGCATAAAAACATTGATTATGACCTGATCCTGCTAGTCTCCTGCGTTTTCTTGACGGAGAAATCATCCAGGCGTCCTCATCCATCTTTTTTACGATTTCTTTTCTTCTTGTTAGGTGTGATGGCGATTTACTTTCTCCTGAATTGAGATGCATGGCTGCCTCGGCTCCTTGGGCTGCTTCTTCTCTGGGTTGGTCCACGATGTAAGGACGTCGAAGGACAAACTCGAAATCATCGAGAAGAGAGATTGCCATGGCCGTGAGGCACTAAGGTGAGCACGGACGGTTGAGAGAGACCGTAAGTAGTAATGATCAGTGTAGCACGCTGCAGACGCGTTACTACTTATAAGTGGATAGAAAGCGATGAACAGACGATATTCATTTATTGTAATATCGAAAGAAATACATCTATTTAATAACAAATATCGCGACAAATAATAAATATTATCTATAGCGATGATTTTTAATACTTTGTTTTATTTTGATCGCTTAGTATTTAACTAGTTCAATTATGAATTCACTGTTTACAATCAATGACACTTCTATTTCAAGTAGTTCTGTTGTCTGAAATTTAATTTTTAGCGCTTAAATCACTTATGCCTTAGGAAAGTGAACGTACTTATTTTATGATTAATTCTTTAAGTTCTCGTACGTAACAAAAAAGATATAATTCTAGAAATTGATGAAGTGCACTTTGAAGGTATAAAAGCAGATATTGCAGCACATGAAACAATTTTGTTCTTAATGTCGTAATAAAGTGGAACATGAAGGTTTTGAGTCATGTGAAGTCTTCAAGAGGGATTTAAGGGAAGGCGTTTCGTACAAAGTGGAATTAATTTGAAATCGAGCGGAAGGTCCGCCTTAGTCCCTTTCCCGGCCATTACTCGCGATTTCGTGTTCGAAGGAAGACAAGAGGAAGGACGACATAGATAAAGGATGTCACAGGCTTTGTTAGTATACGCGAGAGAGAGAAAGAAAAGGAGAGAGACGAGAAATAGAAGAGGAAACAGAAACAAGAAATTTAAGTTAAGACCAAATTGGATCAATCGCAAAAGAGGAACAAGGGGAATCTTATTCGAAGGAAATGCCGCAAGGATCGTGAAATCCGTTTACAGCCAAGTGGATAGTCTCTTCGAAACATATATATATATATATATTTTTATAGTCTTGGGAATCAGAGATCTAATCAAGGGAGGCTGAAATTTTCAGTTTAAGTACCAATCTAACCTAAGAAAGAAGTATTTTTTACTGAAATTCAGATAAATTCATCTCAGTTATTTATTAAATTTTCATGCATTGAGTAAATGACTTTCTCGTTCTTATTCTTGCAAATCAAGATAAACAAATTAAAAAATGTGTTTACAAAATGAACTATTTTTAATTTAAAACTTTCCAAATTGAATACCTGAAACTCTATGCTTTAGAAATTCGACAAATTCAAAATATGTCGTTCTAGATTGAAATTTTTCTATTTGGATAAATTTTACTCAGATATTTATTTAATTATTATGTATTGAATAAGTGATTTTACACTTTTTATTTTTACACATTAGGATGAAAAAATTAGACGCGGCAGGCGCTCACAAAAAAGGGTTTTGTTGCCTATTAAATCATTAATCAAGTCGTTCAAATACCTCCCTCCCCGCTCATCCTCTAGTTTTCCCCTTCACTCCCCTTATTCCCTCTCCTATTCTTCTTCCTATTTCCCCTCATTTTCCCCCACATACCCTTACGTCTCCACACTTTCTCTCATTTCCCTTTACTTCACCTCATTTACCCTAACTCTACTTCATTTCCTCCACCCCCACTCCAAACTTTCCCTCATTCCCTTTCAACCACCACCCCTCATTTCCCCCTAATTTTCCTTATGCCGCACCCCTCACTACCCCTCATTTCCCCCTGCTTACCATAATTTCCTCTTGCTTCCCTTTATCCCTCACCTCTCAACTCCGCTCATTTTCCTTCGCTTCTCTTCACTTTCCCTCACTTCTTCTTTTTCAAACGATGGACGGACATTCGACCGAAACTATAAGGGTTTCTGCCCAGGGCTACAAAACCCTCAAAATTTAATAATGTACTTTCAAAATGAACCCTTTTTATTTTAAAACTTTCCGAATTGAATACTTGAAACTGTACGCTTTGAAAATATAAAAACTTCAATTTATGTCATTCGAATTTAAAATTTTCCCATTTGCAGATAAGAGAATTGAACAATTCGAAATAACAATCTTCAGAAGTGAATCATCTCAACTTTAATATAGACGTCGGCCAAAATTAAACAACATGAAAATCTGCCCGTCTCGCGGGCACATTCTCATCGCGCGCTTCGCACGCAGCTCGCTTCGCGCTCGATGTTATATGTTCTTCATGTACAAATTTATAAATTTGTTTTCGCTTTCAAATGAGAAAGGAAATTTATTTACTTAAGGCTCTATCGGCCTTAAGTAATACATTCTCATCATAATATCGGCGCTTTGCGCTCAATTTTCTGCGCTCACTGTATAATATATACAAATAAATACTTAAAAAAAAGATTAAAAGAATTATCTTGATTTACGATTGGTCCTATAAAGAAATGTTTAACAGCAATTCTATTTGACCTTTCAAAAGCATAAATTTTACTTTTTTGACTATTTTTTTCTCATCTCGCGTCGTTTGGCTCCAAAATTAGAACAAAAATATTCCAATACTATTTTTTATACTTAAAATACAAACTATGCCTCCTACCAGAAAATATTTAGAGGCAAGTTTACAGGTCTTCGTAAAAGCAACAATTTTGGCATCTCAACTTTCTTCCGTATTCCGCGTTATTTAGCTCGAAATATGAATATGAATTGTTCGAATTTCTGAGTACTACAAATAGTCGTATATAGAATTTTCGAATCTTGAAAAAAATGGTATCAAAAATTTCCAAAATGCTTTAACTTTTTGAATTTTCTTCCGAAATATCTGGCTAACGAACTTGACCTTTAGTTTCTGACACTAAAAAAGTGTACCGAAGGGTCTCAAAACGTGGACATTTGACAAAAACGAGGGGGGGGGGGTCAAATTTTATACAAATCTAATACCTTCCCTGATGAGAATGTAAAAACCTGTCTCCGTTTACCGACTTCAACGCTATTTTACAACCGTGAGTCACTCTTGTTAGTCTGCATTGCATGTTCAAGTTCGTATGCTCTGAAATAAATTATCGTTCGTATGAGAAAATTTTCATCTGCCAAATTTAAGTTCTGCCAAACGATACCATACCCAATCGACGCACGGCCGAGCGAATCGAAAAAAATCCGATTCGATCGGCCGGGCGTCGAGTGTCGGAAAACCGATATTCGACGCGCGCCAGATAGGATCAGATTTTTTTGAATCGATCGACTGTCGGTCGAATATAAATTATCCGTCATTCGATGAGCACCCAATCGAATCGGAATTTTCCGAATTCGACCAGGTGTTCGTCGAATGTGAATTTATATTGGAAAAAATTTAAAATTTTCTTTAAGGTTTCTTTCAAGTTTAAATAAATCTCTAGAATTCTTAATAATCTTCTATTATGATATTGATGAAGTTTTTCATACAAGTGGCCAACAATGAGACGTCTTCATTTAAAATTTGTAGTCTGAGACAGGTTGGTGACAAGAATTTTTCCGTACTTTTCTATTTATAATTTCTAAGCGAAGTCATCTAAAATTTTAAAACTTTACTAAATTGCGCTTTGATATAAGCACTTCACTAAGATGTTTTCAAGAAAATTTATCATTCATAGAAAAAGTGAAAAATGAATGGGCCTTAAAATGGTCAGAGTATTGGCAATCACCCATAACTACGCACGCAGATTGTAAAAAAATCCGAAAAGACAATGATGAAAATCGGACCCTACTAAAAAATTGAATACGTTTTCCATGCTGATTTAAAAAATCTAATTGAAAAAACTCTTAGAGTTTTCTTAGTGATATATGTTACCAGACCAGCTAAAAAACTTCAAAGTAAAAGGAAAAGGGAAAGAAAAAATGTATGTTAAGAAATGAAAGTACTATGTTAGCTGAAAGGAAATATATTAATTTTTAAACTTAGCTTAATACTCTTTATGGACTTCAGGTTGAGGATAACCATCATTTGAATAACATGAATTAAACATTTTAAATCTGATGCTCGAACCACAACTCCCATTTATTATCAGTCTTTTCATCTTTGTGTCATCGTAGATGTACTTACTTTATTTTGCTTCATATTTTTTTATTATTTAATTTTCTAATTGATCAACCTGCACTACTGCTGGAAAATATCACGGTACGCTATTTAACAATTGCCAACGTCCGTCGTATGTCAAATATTCGACATTCGACGCGGGACCCATCGAATTGAAAACATCCGATCCAATCATTCGCGTGTCGAATGTCAAATTTTCGACATTCAACGTGGGCAAGATCAGATCGTTTTTTTTCTGATTCGATTCTAATGCCCGTCAAGTCAAAAATAACACGTTCGATCCGAGAGAATGCACAGGTCTAATTTATGATGATTTTAAATTTTAAATCACTTCTAAATCGTTCGATCTTTATCATTCATTTTGGAAGCATGCTCAGTGTAATTTTATCATTAAATAATATTGAATGATTTCTTTCATATAAACTATTGTTGATAAAATTAATTATTGATATAAAAATTTCTCTCTTGTAAAATCCAAGAAGCTTCCTTGAAGCTGCAGAATCGATGAACCCTTAAGAATTTTTTACCACAAACCCTCATGCATCAACTAGAAATCCTTGCACACCAATGACCGGAGCTTATCCTAATCTTTAAAGCTCCATAGATCCCTTAAATCTGGAACCATCGACCCTATAGGATCTCGATTTACGAAGGTCTCAGATTCACTCTATCCTTAAAACTCCTCAGGTAGTAATGAGAATCAACAACTTCTTTCTGACACTTTATTGAAGAAAATATTTCTTCCTTCTACTTTTATTCATAAAATGAACTTTTCACTTTCCTTATACCCTTAGACACTTATTAAACACTAATTTTTTTAACCGAAAATCATAATTTCTGTCTTTTACAAGTAAAAATCGATAAATAAATTGCGATTACTCCCCTTGCATTTTTCAATACAATATATTTCGAATATCCTATAATAAAGATTTATGTGACTCAATAATATGATGATGAATGTGATCATAAATTCTACATTGACGAAGAATTTTAAGCTCCGAAGTCAGGATATTGACTTACTCTATATTCTCCACCTTAACTTACTTAACCTACTTTGAATTTTAAAACAGAAACGTAGATTCTCTTTCGAACTACTGTTTTCCAGGACTCTATCAAAGTTCCCCATACTTTAAATTTCAATGAAGCAGTCGTAATTTGAACTCCTGTCTGAGCAGAAACGTGTAAAACATATAATTTGATTCAAATTTTCTTGATAAAAGGATTCTCTAATATGCAGAGCCTATCAGAATTATTCACCTCGCGGATAGTAATGCTTAATAAGCCATGTGTTATTCCCGTGATTGAAAATTATCCTGTTATAAAGCTGCATAAAAGAAAGGCTGTTTCTAACAATCACGAAAATTCGTGATTAATAGCTAATTCAACGATCTGGGCTATTTTTCACGAAATTTCCGTATAAATAGCAGATTCAATGTTCTGTTAATTGCTCCGAGTTCTCACCTAGCTATTAATACGAATAATGTTATTCCATATAAAAATGGTATTTTGATGAATTTAAATTAAAGTTAAAACGAATATTCTAGTTCGAATTAATTTAAGTAAGAGAGTAATAATGTTTAATAAAAAGAACACAAAATGTCCATAAGGAAAAATGCGACAAAAAAACAGTAAATTTTTTATGTTCTCTTCATTATAAATTAGTTTTCTAGAAATTTGCTATTCATCACAAAATTTCGGTAAAAATCGCTAATACAACGATCTGGGCTATTTATCACGAAATTTCCGTATAAATAGCCGATTCAATGCTTTTTGAATTGCTCCGAGTTCTCACCTAGCTATTAATACGAATAATGTTATTCCATATAAAAATGGTATTTTTACGAATTCAAATTAAAGTTAAAACGAATATTCTAGTTCGAATTAGTTTAAGTAATAGAGTAATAATGTTTAATAAAAAGAACACAAAATGTCCATAAGGAAAAATGCGACAAAAAATAGTACATTTTTCATGTTCTCTTCATTATAAATTAGTTTTCTACAAATTTGCTATTCATCACAAAATTTCGCTAAAAATAGCTAATACAACGATCTGGGCTATTTATCACGAAATTTCCGTATAAATAGCCGATTCAACGATCTGGCCTATTTATAACGAAATTTCTGTATAAATAGCCGATTCAATGTTCAGTTAATTGCTCCGAGTTCTCACCTATCTATTAATACGAATAATGTTATTCCATATAAAAATGGTATTTTTATGAATTCAAATTAAAGTTAAAACGAAGATTCTAGTTCGATTTAATTTAAGTAATAGAGTAATAATGTTTGATAAAAAGAACACAAAATGTCCATAAGGAAAAATGCGACAAAAAAACAGTACATTTTTTATGTTCTCTTCATTATAAATTAGTTTTCTACAAATTTTCTATTCATCACAAAATTTCGCTAAAAATAGCTAATATAACGATCTGGGCTATTTATCACGAAATTTCCGTATAAATAGCCGATTCAATGTTCTGTTAATTGCTCCAAGTTCTCACCTAGCTATTATTACGAATAATTTTATTCCATATAAAAATGGTATTTTGATGAATTTAAATTAAAGTTAAAACGAATATTCTATTTCGAATTAATTTCAGTAAGAGAGTAATAATATTTAATAAAAAGAACACAAAATGTCCATAAGGAAAAATGCGACAAAAAAACAGTACATTTCTGATTTTTTCTTCATTATAGATTAGTTTTCTAGAAATTTGCTATTCATCACAAGATTTCGGTAAAAATAGACCATTCAACGATCTAGGCTATGTATCACGAAATTTAATGATTAACAGCCCAGATCGTTGAATCGGCTATTAATCACGGAGTTTCGGGATGAATAGCTCAGAACGTTGAATCGTCTATTTGTACCAACATTTTGGAATGAACAGCTATGAACAATTAAGAAAAATCGCTGGAGTCAGATAAATTCACTTTTCTTTTTACTTTGCACATGCCTTGCATCCTTTGCATGTTGTGACAGGTGGGAGGTTATGTTTCATCTATAATTTCATTTCTTTGTTCCTTTAGCGTTACTTACCTATGATTACTAGAATTATTTTATGATAATTTACTATGATTACCTATGATACTAAAGGCCTTTTCATTTAATGACACTGCTTGAAATAATTGATGATTGATCCTCAGATTCCATTTTAATTTAATATTTTTATGTAAATAAACACTAATAAAGCACTAATAAACCACTAACGAAACGCCAATAAATTGTGTACATTCCGCCTGCGTGTACAGCCGTTTGACAGCCGGTTAACAGTTCGGCGGTCCCGCGCCTTTTCTTTAGTTCTTCCCGTCCGTTTGGCGGCGCTGAAAGGTACGGACGAAAGAGTCCAGAGTTTGAATTTAAAATTTTTACTTGCATTTTCTTCAAATTTCCTAAAACTTAGCTGTAAATTACATATTTACGCTATTCGCTAAGATTTCTTAACTATTCAGTCCAATAAGTAGATTTCAAGTAAATGTAAGTCAAAATTTTACGATTCAAACTCTGAACTTTTGCGTCCGTAGCTTTCAGCGCCGTCAAACGGATCTTACCGACTCGAATAACTGTCACAAATGTAAAGGCCTTTTTATACCTCTGCTTGCCTGCAGAGTGTCCATAAGAGTGAAAGAGACGGACCATTCTCTATCTCTTTCACTCTTGTGGACTTTCCGCAAGCAGGCTGCCTGCCACTACCGGCAAGCGAGGTATGAAAAGGCCTTTATTGTCATAGGTAAGTAACGCGAAAGCAGGCGAAAGGAACGAAGGAACGAAATTATAGACAAAACATAACCTCCCATCTGTCACAACATACAAAGAATGCAAAGCATGTGCAAAGTAAAAACAGAAGTGAATTTACTTGACTCCAGTAGTTTTTCTTAATTTCTCACAGCTATTAATTCGAAAATTTGGTACAAATAAGCGATTCAACGTTCTGAGCTATTAATCACGAAATTTCGTGATGAATAGCCCAAATCGTTGAAATGGCTATTAGTCCCGAAATTTCGTGATTAATAGACACTGCCTAAAAGAAAACAATTTTTTACTAAAGTTTTATAAACTTATTAGGACCGACAAAAAGAGTAGCTAAATCTTTCTTCGTATTGTTAGACTAGCTGTAAATTTAATCCCAGGTGTTTCCACTTTGTATCCATAATTGTATTGTGCTCCTTTGATGAGCACTTTGCTTCCTCATTATGATTATTTAGCAAATATATTCGCTTCTTCATGAAGAAAGCATTGATGATTTTGAAAATTTTGCATCAAGGAATCTTTTCTAATCTTGCAGCCACTTCAAATTATGTTGATGAAAAAAGTTTAACCACAAAAAACCGCTTTGTCTTATATGATAAATGCCCATAACATCTCTGCTCTTCAATAAAATTATTAATAGAATACGCTACAAGCGTTTCCGTTCGCAGCTAATACATTCCGTTCGCAGAATGAAATTGTTTCGTTGAAATGCTTTTTTTATTCATGTATCTTTAAATTACTTGGCTTCATTATTTAAAGTTTAGCAATACATAAGTAAGTGTAAAATGAAATGATATTCATTTGATATTATATGAAATTCTTTGAAATCAATTTCAAATATTCGAAATTGTACAACAAAATAGAATTAACAATTGGAAATTAATATTCCTGAAGTAAATATACTTTGTGTTTTACTTATTACGTTCCTTTAATTTTCCTTTTCAGATAATAAGTTTCTTATTTTTCTACACTCAAAATACTTGGAATGAAGGAAAGCCTAACCCTTTTGACTCCTGATATTAGTTTTACTGAAAATAATCAAATTACTAAAGTCTATCACAATTACGATGTTTTAATGTCAAACATGAATTATTGAAAAAATCCCAATTCAAAGCCTTCGTTGATAAACAGCCTGTAAATGAGGAATACTCAAAATTGTACAATTTCAAAGACTGAGCAGCTATAAAAACGGAGAAATTTTTATTCTTAGACATAACAATTTAAATAATTTCATTACTAAGCATTTCAAACTGAAAATCAATCAATTTTACAATCTGAAAGTGGTCCATTTTCAAATATAGAGCGTTTGAAATTTTAAAACAATGTACTTCAAGTGCTGAAAATTGTACAATATCAAATTTATAGCCTCAAAATTTCAAAATTCACATTCTCTTATTTGGAGCAAAGAAAATTTGGTAGATTTAAAATGAAACTTTAAAAGTTGCACACACAAAATAGAAAAGTTTAAGGGCAACCCAATATAAAAATTAATAATGTCGTGATGAAACATTTATAATTAGTAATGTAATACTGATGGATATTTGAAATATGACTATTTCACTGTCTAATAACTTCAAATTGAAATTCTGCACACTTAAAAAATTCCGGAAAATCATTAAAAATTCAATATTTTTACAGCAGATTTCTAATTTTTGAAGCCACTTAAAAAATACTTATGAGAAAAATGAAAAAATAAATTTGTTTCAGAATGAAAATGATGCGAGAACTAGGTATTCTAAGCCGAATTAGTTCAAATTTGAAAATGTTCTAAATTGAATATTTTAAACTCAATGCCTTTCAAATCATTATTATTTTTCAAGTGATTTAATTGTACAATTTATGCTTGTAATCATATTAATCTTTTTTTATATTTTTATATTCATGAAGAGCAAAAGATGAGATATGTTACAGATAAATTTTGAAGCGGTTAAAAATCAAACGTGTTCCTGCGAAAGTTTCACCGAGGTTAGAATAATAATTCTGACGTCATTTGAGTGAAATATTAGTGAGCCAATTGAAGTCGGACGTATAATCTGTAACAAAGACACAAATTAAACATTGTTCTTGCCTATCAATCTTCCCTGAAATCGATTGGACTATTCTAAGCGAAATACAACTTATTTTACACCACTTAATAAGAAGCAACGGACACACGTGAAATCACCATTTTGCTCCAGTTTAATTAACTCAAGCGACGGTAGATAGCGCTGTCGTTGTGACTC
>JAUMHM010000085.1:20120724-20136436 GCA_032362435.1 Melikaiella ostensackeni
GATTATCACGAATCAACGAGAAGAAGAGAATGAAGAAGATACAACAGTCAGTGGGAGGTCAAAGAATGGATCAACACAAGAAGAAACGAAGAAGACTAACAATCCGCACCTGCGGATACCAAGAGATGCTTATCTTCTACGAGATGGAAGCGCATCTTTAACATCAGAAGTTTATATAACTGGTTCTGAAATAGCAGAGGCACTTTTTGCTCAATGTGAACCACAAACTGTGTAAGAAGCCTTGGATTCTAAAAATTCAAATCAGTGGCAGCAAGCCATCAACGAAGAATCGGAGTCGATGAAAGAAAATGAAACGTGGATTTTGGTTCCCAGGCCTGAAAATCAAAATGTTATTTCAAATCGGTGGATCTTCAGAAAGTAATACAAATCAGATGGAACAGTAGACAAGTTCAAAGCTCGACTTGTCATTGGAGGCTCAGCGCAAGAGAAAGGGATCGATTTCAAGGAAACCTTTGCTCCTGTTGTGAAGTATAGCACTATAAGGTTGGTGTTCTCAGTTGCTGCTGCAGAAGATTTGGAATTGACTCAGTTCGACGTCAAAACTGCTTTTTTATATGGAGAATTGAAGGAGAGAATTTATATGGAACAACCGTCTGGATTCGAAATAGACAATCGCGTTTGTCAACTCAAGAAAAGTTTGTATGGACTGAAACAAGCCCCAAGGCAATGGAATGAAAAGATAACGGAATTTCTAAGTGAGTATGGATTAGTTCAATCGAAAGCAGATTCCTGTTTATATTATTCGATAAATGAAAAGGTAACTTTGTACTTGATATTTATATGTAGATGACGGAATCGTTTGTTGTAGTGAAGTAGCGAAAATGAATGATTTGTTGTCCGAACTTGGTCGCATGTTCAAAGTCAAATGTTCAAAAGCTGAGTGTTTTGTCGGAATACAAATAGAGAGAGATAGGAACGTGAAAACATTAAAGTTGTATCAGAGTGCTTATATTGAAAAGATTCCAACTAGGTTTAATCATGTTGATTGTACTGCGCTTTTCATTCCAGCTGATCCTAGTATCAAATTTACGAAAAAGGGTGAGTTGAACGAAAAAAACGAGGGATTGTTTCCTTACAGAGAGGCAGTTGGTTCACTTATGTTTTAAATACGCGAAAAAGTACCACCGGGTGGATTTGTCTTTTGAATCATGGTCCTGTGGCCTGGTTGTCAAAGAAACAATCCACCGTTGCTACTTCATCGGCTGAAGCTAAATTCATAGCTTCATGTTCCGTAATTGAAAAAAGTCGTTTGGTTCCGGCGTATTCTCACTGAACTAAATTGTACTCAAAATCTGCCTACAATTGTTTTTTGCGATAATCAAGCTGCTATAGTATTAGTAAAGAATCCAGCTTCTTCTAAGCGGTCTAAACATATTCATACTCAATATCATTTCACCTCTGAGAAACAAAGAGTAGGGGAAATAAATGTAACGTATGTTAAAAAAAGCGAACAATTAGCAGATCCACTTACGAAAGCTTTGTGTAAGCAAAAGTTCCAAAATTTGATTTATCAAAGCGAAATTAGAAGTTTAGCGAAACATGTTTCATACAGAAATATTCATCGGGTGGGATTGTTGAAAATAGCGATTCATATCTGTATCTTTTAATATGAGTTTAAAAATGTACGAAGTGACTCTGGTTTTTATCGGTCCTCACTCGGCTTTCTTCAGTGTAAACTATGCGAGTGTGATTCTTACGTTATGACTACGGGTATGTGTTGCGTTAATCAGACCACCATGCGAACAGTCAGTCAGCTGCCGATCATCGATTAGAGAGCATGATTCGATGTCGCCTTTAATTCTTCATGTATAAGCTGGCTCATTTTTATTATAACATACACACACATGATTTTTGAATATTTGATGTATAAATGTGTTCCAATGATCGAGGAACACGCCTTTCCCATTTCGCAAAAATTGATCCTATCGGGAGTATGTAGAACGAAGATATCTTTGAAACAGGAGCAGGTAGGAATTAATTCTAAACGGATTTTTCACCTGTAATCATAAACAAATACACCCTTGCTTTCAGTTTTTGTCGACATTTTTATGCAACCTATCGTCGCTTCTTGCCCGTCATGTACTCGAAATCGACCAGCGACCACCGAGCGATAGTCCTTGCGACATGGATTCTCTTTGTAAGGAGATCGCTCACTCTTTTTCGAGTCTCTCAAAATCGACTAGTGACCCCCCAAGCAATTAACCGCTGGACATGGAGCCTCTTTCTTGGGAGGTCACTAGCATCTTTTGAGGGGACCTACAGTTTTAGATGGTTCCGAACCACCAAGGCCCAGGTTAAAGTACAAACAAAATTTCCATTGGTACCGGCACAGGGACCAAACCCCAAGCCTTCTGCTCGGAAGCCTGACACGCTATCGCCTGAACGTATTGTCTTGATTTGAGAATAAAATTTTTTTTTACGAAGTTACGAGTATTTGAATTATCACGTCTATTTGAAAAAAAACACAAATTTCTTCTTGAAAAATCTACAGTTTTCGATCTGATTCAAATATTCCAACTTTTCACTTCCTGGTGAGTCTTACCGCCCCCCTTTAAAGTCCGTCGGTGAAAAAAGTTCAAAATTAACAAAGTGGCGACGATTTGTTTGAAAAGCAGGATGTTTTCCTTAGCTCATTTTAAAGAGTTCTACAAAAAATGCCTTTTGCTCTTTTGTGATATATTGCATCGCTTATATAAGTGTTTCATATAAGTGTGGTTTTCTTGTAAAAATCGGCTTTTTCTTTATTAATCAAATCGTCGCCACTTTGTTAAATTTAACGTTTTTTTCAAATTTTCCGACGGATTTCAAGTATTGGACGAAAATCATTTGCTTCTGCGCAAATGTGATATCACAAATTTTCGCGCTTTTTGCTTTTTTAGAAATACATGCAATTAAAAATGGTAATCGGGTCAAACCCCCCCCCCCTCTTTTTCATAACAGACCGTAACGAAACACGAACCTCCCTTTTTTTAATGTCACGTAATATGTGAACACTCCCTTGCAGAACCCGATTTACGAGGTCGAAATAGAGCCACGAGTGGAAAGCTGTTAGTCCTCGGTAGATCCGCAAATATGTGACTAACCCGAAGCTCCCGGGTACGCTGCTTTCATCCACCTGCGTAATCGCTCCTCTCTCTCTTCCTCTATCTCCCTCTTGTGGTCCAACTTCCAATTTCTTTCTCTCACTCTCTCTTTTATCTTCTCTCTCTATTCGCTCTACTCTTTTTTTTCATTTTGCCTTTTTTCGTTGCGATTTGCCAGGACGCTCATTCTCTCACAAATGAGGGAAAAATTTATACATTCTGTATTTTACGAAAAATTCAAACCAGCTTGACTTTATCGTCCGGTAGATTCTCACTTTTGTCCTCAAATTTTCATATTTTATACTGAATATAAAAGGGGTGAGAGGTTGGATATAAAACGAGGTGTAGCTATTAAATAAAAGGACTAATTTTTTTGCCGCTTGCTTGGGACCTCGGCAACAACAAGCAGGGTCTGATATTGATCTGTGCTATTTTATCCCTGACCCTCCTGATTTCAAGGTTATACGACCGTCAGTACGATAGTAATTTTTGTTCGAAGTTGACCGTATACCTGAGCTCCGCCGGAATTATGTTGAGTGTGAAAGTAGAACAGTGCGTCAACGTAAAGTTTCTTGTGAAATTTGGCAAATCTGCTACAGAAACGTATTATCTGTTCAAGAAAGTTTATGATGATGAGTGTCTATCTATAGTAGTGCTCTAGTCTTCGATTGGCTAAAAAAATTTAAGAAGGGGAGAGAAGTGATTGAAAACGATCCGCGTCCCGGCCGTCCTCGCATATCGAAAACTGACGGTAATATTGAAAAAAATGAGTAAAATTATTCGAACAAATCGATGCCTGAGCGTTCGAGCAATTACTGACTTAGTGAAATTGATAAAGAAACTGTTAGAAAAATTTTTAATGAAAGTTTATACACGTAAGAAAAAAAAAACTTGAAATGTGGAAGAACGGCTCGTGAATTCTTCTCCAGGACAACGCGCTAGCATACAAGGCGCTGTCTGTCTGTCGTATTTCGAGGATTCTACCGATTCTTGATGTTTTGAGAGTTAAATCTGAAAAAGATTTCAATCAAAAAAGTTTCATAAAACAGTAGGGTAAGCGGTGCAGTAGTGGTCTGCGTACAGCAGTTGTCTTGGCAACACTTTAGAGTTGAATTAAAAAATATGCATAACGATACACTGTGTTCCAAAGTAATAGTTTGAAAGCTGTGCATTCCATGCTTTTGATCATTCATCATACGACGTTGAAAAGTATCCTTATATTGTGAAAACAATATTTTTCTGTCTTGATTAAAAAAAAAAACAGATTTCGACGCCATTTTTTGTGAATTTGACAATGTGATGTTGTTTGAAAATCTAACTCATGCGTATACTTCAAATTATTCCGAAAGTCCTGAGGTTAAACACCACAACGCTTGCATGCATAGAATTCTTGTTTAATGCTCACAAATTTTAATTTTGATGTTTATACTGAGTAAGT
Source organism: Melikaiella ostensackeni (assembly GCA_032362435.1). Taxonomy (NCBI): domain Eukaryota; kingdom Metazoa; phylum Arthropoda; class Insecta; order Hymenoptera; family Cynipidae; genus Melikaiella; species Melikaiella ostensackeni. Next base: position 20,125,267 of record JAUMHM010000085.1, read on the forward strand.
AGTAATAGACTTTAACCGTTGGAAGAAATTCAGTTCAACAGTAGTTGTCTTCGGATAACTATAACTGTCCAATCATAAATTAACAGAAATGGTTTATTTACAAAAAGATCAGGCAAATGTAAGCTCTCCTTGTGAAGTACGTATATCAATGTGTCGATATCGAAAGTGTCGATGAAGAGCATTTTGATACAATTTTATAAACTCTGCGGTAAAAGTGACATTACACACGGTAGCAGACGCTATAAACAGACCGATCACGCAATGCATATCATGCACCTGTGTTGATTGAAATTCCACGCTCCATTAATTATACGTCGGTTTCTGAGCTTCCTCTTAAGATGTTTCATATTTGTTTCTATTTTTGTTTATTATTACATAATTAGGATAAGATCTAATAAAATTTGATCCGCCGTTAACTTTTCATGATTCCCAGTCATAAAAATTCATAAAAAATGTACATTTCTCTTACGCGCTTTTGAATTACGCAGATCATCATTCTACCTACGACCAATCAACGCAACACTCATCGGATTTCTTCTGATCGGAAAATTGTAGCGCGATTATAACCTTCAAGCATATTGGAATTTGAAGCAACACTTTTTTTATGAGCTCTTCTTCACGATGAAGTAATAATACCTGGCTCAAATTGTGCACAACAATTAAGTTAATTGATACTTTTTATTATATTTGCCAATAGATGATAACAATTAGTGGTATAAAACTACTGTCAGGAGCAGTGCAATTACTATTTCTTACACGTCTACTACTGTACTTTTGAAAACAAAATATTTTCGCAGAAAAATTCATTTCTTTAGAGGCATCTAAACCATACTAGGTAAAACGCGTTTTTTTGCTAAAACGGTTCATTGAGAAATCCTGATGCGAACTCCTAATTTGTTAGAAATGACTGCGACGGGTTCCGAAAATATTTTTGAAAAAAGTTTCAAGAATCGTGTTTGCGTAGATTGACCCGTCCCATTGCATTTTAGCACAAAATTTTCAACAGAAAAATCAAAATAGACACAATTCTGGGAAAGATTAAAAAAAAACTTTCTTCTTCAGCAGGTGCCGAGTTATGACATTTCAAAGTGACCCAACTTTTTTTCAAAAAAGAGGCTGAAAAATACTATTCTAAAGCTTATGCCTGTAATTTGTAATTTTCTAATTTTACGGAAAAATGTTTCGGATATTAATTAAAGTGGACGCAATTACGAGTATTTCTAATAAAAAAAAAACAATCACCTATCCCTGATGGGTCATAAGTTATGGCATCCCAAAGTTAACACTTTTGACCTATTCTTCAAGGCGAATTACTGGTGTTCATTTCCTTCGAAATACTTTACTTGTGGGTGAAGCTACGCTAATGACGCCAAAAAAAGTTGTAGCCTAGAAAATTATTAAGGAATAATAATCTTATTAATAATCTTTTCATCCTTAATCTTTTAAACATTTCATCCTTTGATGTTTCAATCTTTTTTATTGATTATATCATAAATAATCTCATTAATAATCGTAAAAAATAATCTTCTAGCCTTCATAGGTCAAGAGTTATGACTATTGAAAAGGCCCATTTTTTGCTATTTTCAGCTGAAAAAGTTTTTTTCTGTTGAATAGCTCGTTTCGTGCATATCCGACGAAAAAACTTTGACAGGATAAATGATAGGGGGCGAAACTCTGCGTAAAATGAAAACAAATGTTTTAACTCTGGGTGTAGTTCCGAATAGCCCTTACCTCCTAATTTTCTGAAAATCCGTATATTTATGTATCTTGATGCGCTGATCACGACAATCACAGTGAAAATTGACGAAAATTTTATTTCCATTGTGAAAACTATAAAAATCCCATAAAAATCATGGTTCTTCACATTAATCTTGAGAACGATTGGAAATTTCAACAATTAATATTTACAAAAGTTGTAGATTTGGTTAAAGTACACATTTTATGTTGAATCCATTTTTTTTTGTACGAATGAGATTTTTCGAGATATTTAATGATAAAGATGAAAAATTCATGCCTAGCCCCTGCCGAAAACATATGTATTTTTTTTACCTTGGATTTTTTCGAAATTCCGCATACGCTTGTACTTTGAAGCGTTCATCACGAAAATGGTAGTGCAAATCGGCAGAAATTTGATTCTCATGTCGAAAACCGTGGCAAATCCACGAAAGTCATAATTTTTCGAATTTATCTCGGTAAATACAGTAAATTTTGGAAAAAAAATGAAGTAAAAAAAAATATATAACTGCAATGATTGGTCACAGGAATAATTACGTTTCCAACAAGGGCTAGGTATGAAATTTTGAACTTTATCATCAAATATCTCGGAAACTTTTACTCGTACGAAAAATTTGGACGAAACATGAAATATATTTTTTGACTTACTCTACAGCTTTTTTAATAATTAAATTCTTGATTTTTTTGGTTCTCGAGATAAATGTAAAAAAACCATGATTTTTATGGTTTTTATCATGAAAGTCAAATTTGCACCAATTTTCACTATGATTTTCGTAATTAGCGCGTCAAAATACATGAGAATATGGAGTTAAAAAAAATCGAAGGTAAGCGCTATTCAGAACTTTATCCTTAGCTCTGATAGGTCACGAGTGATGATTATGAAACTTTGACCCTTTCCATTCGAAAGGCTCTGTATGTACTGGGAAATGTAGTTGCGACCGTATTTGAACATTTTGGTGGCATATAGGTGTATGCATCTGTAATTCCGTATAAATGTACATTTTTTAGTTTTGTGTTAAAAACAATTAATTGTTTAACCTGTGTTTAAATAATACTCTTTACACTATCAATTTGGTGCACATTTTATCAATTGTCTCTGTGAACATTATTTCCCGAATAGCTGTTGTCGAAAGTGAATGAAGGATAAATTATAAATTAACTGTTTTTACATCGCTTATTCATTATTCATCAAAAATGTTACTGAAGGGTTTATTTTAACAATATTTGATTATTTTTTGCGAAAAATGTCAAAAATTGAAAAACTTCTCTTCGCAGACGAAAGAATTATTGTTCATTGTTATAACAGAAGAATAAATAAACAAATGAATTACGTAACCATGCAAGGAATGAATTAATTAATTAAGTATTTGATGTGTGGAAAGCAAATGGTAACCCGTTCCTCTAGAGGCAAATCTGACACACAGATGGCTTCACATGATAAGAGGGGTCAGAAGCAGAAATTTACGACAGTACAGAATGGAGGGGGATGGAAATCTCACTCGGGCGACATGCTACCGTCTTCTAGGCGGAGGTCCTGGTTGTCCTCCGCTGCGCTGAAATAATCATAGAAGAGGACACGGCTGGCAGGCAGATTACAATCCGCTCAGACAGCCAAGCGACACTAACCGCAGTTGGAAAACCAGACATAACATCAGGGCCGGTTTGGGAATGCAAAAAGGCATTAAACCAACTGGCAGAAAAGAATATAACTCTCATATGGGTTCCTGGTCATACAGGGATCAGGGATAACGAAATAGCGAATCAGCTGGCAGAGAGCGGTGCAGTAAGTGAATATATGGGCCCGGAACCGGATCTGGGGCTAGCGTCTTGCTGCATCGGGAAGGACATCAAAAACTGAATTCGGATGAAGCACAGGGTTTACTGGGAACAAACCCAGACCTGCTGACAGGCGAAAGCTATCCTGGGCTGCATGTATAGAATGGATAGAGCCAGGGAAATCCTGAGGTTACCCAAGAATGACTTAAGGCTGGTGATTCAGATGCTCACCGAGTACAACCACTTGAACTATCATAGGCAGAAAATGGGGTCAAGTCCCACCACAGAGTGCAGGAAATTCGGTAGGGATGATGAGACGTTCCTGCATACCCTATGCCAGTGCCCGGCATTAGCCAAGCTCAGGCAACAAATTTTTGGGTCTCATTTCATGGAAACCAAGGAAATTATAACGCAAACAGTGGTCCACATCTTGGGCTTCATTAGGAGGTCTATAGTTGACCACTAGGAGCGATCCGATAAGGTTGCGGCACAATGGGCTCTATAGCCTGAGCGCCAGGGAGTGTCTCTATTGGGTCCCCCCGCCCATCAATAAATTAACTAAACTAACTAAGGGTCATACCTCGGCACCTAATATAGGTAGATGGTTATTTTTTTCAATCTTTCTCAAAATTGTGTTTAGTTTAATTTTGCTGTTGGACATTTGGCTCTGGATTGCTATGGGATGAGTCAATCTACGCAAACACGATTTTTGGAAATTTTTTCAGAAATATTTCCGAGATGCGTCCTAGGCACTTCTAGCAATTGAGGAATTTGTGCCAGGACTTCTCAATAAACCGTTTTAGCGAATACGTGAGAGGTAAAAGTTTGCTGAGAGGCGGACAAGCTTCCGATTGGCAGTAAACGTCTCACGAATTAGAAAGTAAAACTCAAGCCTTGAAATCCATACACCAAAATTAACTGATCCTCACTCCCTTTGGGGCAGTGCACCTTTTGAAAAAAATCCGCACTCGACTAACACAAAACGACTATGAATTGCCAAACGCAGCATATTTTGAAGCAATATTCAGGGAAGGTATACGATAAAGCGATGAAATTTGTTGAAATGGGAATAGAATGTGGACATAGTGAAGTGAATCGTGGTATATCGGTCAGCCAGTCGAGGCTTTCAGTCGGCAGCGGGCTCGATTTCAGTAGCTCTCTAGTGGAAATGTGAGCATGTGGATTAATCTATAATGCAATACGTGTACATGATGAAGGTAGAGAGAATCAGAGGGAAGAAGAAAGAAAAAAGAGAGAGATCAATTTTAGGAACAACTATGTAAAATTAAGAATATGTGTACAATTTCGTATGAGTGTATTACGTATACGATTTGTTTTGCACATCCGTCCTCCGGTTTGCATGTAACGATCGAGAGGTTTCGAATTTTCAATAAAGTACCTATCCACATGTCGATACACTCAAAAAAAAGTACATTCAACTCGTTCTCTTTTCCTTGAAAGCAGACTATTTTCCGATGAAACTTGCTTCCATGATACCTGATTTTATTTAGTTATCCCATTTCAATTGTTGAAGTGTCTCAAAGAAAAAAAAAGGTAAAGGTATATCGATATCTGGTATTTTTCGGTAAAAATGATAATAAATCTTGTTGAAGCCTATACCGTTTTTTCGATGTTTAAAATTGAATCTTATCACTTGCCAACATGTTTCGACTTGATGTCAATTCTTCATCAAGGTATCCTGAACTGTAAAAGAATGTAATAGACGATACAGATTGGCTTAACAATATTTGAAGGGTTGCAGTACAAAACTTGATCATCAACAAAATCGGAATTTTTCAGGATAGCGAAATAACATCCTATAAAATCGAAATCATCATTTGAAAATAAAAAAAGTCCACTTTGGAGCTGAAGTATTTCTGAATTCAGGCCAAAAATATGTGATGACAAAAATGATCCAGTTCCGAGAAATAGAATGTGGAAGTTGACAATCTCAAAGTGACAGAAGTCTAAAATTGGAACGGGCTCAGGTGCGGATCACGATAAAAAGTGCAATTTTCAGTTAAAATATAAAATGAAAATTCTCTCCCGAGGTATTGAGATGCTTAGTTAGAAAAAAATGAGTTTAATTAGAAAAAGTTAACCAATTCCGAGTAAATCATTCACGAGCTTGGAGCTTTAAATTTGTTTGGTTTTGGAAACCGTTGTTGAGTAGCGATTGAAAATGTATTTTTCAATTTTAAAAATAATGAAAACTTGTTCCCGAGATATGGAGAGGCTGAATAAGAATAAAGAACTTTTCTTTCAAAAAAATTATTCTGCTCCGGGAAAATAAAGATTAGTGTGACGATATGTCGCACTGTAACAGACGATTTTTCGCTGGAAGGTCTATAAAAAAAAGGTTCATGTTTTTTTTATAAAAAAAGGATAATAATTTTAAGAAATATCGTTTCTAATCGCAAGGTGGAAAGTTGAGTAAAAAAAACTTGATAAAAGTAGTCTTTTTTATAGAAAATAAAGATTTAAGACTTACGAGTAAATTTATTGTAGTTTAAAAGACGACCTGACCATACTGATTTATGAAACCAGTTGGCAACAATTTTGTAATTTTCTGTCATAAGACTTAAATGGAGGAAATTAATTTTTCCATCTTTTGTCACTTCCATGGTAATTTTTAATATATTATCATCTTGGTTTAATTTTCGTAAAATATCATTGACTTTATTTCCAGGAATGCATAAAAGAGTGTCATCGATGTAGCGGAAATAAGAAAAGATTGGATTAGTGAGTGATTTAAAATTTGTTTGTTTGATGTTTTCCATAACTATATCAGCTAATGCTGCTGATATTGGTGAACTCATGTGTAGCCCGAAAATTTTTTCGTAGAATTTATCATTGAATTGGCAATAAGAGGATTCTAGAAAAAGTTTCAAAGTTTTGTAAAAATCATTTTTTATCAGAAAAGTGTGTAGTTCAAGATCTTTCCATATTCTTTCGATAGTGCTTCTAATTAAATTTTATAAAATATTAGTTTTTTGAAAGTACATTGAAATGATGTCAAGAAAGAAAATATAATCGTGATATTATATTTTGGTCTATTTTATTCTTAAGATACCAGCTGTCTTCGATGTGATCATTAGTGTGTCCCATAATTTCCTTTAATGATTTTAATAAAGCTTTTGATAAGTTATAAATAGGTGACCCTGGGAAAGATGTGATCATAATTCATAATTTCATAATAATTATAATAATATCTAATAATAGTTAATAATATCTAATAATCATGATTTTTTGAGGTTATCTCAACACAAAATTTGTAACTGCAATATGTCTTCATAATTATGAAGTTATAACTCAAAAGATTTTTCATATCCACAAGGTTATTTACTTCTAAATTTTTTTTTTAATATGCCAATAATGGCTACAATTAACTTGAATAGAAAAATGTCTACTTCTTGACTCAACAACAAGTCTTCAATAATTTTTCAACGGTTTACCTTTTCAATATAAGGTAAATAAAAATTTATATTATACATCTAGACTAAACATTTATATTATACATCTAAACTAAACATTTATATTATGCATCTAGACTGAATATTGTTCAACCAATCTCTATCATCTAATATATTCTCTTACAGCTTATAATTCCTTGCTATGGACTTGACATCGAGTCGAAACATGTTGGCAATTCATAAAATTTAATTTTAAATATAAAAAAAAACGGTATAGGCCTCAACAAGATTTATTATTATCATTACCATTATTAACGATGCATCTATAAAAGGTTCCTATAAAAACCAAACTCAAAAACAAAATTTTATTAATTTTTCCATTTATAGATTGTGACATCAATATTTTACGTAAATTGTAAAAATCGTGAGCCATTAGAATCTTGTACCATTATTCGGACTTTGTTGGTGAACATCGCGAAAAGTTTCTTTTCAGGGAATTTATAGTTTTATCTAACAGGGATCAGAAGGAATTTTGTAGAAGGAACGAATATTTTCTGGTAAAGCGATCTACGTAAATTTCCTTCTGGCAGAAATTGCTCGATAATTCTTTTCGACAAGCAAGTTGGAATGACCCTTAAGGACTAAAAGCTTTTTCAAATCGGGAATCGTTGAGATAACTTGCCTTCATAATAGTCGAAGCATTTATAAACCAGGATGATAAGTGAATGTATTTATAGCTGTGAACATGTTTTTAAAAATAAAATGGATCAACTTGCATCTTTTTTCATTGAATGAGTGTAGCATTAGTATTGAATTTTGGTTTATTATATTAATCAATGAGGAATCAATTAGGAATTATATTTAGGAACAATTAATTAAGATCCATAAAATAATCGGCTATTAATAGCGTATCAAAGAGCTCTTAATTAAGAGAATTGGGATCAAATTCAATAAGTCTCCTTCAACGCTCTAATAGTTGAATTAATAAACTATGTCAAAGAGCTCTTGACCTTTCTCAAGTATCGAGTTTCAACGGCGGAAGCTGTTTGAGTATAATATCTTGCCCCTGAAGTACTCACTTTAGGAATTAAAACAGAAGACAAAATTCTCGAACATAATTCTTCTCTTATCTACAACCACAATTTGAAAAAATAGAATAATCTTATTCGTTACTATATTATTTTCCATCTTCCGATTCTCCTTTTGTTACGCAAGAAATTTATTTTTCCACTCTAAGTGAAGCTTTTCCTGAATTACTTATCAATTTTGTTCTGATTTCTCAAGCGAATCTTCATTTACATATTCTTATTTGTCAGAGTCCTAAGCTATCAAAAAATATAGCAAGTCATCCAGTAATTAAAAAACGAGATTGGAAGTAATTGGATCCCTTTTCTTCTTAAAAGGAATAAAACGAACGGAATGAAGTGAAAGGATTTAGATGACCGAGAGGATTAGACACAAAGGAGAAATGGTTGGGGGAGGAGGAATGGGTCAGCGTCCAACAGAAAGCAAACTCAATTCGAGCGACCATTAAACCCCTTACACAAGAGGGTAAGGGACGCGATAATGCAACTCCGTCCGTTGTTTCTCAAGTTTCCAATGTGACCAGTTCAGGTAAAAGAGAAATTAAAGGGTGGCCTGCAATTCTTACGAAGAAGCTAGGGAATTCAAGACAATGCTCTTGCCCTTGGGAAAAATCGTCTTATAAAACAAAGAAGATCCCAGTCGGTTAATTCAAAAATGAAACAAAATTTGATTTAATTTAAAACTTAAGAAGACAGATATTTAAAAAAATGAAAAAGAAGATTGTTATTAAAATAAAAAAAATACCTTTTATTTTTATTATTTGGTTTGATAAGCTTTGAGAAATGTTGAATATTCCAAACCTTCAGCTGCATTAACCACGTGGCAACTTTAGCTGGCGGCCATCTTGGTCTCGGTCGAAAGAACAGTTGATTGTGATCGATTGACAACCCAGGTTTTCAAAGTAAAATAACTGCCTCACTTGAAAAAAATTTATGCAAAAGAAATGTTTCTTTGAATCTTCTAAGTTTTAATTTCTCGCAAATACAATTAATGCTAAAATATCTTCAAGTCGAGCAAACTCAATCTCTTTCTCTGCCCATTTACCAAATCTTATTTCATTAAATCAACAGCTGCACTATCAGTAGAATTTTTCTACTTTTTCCTGATACTCTTAAGTGATAAAACTTTCCACACAGAGATTCAGAAAAGACATTTACACAGCGGATAATCCGGCTAAAAAAATTCATAATCGAGCAAGGGGGATTCGCAGTCGACCAGCAATTTTCTTTCCGCTATAACTTCCCAAGTTTTTCACGCCGGGACTCCTGCTCTTCCGCCTTGAGCTTCTCCCCCCTGATTACCTTGTTTTTCCCCAGCGGGACTGAAAGAGCGGAAAAGAAGAAAACTTGGCCGTACATTTGCCAGGAGCCCTGGAAAAATTATGTCCCACGACGCCAGCCGGGATGAGCATTGAGAAATGCCGGTTGGTCTTCTGCAAAAGGCGGCCTATTGTTCTCTCTCAAAACATCGAGTGCGTTTCTTGTCGACTTTGTTTGTCCTCGTTGGTTCTATCGTCTCAGTATTGCCGCCCTCTCAGGTATTTATTTGTCAACCAGAAATTTTCTTTCTACTGGTTTCACATTTTCTGGGCCGACTTATAATAATTGGAGTCTCCACTAAGTCTCTTCGTACACTGAATTCTTGGAAGATTTTTCCCTGCCTTTGAAATGAATACTAGCTGCAGACTCTTGAAAAAATGAAAAGGTGATAATAATAATGATAATAATGATGATAATAATTAATTGTTGGTTTAGAGAAAGTAAAAGTTATTCTTCAGGACGTTTTGTCTGAGACGTTTATACCCTCCACCCTTATCTATTCATAAGTCCCCTCATTAGCATCTCTTACTCTGCCTTCACTGTTATTTGAAATTAGCGTTGAAAAATCGATGTAAAACTAAGGAGGATTCTTCGAAATTACAAAATAACAAAATTGGTCCATATTTTAAATAGTTTGAATAATTATTTGCCAGTTTTACGTGAAATAGCAACTTCAGATGTCAGGACGAAGAACATGTGGGGCAGACTCTGAAGTGATTTTTGAAATTCTTAACTCTGAAAAATCGAATCCTGTTCTTGATTATTATTTTTTCAATATAATGTAAGTTATTAGTGTGAATCTGAAATATCGAAAAAATCTTGTTAATATTATTTAGCAATTTTTCGTTTTAAATTTGTAGGTTGGGACAGGTGGATGTCAGGACATTTTGCCTCGCATTTTGCGTACTTTTTTATTTCTAATTTCTAAACGAAATTTTCTAAAATTTTGAGACTTTCTAAAAATATCTCAATATGGAACTTATATGAAATCACGATTCGTGAAAGTTTCAAAATGATATAAAACTTAATTAAATGATTAATGGTTGTTATTTGAAAGCACAATATCAATAGTAAATGACCATCAGTGTGAGATGTATACTCCATAGTTGATTCTACTAAAAAAATGAAACTCATATGCTGAAGAATAGTCAAATTATTCATTTTTGAATTAAATTTGTCTAAATAGTGAACCATATTACACTAGTTTACAAATTTTTGGTTCATTGTGTGTAACTGAAAGAAAAAGTGTTTTTTGGACTAATTTTGGGTCGCTGGGAAAGAAAGTGACACTCATTTGTTCTTCCAAAGAAGCGTTTTCGAGGTGTTTGCAAAAAACATGTTTTGTGGCTCTTTTTTCAATTACTGGAAAAAATCCCGAGAACGGTTGATCCAACTAACATGAACTATATATCATTCGAAAGGTACGTCCTTCTTTCCGACGATATACTGTTTGTCTCAAACGGATTGAAATTTATTGTGTTATAGGCGATGAAATTCGAAAAAATGGAACAACTGAAAGTCAGTGATTTTCAAATAAGGTCTGAATATCTCTGCTGAAGACACGAGATTTATGTAGGTGCATCTCTTTTTAGTTTCGACCTCCAGATTGTGTAATATTAAGTTTGCAGTTTCTAGGGTTCAAGAAAAAATGAACAAGGATTTAAATTTGGCAACGTTGTGGACTCCATGTTGTCCCTTATCAAGCCTGTAATAAATTTTATTATAAAAAATTTTTGTTTTGAGAAACCATATATACAAGAAAAATAAACTAGCTGTGAATTCGATCTCGAATGTTTCCACTTTGTTTGTATTTATAATTATATGGTGCTCATTTCACGAGCA
>JAUMHM010000085.1:20153016-20172792 GCA_032362435.1 Melikaiella ostensackeni
TTAGGAAACCGGGTTCCTAAGACGGGACATTTGACATATTTTTACAGAATCAAAATTTATCACCTTCTGAACATTTTTTTAAACTTGGCCTATGTGCTTCACAAAACAAATATAAAACTTTTATATGAGGATTTGCTTTTATTTCTATTTTAGAAGTTATAATTTGATAGTTTCTGGCGTCTTAAAACTCAGTAACATGTTCATCTTAAAAATATGTTGCTTCTTCGCTTTTTAATGCTCCTTTAATAAAATAATTTTTATAGTTTTCACAAGAAGCCTCTCTTAGGAAACCGGGTTCCTAAGACGGGACATTTGACATATTTTTACAGAATCAAAATTTATCACCTTCTGAACATTTTCTTAAACTTTGCCTATGTGCTTCATAAAACAAATATCAAACTTTTATATTAGGATTTTCTTTTATTTCTGAGATCACAAATCAAGAATTTGTGGGAAAATATGAAAGGGAGCTCGTTTCAGGCACATTCACCCTGCTAGAAATTAAAATACCTGAATAAGCGACTGCTTAATTAATTTAAATCCAGCAAATATAATATTCAAACAACAAAGCAGAGCCACATACAATGAAAACTCATTACTATTCTATTGAAAAACTTAAGCCCCCCCCTTATACAGAATATTTTGAATGGTTTAGAGAGGATTGCGACAACAACAACAACAGCATTTTGCAATTATAGAAGCCTCAAGGTTTTGCAACCTGCAATGCTTACATAGATCGCCTTATTTCTTCTTAATCCTATTTGCTCAGACCGCGATTGTACCATTGTGGAAGAGGCACTGCTCTCCCTTGCCGATTTCTCTCTCTTGAGGAACTAAAATTATCTCAGTTTGAGAGAAACAGAATAGCGTTCCTCATACTTTGAAATTTGATTATTATTATTGCTATTATTATTATTATTGTTATTATTATTATTATGCCATTGAGCCAAATCCCTTTCGGGGTAAGCGTAACTTGTTCGGTTCTAGCCTCGTTATACTACCGGGGATCAAGGAAGAGCTTCACAGAGACATCATGCATCATGATTCACACATAAACACTCAAACTGACCGATGAACCCATAGAAATATCCATACTCTTTATTCCAACCCCGTCCGCTAAGCAAAGCTCTTCACATGGGCCCATGAGTATCCGAAATCTTTTGTTTTAGGCGTCACTCTTCTTCTTATGAACAATTGTCCACCATACATCCCTATCCTTGCATAAATCTTTTGCTTCCTTTACATTCATACACATTTTCATACAAGCTATTGTGTTTCTATGACTCTTTACATTTATTCGCTTCAGAGTCTCATTCCCACATTCCAACAATTCCTTTTTCGGTCTACCTCTGGGTATGCTACCATTCATCTTACCTAAATACACTTTCTTCGTTGAACGTCCTTCATTCACTCTCTCAGCATGAAGAAACCATCTCAGCAAGCTTCTTTCACTCTTGTCAATCAAAATGTTTCTTCTATACCACATTCTCTTAGGAGAACCCTCTCATTACTGACATTGTTCATTAGCGCTTTACTGCATATTTTTCGCAGGAATTGCATGCCAACCGCATTCACTTTACTCATATCCTTTTCTTGATACCTCTAGGTCTCACTGCCATACAGAGAAGTATGTACAAGCACCGTATTATGTATTGCAATTTTAGCTTTAGCAGGAAATATCTCGCATAAGAGCGCCTATGTGCATTGAGCAACTCTGTCTCTAGACCTAGGAACCGCGATGCAGACGAGATTCTTGTTACTTCCATCTTGCTGTTTGCATAAGATATGGGAATCAGTTAGCATTAGCTACAATGGCATACCGCCCTCGCGGTATATATTAATTTTAGAGACGTATATCTAATCTCGCGTAATGTGACCATGATTAAATAGAGCGCTCTGCCTTCCTCGAGCACTACAAATGTGTCTCCGTTATACGGATACAGGCTCGGGACTCATAAGGGTTTGGAGTATTTCACATTCTGAGCTTCAGAGGACAAGATACTCTAGACAACAAATTATTAAACCATAGATAGCAAGGAATTGTATGAGAATTGAAGTATTAGATAAAGTAAAATGTTTTGAAGATGGACATAATGCCATAAATAATAAGCGTAAAGTCATGAGGGAAGGGCCAAAAGTGGGAGGTCACCTACAATTGTATTACTTTCCTTTTTTCGGGTAAACCGTCAGATTATTAATTAGACACCGTGGTAAGACACGTTTGTATGTCTTAATTTTAAGAATTAAATTATTAACAAATATTACATCTTTAGTTAATCTGCTAGTTAGTTTACCGGTTCTTACGTGATTCTTCTTGATTAATTTTTCAATATTCAGAACTGTATTTTTATTTTTGGTAAATAACGAATAAGGACTTGTTTCTTCGATTCGACTCAGAAATATGTTACATTAGAATTCAAGTGATTTTGGTATCATATTGAATGACTTTGTGAGCAGAAAGTCGATTTAATATATATTATTTTATATCAAGTTGCATTTTATATACGGCTGAGCTTGTCTTTTAAATAATATAAATCATATCAAGTAATATCGGGACATAAAATTTCATTATAAAATTTTATGGCCCAGCGGCTCAATAAATTTCTTTCAGAAATTTATTGTTCATAAAATTCATTCAGACGGGGTTTTAAACCAATAGTCTTTATAGCGTCACCTTTTCTCAAGTACTCGTGAAATTCTCCAACGTATGCGAACGTTTTCTCTCAGTTTGTAACATATTGAAACAAAAATTGAAATAGAGTCTAGCTCTTTTGTATTTACAAATGTATAGTTATTTAATGCAGTGTTTCATGTTATTCCTAGCGAATTTTTTAACTGAATTAATGTTGCTAGATAAAGTGCTTTAATCATGTCTCTTCTGTATTTTCCAATTTTTTTGTATTCAAATGTTCATTTGAAATTATTCGTTGCAGAAAGCAGAAAGCAGATTGCGGTTCGAGTGGCTTGAATTTAATTTAATTAAATTTGCTCTCATACTTGGATATATATACAGATGCCTGGGAAACCTTACATTTGGGAGAAAATTCAATCACTGAGGAACGGAGAGCTAAAATTTGGCATTGTTCCAAATTGTAATCGCAGAGTATATTTTATTTTCTTAGGAGGTCGATGAACTGTTAATATTCATTATTGCGCTAGTTGCATTACACTTTAGTTTTTAAAAAATTATAATAGCTTGTTGCAGATTTTTAACGGGTACATAATTTAAAAAGAAAATGGAGCCAGTGTCAAAGAAGCTGATAATATGAAAGTCTAAATTTGTCTTATTTAACAGTTTATAGATGCTCATTATAATTATTTTAATACAATATTGCAAATACATCAACATAAAAAGGATGTATTCACACAAAAATTCTTATGTACCAGTGTAAAAATTCTAATTATGATAAGGGGAAAAAAGATCGAGATTTTTTTAAATGACTTCGTTTCGCGAGTGAAGTTTGAAAATTTTGTAATCTTTAAGGATAACGATAAAGATATCCGATTTTTATTTGAGTCATTCAAGTAGTAATTGCAGACTTCCGTAACACGGGGTTGAAGCAAAATATGAAAAGTCACTAACAGACAAAAAAACTATAATGAACCCATCATAGTTTTGATGAAGAAATTTTCACTCATAACTTGACAATTTTAAATTTAAAACTTTAAAAATTAAGTAAATGCACAGAAAAACTTTGAAAAATTAAATTTTTAAATTTTTAACTTTAAAGTTCAAGTTTTAATTTAAAGTAATACATATATACAGCTTATAAATCAAAATTAAAATTGACCAATTTTAAATTCCTCAAAAAATTCAGAATTTCAAGGCTTTTAAGACGAAACAAGGGCAACTCTTCAAAGGAAATAATTTTGAGACAAAAGTCGTAAAAAGTTCGAAATTTAAAATCCTTGAAATCTGTTCAAGAGATGCTTGAAATATTAATTATAAAATACTAAGATGCTAACCTTCAATTGCAGAACTTCTGAACTGTCAAATTTGATTATTCAATAATTTTAAAATTGAAATATTTTAAATTGAAGCATAAGAAGTTAAAAGTCTTGAAATTCATCTAAAAAATACAGTTTAAAATTTTAAGAATTTCAAATAAAAATATTAAAAATTAAAAGATGAAAAGGACTTAATGGAATCTTTAAAATTAGGTACAATTTCAAATCAAAGTCAATTTATAAGATGAATGAGTAGAACGTAGTTGAAAGAGTGAATAATTTAAAATTGAAAAAATTAAGCTTTTAACGAGGCGCATGAATTTTCCCTAAATTCTTTCTTCCCTAATATTTGTTTCACCTCAAATTGTTTAACCGAATAGCAGTTTGCTATAATTTCCATTTATGCCAATGGCCAATTTACCTAATTTTTATATTTCCGAATTATGATTTGACATAATTTTTACTTTACCGAATCATAGTCCGACATAATTTTCATAATACCGAATTACTATTTAACATAATTTTCATTCTTCCGAACTACCATTTGACATAGTTTTTAGTTTTCCGGAACGCTATGTGACATAATTTTCATCCTTCCGAATAAGCACATATCCTGAAATTCATGTAAAGGAAACGCCATCTGTTATAATCCCCATGTCATTGAAACTGCATGTAACATAAATTTCATTCATCTTAAAATGGCGCCTGGCATTCTGATTGGCTCAATAATGCCGCAAAAATCGAATCCGCCAATAATAATGCCGGCCGTCAATTTAGGAAGAATCAAAATTTATGTTACATGCAGTTTCGGTGACATGGGAATTATGACAAAAGGCGTTCCGTTTATAAATGAATTTCAGGTTTTGTGCTGTTTCGGAAGAATAATAATTATGTCACATAGTGTTTCCGATGGATGAAAATTATCCTAAATAGTGATTCATTATTATAAAAATTATGTCATATTATAATTCGGTAAAATGCTAATTATGTCAAACGGTAATTCGTAAATATAAGAATTATGACAAATAATAATTCGGATGAATATAAATTATGTTAAAATGTAATTCGGTATTATAAAAATTATTTCACATTATAATTTCGCGAAATAAAAATTATGACGAATGGTAATTCGGAAATATAAAAATTAGCACAAAAAGTAGCTCGGAAAAATAAAAATTAGGAAAATTGGCAATTTGGCCAAATCGGGTTTATAGTCGATTCAATTCGATTCATGCACGTCACTAATTTTAATATATGAAATATAGAACTTGTGTCCCCCAGAACTTATATTCTAGGCATTTTCATTATTTAATAAATTTTTTCTGCAGGATTCTGAGTTATCTGTGTAGAGGATATTGTTTTTAAAATTTTAAGAAATGCCAAATAATCCATACTGCAACTGCGCGAGCCACGTGGCAGCGGAAAAAATTCCAAATACGCAAATGAAATTGTATATATGATATTATAGTATATTTACCAATGCAATCAGAGTAAGCTGCTAATAATGTGAAGAACAGTGCCCCAGTAAGGATTCGCATTTTCTAGAAATAGAGAAAATTGATTTATGCTGAATTTCGTCTACAGCTTCACGAATGAATTTTCTACGAGATGTTTCAGTATACTAGTATATTCTACAGTGTAATATAACATCACATGCGTCGTTCTTTAATTCGATGGCATTGCTTTTTGTGATATTTGTATTTCACAAATCTGGTTTCCTCTGCTTTGAAGATGTAGAAGATAAGGATAGATGTACGACAATTATACAATTCAAAGATATTGAAATAGCTTATCTTTTTATTTGTTTCAAATATTTAGAAGTCGTCACATGTATCTTTGGGCCGAAAAAAAGTCTTTTTAATGTCTTCGAAGTGTAACTTCTACTATTTTAATATTTCCATCCTGAGCATTATGCAATGCATAAAATCTTTTATCAGGGTGTTGTGTGGCCCTTGAATTATGTTCATTAGTTAAAAAATAAAAGCTTGTTCAACATCTTTTAAGATGCGATTTAGTGAGAAATTTCAGATTAAAAGATAAAATTCAGACCTACTGTTATTGAATTATGAAACTTACGGGAAATGTTACTTATTGCAAGAAAAAAAGTAAACTGGAACCTCTATTAAAGAGCACTCAATTTACGCCTTCAAAGAATTTCGATTGACTCGCAATCGTCGATAAGGGGTCCAAGGGGCCGAGAGGGAAGCGCGTGAGCTCAGCGGAGTTACACAGTTCCCCCTGACTGTTTACATCCTAGAAATTCTTGGAAGAGCCTCATGGTCATAGCAAGCCATAACCGGCACCCTTTCTGAATCGAGGTTCCAGTGCATCTGCTATTGAATAAAAAAAATTAATAGCATTTATACAGCAATACTATAAAAAAAATTTTTATGCAGAGTTTATGAAATTGGTGAAATCTCGTGGAATAAACGACTATCTATTCATGTAAAGCAATGTGAAAATCACACCCTTGATCAGGTCTAATAAAAAATGCTTAGTACAGCTTACTCACTAATTTCGTGATATTTTCTCTACGCCAAGAGACAATTAAATATGTATACTTTATTTAAGTATGAACATCTTGTATTATTTTTTCAAACCTGTGCAATTACGTGCTGTTTAATATTTCTCTATCTACGAGGTGTGGCTGTCAAATAATCGAACTGATTTTTTTGCCGCTTGCTGGGGATCTCGGATACAACAAACAGGGTTTAATATTGTTCTGTGTTCTTTTTCCCCCTTCCCTCCAAATTTTGAGTTTGTACGGCCTTCAGTACGACAGTTACAGTAAGTTTGAAGTTGACCGTCTACCTGAGCTCCGCCGGAATTACGTTGAGTATGGAAGTAAAACAGCGTGTCAACGTGAAGTTTCTCGTGAAATTTGGAAAATCCGCTGTAGAAATGTATAATTTGTTAAGGGAAGTTTATGGTGATGAGTGTCTATCTCGTAACAACCAAAAAGTGAGTAAAATTATTGGAACAAATCGATGCGTGAGCATTCGAGCAATTGCTGACTTATTGAACATCAATAAAGAAACTACTAAACAAATTTTAAATGAAACTTTACACATGAAACAGTTTGTGCTAAAATGGTGCGGAAATTGCTCACTCTTGAGCAAAAAAAAAAAATACGAAGCAACGTTTGTGCTAACATTCTGGAGAACACCGAAAATGATCTAAAGTTTCGGGAAAATGTAATAACTTGTGATGAATCATGGTTTTTTTTCAATGCGACCCTGAAACTAAGCGCCAATCCATGCATTGGAAGAGACCCATCTCAACGAGAAAAAGAAAGCACGGATGAGCATGTCGAAATTCAAAGCAATGATGGTAGTTTTCTTTGACATCTGAGGAAGCGTTCACATTAAATGGATGTCTGAAGGTTAGACTGTTGACCAGGTGTACTATGAGGAGGTTTTGATAACTCTTTGTGAAGCATAAGAAAAAAAAGCCTGAAATGTGGAAGAACGGCTCATGGATTCTTCACCAGGACAACGCGCCAGCACACATGGCGCTGTCTGTCCAGAGGTCTTTGGCGAAGAACAAAATTCTTATATTGGAGCACCCACCGTACTCACCTGACCTAGCCCCACGTGATATTTTTCTGTTCCTGAAGATCAAGTCTGAGCGAAAAGGAACCAGACTTGAGTTGGTGGATGCTTTGAAGGAAAAATTGTGGCGGCTTTAAAGATCTCTCTGGAAGGACCTCAAACATTGCTTCAAACAATGGAAGATTCAAATGGAGCGATCTAGAGGTGCGTGAAGCTGGAATTACCACATTGTTCAATAATTCATTGTTCAAAAAAACAATAATTTTGTGCCAATTTTGTGCTAATTTATGCCGCGAAAAACAAATCTGTGCTCTGTATTTTTTTTTCAAAAAAGTGTAGTAATGCCAGCTTCACGTACAGATTCACAATTACCACATCACAAAATTGTTATTTTATTTTTAGGGCTTCATAATATATAGAAATCTCTAAAATCTTAATTCTTTAATTCGTTCAATCATTTGAATTTTTCTAAAATACAAATTCTCATTTAGCTTGCATATACACCTGCAGCTATAAATCAAATCAGCATGTAGAATCTTCTTCCCAAAAACATAAGTTATCATTCTTGACAACCGTACAATTTTCAATAAATTAGTAAGAAGCAATAAGAAAAAAAAATTGATCCAAAAAAAATTTTTTTAAATGAACACTGAGTGTAGTCCGGATTTTAAAATGTGTAGTCTGGAATAAAAAATTATGCAGCAGAAAATTAACTTATTTTTCAACAATTAGCTAAATTACCAGTCATTAAAGTAGTCATCGCAGCATACCTATTGTCGTTAAAAAATGTGACTCTTTTAAGACTAGGTGAAAAATAGCAAAAGCATAACTTTGAATACCGCAAAACATTTTTCAGGGTTTAGAAAAGAGATCATAAGGAATTTTCTAAATTATTTTTGAATTATTTTTGTAACGAATCACAAGAGTGCCTTCCCGCCCGTATACGATTTAAAAAAAATGTTCTAAACATAACATTTTTCTTTTTAAAAACGTAGTTTTTTAAAGTTTTGACATAGAAAATTGTTTTTTTTTTACAATTTTCATGGCCATATTCGTAATCAGTGCATAAAAATACATCGCTACACGCTTTATAAAAGATCAAATTGATCTTTTTTGAACATTTTTTTGAAAACTCATATAATATATTCTCGCTGCAAAGGTTGCAGGCACATTTTTAGATTAAGCTTATTGCACTAATTCTGCATGGAAGTTTAGAAAGTTTAGTTGATCTGACAGAAATTTTTCGGCTTTTACTAATATTGCAAGATTTAATAAATTTGTTCATGATAATGTTGAGCGTAAAGGTGTTAAAATTGAAGTGAGGAATGATGCGTTTTTCTCAAAAATCAGTATTTGGAAGTTCTATAATGACCCTTTTCATATGAACTTAGACATATATTTTGTCTGAAAAAGAGTATTTGCTATACGTGAAATTGTTTCCATGAGACTCTAATCCTGAAGCTAAAACTCAGTATGTGAGAAATTAAAACGAAATTATGAAATTTTTTTTTGGTTTGTTTCGATATTCCTTTTTAAAGCGACTTTGGATAAATCTTCTCAAAAAATATAACAACAATTGTGGATTATATTGGTTTTAGAGTTGAAATAGTAATTAATTATTTTCTTTAAAAAAAAAAACGAAATTTCAATTGGGTCAATCAAGTACTGACAGTATGATTCGTAGAAATGTCGTGGTATAATCCAGTATCATGTGACGCAGGCTATTTAAAAGTTTTACAGCGTTGCTATCTTATTGTTTCAATAAATTTGAAAATGTTACGCAATTCGCGTTCTTATATCAAACATTTTATATCTCATGTTTCCTTTTTTTCTTCTTTTTGGTTGCGGTTATTCAGATAATAAATTATTACACGTAGCAAGAACTTAAAATTATCAGCATTTGCGCCAGGCGTTGAAATATGGTAGTGCTCGTCACGTGCACGCAAATACGTACTATAAAGCTCTTGAAGTTAACCTTCCAATTATAAAAAAAGGTATTTTTAAACATTTGTATCTTCTGACAGAGTATATATATACATATATTTGAATATATATATTTGAATATATATATATATATATTTGAATATATATTTTCTTAAGATGGACTAATTCTTGTTCTATCGTATGGTCTGAAGAGAAGGAAAAAAATGATAATGAATGAAAATATCACGGCGTTTTTTCAGAAAATTTCAAACAGGGATTTTTTTAAAATGTCGATCTTTTAAAATTTTTTATTTTTTGGCAGATTGCTGTCAGTATTATATAATAGCAATAGAATGTATGTTACATGCTGTTTCGATGACATGGGGATTATAACAAATGGCGTTTCGTTTGAGCGAATTTCAGGTTATGTGATATTTCGGAAGAACAATAATTATGTAACATAGTGTTTAGGCTAAACGAAAATTATCGTAAGTAGTAATTCATTATTATAAAAATTATGTCATATTATAATTCGGTAAAATGCTAATCATGTCAAATGGTAATTCGGAAATATAAAAATTATGACAAGTGATTCGGAAAAATACAAATTATGTCAAATTATAATTCGGTTAAATGAAAATTATGTCAAATGGTAATTCGGAAATATTAAAATTAGGACAAATAGTAATTAGTAGAAATAAAAATTAGCATAAAAAATAATTCCTAAAAATTAAAATTAGGTAAAATGGCCATTGGGATGAATAGAAATAATAGCGTATTGATAATCGGTTAAATTATTTTAGGTAGAATTAATATTGGGAAAAATAGAATTGGGGGAATATTCATTTGCCTCGTATTTAACATTTGAAGCGCTGTATTCCTAAAGAGGTTATATAATTTTATATTATTAATCATAATTATAATTATATATTTAATTCAAATATAACCAAAAATAAATTCATATTCTCAAGGAATATGACATAAATATTTAGTAATTCATCCTTTCAAACAATTCACTTGCAATATCTTATAATATTATCGACTCAACAGCGGTAAGTCTCTCATATACTTTCAGCATGAATGTATATTCTTAGCGAAGTTTCAAATCGAATGACTCATTTCTAAAGTACAGCAATGTAATAAAATTGCAGAGAAAATTATTTTAGTAGAAGACATCGTTATAGATCAGACATGTTTCGATCTTGTTAATGACAATTTCCCGGGCGACAGCTCGACCTACCTCTGATCCGATGGGAATTTGAAAAATGGTGTAACGCTCGTCGCTTCAAGTTAGTTTCGACGACACGATATTCGATCATCTCGCAAAAAAAGTAAAGTGCGAGTTATGCAACTTTACTGGTGCGGGTTAAAAGCAGACGAGAGGGCAAGGGAAGAAACTGTCGATATCCCAACATCTAGGTGGAAATTGTATGAGTGCGTCGGTCCCGGAAGGATAATCCTCAGCTCGAAGGGATTCCACTGATATCTGCAGAGAGATCCTACTTACTTATATCTAGGATCACGCAATTCACTGAGAAATAATGCATTTAAGGTTCACCAAGACTTGCGATCTGCGACGTTCAAGATTGTCTCTCTTATATCAGAGTATTAGAGGCTTTTCTTCATTTTCAATTTACACTCTGCAGTCAACCACTATCTTTTAAAATTCATCTTTTTTATTCTACTACCTCGATTTGTCTTTCTCATTTGACTCCTTTTTCTATTTCCTTCTTTTCTTCTCTTCCCCTTTTAGCTATTCTTTCCTCTTTCCTTCATATTTTTCTACCTTTTTCTGCCTTTCCAGAATCTTTATGACTTTCCTGCGTTCGTTTATTTCCAGAATATTTCCTCCGTATTTCTGAAAATTGTTCAACAACTTTATTCTCTCTCATTTTCTCTTCTCACACTATTTATCTTTTTGTTTTTTGGCCTAGCTTTTGAATTTTTCCTCCCATTTTCTGAAAGTAAAATTGTTTCACCTTCCCAGTATTTTCCTCTCCCAGAAAAATTTCCTCCTTTCTCCTCAGACTTCATATTCCAAAACTTCACCCTTTCTCGCATACTTCTCTCTTATATCCTTTACATTTTCTTCTTTCTTTCCTTGTTTCTTCATTTTCCCTATTTTTTCTTGAAATTGTATCACATTCTTAACTTCTTTCTCTCTCTCATCCAGAGAAGCACTTTTTCTTCTGAGACTCCTTCTTTAACTACTTTATCCTCTTCCGCTTTCTCTTCTTTTATACCTTCACCCCCACTTTTTCATTTCTCTTGCCTCGTTTTTTCACTTTCCCTACCCTTTCTTGAAATTCTATCACTCTCCCATCTTCTTTCTTCCTTTTTCGGAGACTTCTTCTTCCACTAGTTTATCCTTTCTCGCTTCCTCCTCTCATACATCCTTCACCTTTTCTTTTCTGTTCTTTTGTTTTTTCATCTTCCTTGACTTTCCCTGAAAGTTAAATCCTATCACCTTCCTACCTATTATCTTCCTCCTCCACAAAAATTTTCTCCCTAATTCTGAGATTTCATCATCCACCTCATTATCCTTTCTCGCTTCCTTCTCTCTTACATCGTTCACCATTTCTTTCCTTTTTCCATGTTTTTTAAAATCTTTCCTACCTTCTCTTGAAATTGTATCACTTACCTATCTTCTTCCTCTTCCTCTTCCAGAGGAACTCCTTCTGCGACTTCTTCTTCCATTACTTTATTCTTTTTCGCTTCCTTTTCTCTAAAATCTTTTACCTTTCCTTTTCTGTTTTTTTCCTTGACCTCTCTTGGGAGTCAAATTGTATTACCTTTCTATTATCTTCCTCTTCCCAAAAAATTTCCTCCTATCTTCTGAGACTTCATCATCCACAACCTTATCCTTCCTCGCTTCCTTCTCACATGCATCTTTTACCTTTTTTTCTCTTTCCTTGTTTTTTCATTCTTCCTATCCTCTCTTGAAATTGTGTCACATTCCTATCTTCTTTCTCTCCCTCATCCAGAGAAGCATCTTTTTTCTGAGACTTCTTCCACTACTTCATTTCTTTTTCGCTTCCTCTTCCCTTATATCTTCACCTTCTTCTTTCTCTTGCCTTGTTTTTTCACTTTCACTACCCTTTCTTAAAATTCTATAACTTTCCCATCTTCTTTCTCGGCCTCTCCCAGAGGAGAATCCTTTTTTTCGGAGACTTCTTCGTCCACTACTTTATTTCTTTTCGCTTCTTCCTCTCTTACATCCTTCACCGTTTCTTTTCTGTCTTTTTGTTTTTTTTTCATTTTCCTTGACTCTTCCTGAATGTTAAATTCTATCACCTTCTCATTATCTTCCGCTTCCAGAAATATGCCCTCCTTTCTTCTGAGATTTCATCATCCAACACTTTATCCTTTCTCGCTTCTTTCTCTCTTCCATCCCTTCTTCCTCTTCCTGTTCCTCTTGTAGGGAAACATCCTTCTTCTGGAACTTCTTCCACTACTTTTTTTTTCTTCCTCCTCTCTCACATACTTTACCTTTTCTTTTTTGTTCTTTCTTTTATATTCCTTGACCTTTCCTAAAACATAAATTGTATCACCTTCCTATTATGTACCTCTTTCAGAAAATTTTCCTTCTCTTGTCTGAGACTTCATTATATAACACTTTATCCTCTTTTGCTTACTTCTCTTCTACATCCTCTACAGTTTTCTCTCTCTTTCCTTGTTTCTTCATTATTCCTATAATCTCTTAAAATCGTCTCACATTCTTAACTTCTTTCTCTTCCTCATCCAGAGACGAATTTTTTTCCTGAAACTTTTTCTTCCACTACTTTATCCTTTTTCCCTTCCTCTTCTCTTACACCATTTACCTTTTCTTTTCTCTTCCCTTGTTTTTTCACTTTCCCTACCCTTTCTTGAAATTCCATCACTCTCCTATCTTCTTTCTTTGTCTGTTCCAGAGAAAAATCCTTTTTTTGGATACTTCTTCTTCCACGACTTCATTCCTTTTTTCTTCCTCCTCTCTTATATCCTTTACTTTTTCTCTTATGTTCTTTTTTCCCATTTTCCTTGAATTTTCCTGGAAGTTTATTTGTATCACCTTCCTATTATCTTCCTCATCCAGAAAAATCCTCTCCTTTCTTCTAAGATTTCATCATCCACCTCTTTATCCTTTCTCATTTCCTTCTCTCTTACATCATTTACCTTTTCATTTCTCTTCCCGCGTTTTTCATCTTCTTTACCTACTCTTGAAATTGTGTCACTTACCTATCTTCTTCCTCTTCCTCTTCCAGAGAAACATCCTCCTCCTGAAATTTCTTCTTTCACTACTTTATTCTTTTTCGCTTTCCCATCTCTAAAACCTTCAAGCTTTTCTCTTCTGTTTTTTTTTGTTCTTTTTTCCTCGACTTTTCATGAAAGTTAAATTGTATCATCTTCCCATTATCTTCCTCTCCCCGAAAAATTTCCCCCTTTCATCTGAGAGTTCATTATCCACCACCTTATCCTTTCTCGCTTCCTTCTCTCTTACATCCTTTACCCTTTTTTCTCTTCCCTTGTTTTGCCATTTTTCCTATCCTCTCTTGAAATTGTAACACATTCCCATTTTCTTTCTCCTCGTCATCCAGAGAAACATCCTTCTTCTGAGACTTCTTTCTTGTATCACCTTGCTATTATCTTCCTTTTCCAGAAAAATGGCCTCCTTTCTTCTCAGGCTTCATCATGTAACACTTTACCCTTCCTTCGCTTGTTTATTTGTGATAACAGATATATAAAATAGGATTTCTCGGCGTCATGATTTAAGTTTTATTTTAATTTTACAATTTACAAGCAATTTGCTTGTTATGTATAAATAAATTCATACAAAGTGAAATTAATCAATTTAATTACGTGAATCTGGAATCAAAAAGTTTAAATATTCTCTTTTTCTATTCCTTCTAATTAAAAGTGGACTAATTGAATAAAACTTTAAAACCCGAGAAGATACTTGAAATAAGTAATAGGATATTGGCTGAAATATTGACCAAATATATTCTCACCTCAGTTCTTTCATCAGTATAGCAATCTCCTAATCTACGCCATAAATTTGCTAAAACAACAGTCCCGACCTACTTTGTATGAAATTAAAAGATGGAGTGCAATATGCAGTATAAAATGACGACAGCTTTGGTCTCAGCGGACACTCAAAAGAATTTCCTCCGAGAAGCATTTTTTCTACAGAAAGGAGAATAACGTAAGAAAAGATATATAACATTTTCACCGATGACTTTCAATTCCATTTATAAACTAGAACGGAATCATTATTCCTTCATTACATGTGGGTTAATTTAAAACCAATTTATTCAGATTATTCCATCTTTCAAAAAAAAGGAAATAATCCAAACCAATCATACATTTTTTTTTAAATTGCTAACTTTGTCAAAATTTTTAAATATATTTAAGTAAAATAGATATCTTTTAGTAAATTGAATAATTATTAAAACCTCAATTAAGAGATACCTCAATTAT
Source organism: Melikaiella ostensackeni (assembly GCA_032362435.1). Lineage (NCBI taxonomy): Eukaryota > Metazoa > Arthropoda > Insecta > Hymenoptera > Cynipidae > Melikaiella > Melikaiella ostensackeni. Next base: position 20,167,896 of record JAUMHM010000085.1, read on the forward strand.
TCATAGGCAACCCTGCAGATTGGAACCAATCTTTGCCTAATGTCTTTTCTTTGAAATTTCTCAAAAACCGAATTAAAATCTATTTATTTATGAAAATTTTTTGTGTACTAAAAAAGACCACCCAAAAAGTTCACAATTTGAAATTAGACTTTGAGACTACCTGTTTTTCCGGCTCACTAGAGACAGATATACAATAAATGCACACAAATAAAACTAAAGCCCTCATGTCCAATTAATGATTCTATCTAAAATTCTGTTTTATCTAGCAAAATCTCTTCTTTGATTAATAGCGTTGTTATCTTCCCTCTTTGTCAACGTTGAAAAACACAAAAACACGAACACTTGTTTTAATGAATAATTAAGATTTCTTTTGATTGAGGTTTTAACGATTAACTCAATTTACTAAAAGATATCTATTTTACTTAAATATATTCAAAAAGTTTGATGAAGTTGGCAAATTTTTTCAAAAAATGTATTATTGGTTTGGATTATTATCTTTTTCACTTTGAAAGATGGAATAATCTGAATAGATTGGTTTTAGATCAACCCACAACATATGATCTTGGCGCTATGATCTGTTTTGTCCATTTCCCATGTTTCCGCATACATCAATATTGTAAAAAATTTTTCAGGCTTTTTCAATTTTTTCACAACTCATTAAAATGTTAGCCTGGTAGTTATCATAAAATAAGGTTGTCAAAAGGTTTTACATACTTTTTTCATTTTTATTACAAATAAGAATGTTAACCTGGTACTCATCAAAAAATAAGGTTGCCAATAGGTGTTTACATACCTTCAGGGAAAAGGAACGATACCCTCGTTGCCTACAAAAAAAGTTATTCTGAGGAAGATGCCATATTAACAATATATACCTATCTTATCACGTACCATTGTGTACTGTATTTTGACTAACATTTATAATTTATAATTTATAATTATTTTATAATTTATAATTATTTATATTATATATTATTTATATTTATAATTACAATATATTTATAATTTTATAATTTTTCAGATGCTTATGTGTTCTTCTGTATCTATTTTAGATTTTCATATATCTACTTTATTCTTGACTTTATTCAACATTCTGTAAATATAATCATGATGTCATATTGGTACTTTCAAAAACTAAATAATTTTGTCAGAAGTAGGTATTCTCTAAATCTTGATTTAAAAGGCTAAAATGATCTGAATAATTTCCATGGTGTCTTTTGAAAATTTTCTAACATGTGTCTTTTACAAGAGGTTGGAGTTTCGACGATACTGCCGAAAAAAACAATTTTGCCCAAGTTCTAAGTCGTACGTCCTAAATTTTTTACAAGTATCTCTAACATGCTTTTCGTTAAAATACGAGATTTTCTTTGGGCTTAGACATTTCGTAGTTAGTATATGTCGCGAATTCAGACAGTTCGCTTCGGTCTCTGTATTCCGGATAAAAATTTATTGCTGTTGAGCATATATTTTTTTGTGAACTTTTTTTCATCATATAAATGAGAACTAAAAACAATAATTAAAGAAAAAGTGTTCGTGTTTTTGTGTTTTTCAACATTGACAAAGAGGGAAGGTAACAAAGCTATCAATTTAAAAAGAGATTTTGCTAGATACAACAAAATTGGAGATGGAATCGTTAAATGGATATAATGGCTTTAGTTTTGTGTTATAATTTTGAATTTTCGGAAATCGATTTCCAATCAAAAAATAAAAGGATCTGAATTTGGGATTTATTCAAAATTTTTTGCCTATGTCAAGTTTTCACTTCGTAATTAATGAATGAAATATGTACCAAGAAACTAAAAGAAAAGTCTTAGCTCAATCGGATTAATGATTAAGAAATTATGAATGTTTTAAATTGCAAGTGGCAATCTTTACGCTGCCCAGTGCACGTGCCTCCTCGGCTATGAACGTGTTGCAGCGGACGATTTGAAGGTCAAGTCGGATACCAAAATAATACTCAAGATATTATTATTGAAATAGTGTATCCATTAGACGTTTTGAACAATAACTTATCAAAATAATACTTTATTAAAAACTACTTTAAATCATTCTCATCACTTCTGCTCAGTTTGTTCGGCATCTGGACACTGAGTTGTTAAGTTTAAAAAATACTTTTCAAAAAACCCTTTTCCTTGAGAGCTTAAATTATTTTAGTGATTTTTTACATCCTTCACTTTGGCCGCTTTTAATAAAATTCGAGGTGGAGGACTTTTCGAAATCTATTCTAGTTCAAGCGCAGGTTAAAAAAAAAGAGGTTGCATTCTGCATTTCGTAGTTTTCATAAACATCCACATTTCCGTCAGGAAAAAATTTGAAACGAACGATTTAATAATTTGGAAATTTTTTGGCTTTCGCATTTTGCCTTTGAAACTTTTTTCAAAATCCTGCAGAAGATTTTCACATTTCTTGACCATTGTGAATGAAGAAGAACGAGCATTGCAAATAATTTCCACATATTCAGCTTCAGTTTTAATTCGTTCCAATCTTCATAATTTTTGCGAATATGTGTCGAAATTCCTATCGCACTGGCAATAGTAATGTCCTCGGAATGAAAATATATATTGCATTTCACTTTGCAAATAAATTGTCAATAAAACCAAAAAATAAAATACTGTGTCATTTTTATTTTGTCCGGGATGTGAATCTGGAAATAGATTTATGCTGTTGAATTTGTATACATCAAATTCTTTTAATATCGTGTATTGAATCAAACTCCTAACAGTGTTTGCACCCTTCTTCACAATTTTCTCAAGAGTAGGGAACATATAGCTCTCGTTCGTAGTATGTATATTGGCGTGGCCCAAAAAAAAAATTATTGAATTCCAATGTCAACAATGACCTAACTTGTTTCTTTTTCGACCAAGAAAATAATTTAAAGAAGAAAATTAAAATCGATTAATATTGAGAGGTCGCGCAAGCAAAATCAATGTTTTTGAATATATACTTATATTTCATTCCTATAAAATGGATGATATAGTATTTTGCACGCCTAAAAATTATTATTTTAATATACAGCAGTTATTTTGTTTTGTTTTTATTACATTTTACTCATAAAAATGCCATAATTACAATATTACACACAAGGTTGATGAACACTTAAATTTTTCTTAGTTACATTGGTAATTTGCTTTTTGTTGTCTTTTACCACATGAATTTGAATTTGCTTTTCTGCTTCTGTCTTCCTGATAGTCTCATTCAAGGTTGACATAAGAGCTGCAGAACGCTCAGGTACGCCATTGACAACTTTGTAAAAGTCGATCTTTCTTTTCAGCTGCTGAAATCTTTCACATGTGGTCCAAGTTTGAGGGTCCGAATTTGAAACGTGATCAGTGCCATCACGACAAAGGTATCGCACAGCTGGGACAAAAGACGAATCTACAAGATCATGAAATGCTTTGTTTTCTCATCCTTTAAAATTCTCAAGTTTAATTCTCCATGTAGTCCAATTTTCTTCTAGAAGTTTAAAGTTTGCCACTGATTTCCGTTCGTCTTCAATAGTTACTTTATTAGAAAACAAAGCTAACGAGACTAATTCTGGACCAAGGTACCATAAAAAATTTTTAAATTTCATTATAGCTATGTATGAGACGACTTTATTCAAACTTGCATATTGCTCCAGCTATCGGGATTAGAGCAGATCGTTAGCAGGGGCATCGCTTGTTCTCGAAGACGATAACCAGGCTTTCACATAGATAAGAGATGCAAACACAAAAAATTCTGTAAGATTTCTTATTTCTTTGGCAGTCAGAGAAAATTGAGCACGAAAAAGATAAATTTTTTAGCAACAGATCACTTTTGCCATCCATCGAGCTAAGTGGTAAGCACCAGGAATTTTAAAGCAGTACTTCTTATTTCCAACTGAATCATTTAACACTAGCAGACAAAGCTCTATCATCTCTTTATAATCGTCTTGTGGTGGATAAGACTCTTCTTCTCGTTTTAGAATATTTTGAAGAAATCGTATGACGTTTTTCTGAGTTCATGTATAAAAGGTAAATTCATTCGAGAATCGGTTAAAGGTCTAAATTGGTCTTTATTTATTTTTGTCCCAGAATCTTGAAATCTCATAAAAATAGGAATATTTGGACCATCAGATGGTCCAAGCAATGATGTGAAAACACCACCTACTATCAGTTCGTGGATGTGAAGACGGTATGCAAAGTAGAACGTGATAATTTTCCTTCATTTACGTTTTCATCATTCGCTTTAGATGTAGCTGCAGCTAGCATAGTAAACTTTTATCAGATAAGTTTATTCGATCCAAAGTGGATGACACATCTGGAGAATTTATTATGTTCTGTAAAATGCGTGGCTTTTTCGCTGGACTACATGTGTCTGGTAACTCAAATTCAGTTGACACTGACTTAGTTATTTCTTTCTTATAGTATTTCGAAATTCCTGTAAATTCCTCGTTATTTTCGTCCTCCTCTACAATTAATGTGTCAGTCGAAGAAGAATCTAGTTCATACGAAGTACTTGCTTCTTTCTTTCTTGCTACATTCCCGTTGGTTTCTTTCTTCTATCGCATATTTTCTCTTTCGAAAACACTCTTAACGTCCCTGAATTTCCTAACATACATTTTCTATCGTTATAACTCTCATTTTACGTTGATCTTTTAAAAAAGCTTTACATTCTCCAAATTTCATTAATTTTTTAGCATTTTGATGCACTATATCAAACAAAATTTGCATACGTCCAACAAAATCTTTCTCATTTTTCTTAAAGGTAGGTGATTTCCTACCTTTGCTTTTACGAGGAAATTCATGCACACACACATGTATACAAATACACCTATAATACATACACATATATACATGTGCATGCATACAAAGTATCAAGCTTTTTTTGAAAAATAAGCGTTTCGTCCTAGGCTGACTCACCGGACTCATCAGTAAGGCAA
>JAUMHM010000085.1:20172892-20191373 GCA_032362435.1 Melikaiella ostensackeni
ATGGGTTCGGCAGAGGAGGTTTTTGGTTTTAGTTGGTATGCCTAGACCCGTCCTAGGAGACTCCAACACTACGTCTTCAAAAGATTTTGCCCTTTTTCCTCCTCATAAAAAAAAAAAAGTTAGTAGATTTCCACAAATCTGAATTTACGTTTCTACTAACTTCACTTTCTCAGTAAGCGAGGTTTGACAAAATAAGATTAAACAACATTCTGTCATCCATTCGTTATCAATAATTTAGAGCTCATTATTTTTTTATAGTTGCCCAGAATCTTAACCCTTCGTCTTACAACATCTATTTTATGCACACCGTCAGTCATCTACGACGATATCGTCTTTGGCCATATTTAAGCCACTTAGAGGTAACTAAAAATTCCAAAGAATTCAGGAAATAAGTTTTTGATCTCTTCTTTGTATTCCAATAGGTTTTTTTATGAAAGATTTCATTAATCAATAATTGCAAAATTTTTAACAATGGCACGTTCGTAGTTTTGATCAATTTCAATTTCTGCGATGGACGATATCGTCTCAGATGTATGGAGAAGGGCTAAGGATCGCATCCTCCTGGAAGAGTGACTCAACTAAAAACGCCAACAAATCTTCAAATCAAATATAATAACAACATAAGGTGCCTGACGTGATTATTACCAATTTTCAATTTTGTTGACTGTTTTGCTGAAAGGCAGCTGAGATAGGATTCACTAAATGTGCTAGGAGTGATTTTTTGGAATTGTTGCTTGTTCCTGTGGAGTTAGGGACATCAACTAGAGTCTTAGAAAGGTGGTTAGTATAATTATTTTCAATCAATAAACTTTTTTGCTATTTTGGTTAAAGTCAGCTAAGATGGCGTTCATTAAATGTGGAAGGCATAGTTTTTGGAATTGTTGATTGTTATTTTGAGGACTGAGATACCTATCGGAGTCTTGGGATGGTGGCCGGTATGATTATTGTCAATTGATAAATTAATTGGCTATTTTAGTTAAAGTCATCTGAGATGGGGTTCGCTAAATATGTTAGGGATGGTTTTGTAGACATGCCGATTACATTTGTGGAGATCGGGACATCTATTAGGGCCATGGGTAGATGGTTGGTGTGACTATTTTCAATTAATAAATTTTTTAGCTATTTCAGTTGAAGTCAGCTGAGATGGGGTACGCTACATGTGGTAGGGGTTGTTTTTTGGAATTGTCGGTTATTATTGTGGGGTTAGAAACACCTACTAAAGTCTTGAGAAGGTGGCTGGTGTAATCATTTTCAAATAATAAATGTTTTGGATATTTCAGTTCAAGTCAGCACAGATGGAGTTCCTTTCATGTGACAGGGGTGGTTGTTTGGGATTGTTGATTATTACTGTTTGGTTGAGGATATCTACTGTTGCCTTGGAAAGATTGCAGGTGTAATTACTTTCAATCAATACATTTTTTGACTATTTTAGTCAGAGTCATCTGAGATGGGGTACGCTGAATGTTCTAGGGGTGGTTTTTTGGGATTTTCGGTTATCACTGTGGGGTTATGGATATCTACTAGAGTCTCAAGAAGGTGTCTGGTGTGATTATTTTCAACTAGTAAATATTTTGGCTATTTCAGGTGAAGTCAGCTGAGATGGAGTTCGCTAAATAAGCTAGGGGTGGGTTTTTGGAAATGTTGATTAATACTGGGTGGTTGGGGATATCTAATAGAGTCTTAAGAAGGTGGCTGGTGTGACTATAATCAATTAGTAAATTTTTTTGCTACTTTAGGTGAAGTCAACTAAGATCGGGTTCGTTTAATGTGGGAGGGGTGGTTTTTTTGGAATTTTTGATAATTACTGTAGGGTTAGGAATATTTACTAGGTCTTGGGAAGGTGGCTGGTGTGATTTGTTTTTTAGTTGACTCGACACATAGACGAGAGGATTAATTGTTTGAACAAATATGGACTTCATTTCGTCCGTAAAACCAACCTGATGATCTTTTCCCGAAAGTATCAAAAACTTCGTAGGTCTCTGTTTTTTAAGTTAATTTTGAAAGTAGTTCAAAAAAGTGGAATTTTGTCCAGCTCTCCAATGAAAAAGCCCAAGCGTATGAATTTTAATTGTTTAAACAAACGAAAATTTCCTGAAAGTATATGAAAACCGTCTCCCTACTGAGTAAGAAGAATTTATGCAGATAAGTGCAAAAAAGTTTCGAAGTTTTTATGGTTTCATAATGCTTACTTTTATAAGTGTAAAAATTAATAACAATCGATTCTGAATGTTGATGATGAAAAAATAATTGTGAGTTCTGAGACTGTTGTTTCATTATGCTTTCCTGCTCTTCTTGAATGCAAGTTGCAATTGGGAACAGCTGGTAGTTTGAGTTTTCTATCCTCCATTAACGGCTGGCTCACAGGTGGTGGGGCACCCGTGTTCAGAGTTTATGTTATTTGTTTGGTACATTCGAGAGACGAAACAAGCCAAAAATTCTGATGTACTACGTTTTTTCCAAATTTGAGTTTTCAAAGAGGAGGTGGCCTTTTGTACATAGGGGTTGTTTTTCTGAAATTGGTTGTTGGTGCGTTCAAAATTTCGAAAATCGGCATTCTATCCGGAAAAAAGCCCGAAATCGTGATATAAGGAAAATGGGAAATTTCGTTTTAGGAAATGCTGCTTGAATGACCTTATTCCAAGTCGTCTAGAAGTAAGCCTCTAGCTAGGTGAAGGGCATTAGAGTCGTGTGTTATTTTTTATCGAACCTTGGGGCGTTTTTATTAGTACCAACACTACAGGTATTATTCTTAGCGTGAATTAAGTAAGGTGAAATATATTTGAGTGTGTAAATAATTTTGTTTTCCATTCTGAATCATTAACTGGTAAATACGATAGGCTGGTGGAGATGACGTAGTCTATTTACAAGTTTAACAATCGTTTCTCATCGTTTGAGTAAATATCAAAACGTTCTTTTATCAAACTTTTTTATTTGACGCATTTCTTATTCCTGTAACCTTTTTTCAAATAATATATAAAGTAGAGTGGTCAAGAAGAAAAATTATTTTTTCTGCGTAAAAATGACAAATAACTTACGTAGAAGCAATAGTTATGACAATAAAGCGATCGTAGGCATCACAGAAAATAAAATTTGTTCTGATTCTATTCAGAATACTACTCTCAGAAGTAAAAACCACCCTCTATAAGATGTTTGAAATTTATAATTGAATGACATTAAACGATCAAAAATTACATTGAAAAAGTCTAAATGCGTGCTTTTGATTCAAAACTACCCTTAGACTTTTTCAAAATACCCCTTACAACGAAATTTTGCTTATTTTACAGTTCTTCACATAATTTCTCAAAAGAAAAGTCCTAGAATGACTTTAGAAATATATTACAGAATATTTCGGAGTTTTTGAATGATTTGAAGATAATTTGAGTTCCGGTTCTGGGCCTTTGAAGCCTTCTAAGCATATACCAAAAATGGTACAATACCGTCTTTTTACGAGTAAGAAGTAACTATTTCACTGAAAAGTCAGAAAATGAGCCTGGGACTTATTGAAAAGTAATATCACTTTATGCAAACTAGGGTACTTCATCCTCGAAAGGCAATAAATACCCTTTGTGAAGAATAGAAAGTTATATTCTATTTCTTTCTCATTTTCAGAGATACTTATTTTTGAGATACTTAGGGTTTTAACTAATTATGGATCACATCTTACATTCAGAGAATGTTTCATTCAACAAAATCACATAAAAAAATTAGAAACCATGAAAATATGTTTCTTATGTGTAAAAGTGAAGCCAACAAAAAGTTATTGAAAAATTATTTTTTCATTCGAATATGTCTTATAGATTCATTTTAAAAAGTACGTATCTTAAGTGTGTCGTCTTAAGAAAAAAGAGAAACAGAATGAAATGTTTGCCTTATATGGATTGTACCTTAGTTTGTTTTGTTTGTTTTTTTAGCTTTTTTTATGTGTAAAAGTGAAACCAACAAAAATTCATTAAAAAATTATTTCTTCAATCGAATATGTCTTATATATTCATTTAAAAATGTACTTATCTTGAGTGTGTCGTCTTGAGATAAAAAAGAAACAGAATTAAATATTTGCCTTATAAGGAAAGTACTTTAGCCTGTATAAGTTTACATTAGATTATATAATTTTTTATTTAGTTCCATACTTATTTTCTGACTTCCTTGTAAAAGACGTACTCACTTTACCCAAAAAAACAGTATTTTACAATTTTTCATTATGGATGCTCTAGAGGCCAAAAACCCGGATCTCAAACTATCTTCAAATGATCAAAGAAACTATTCAATATTTATGCTGTGTTTCTGAAGTCATTCTAAGACTTTTCTCATGAGAAATTTTGAGAAGAACTGTGAAAGAAGCAAAATATCGTTCTAAGGGGTCGTTTAAAAAAGTGTAAGGGTAATATATGAAAGAAAGCACATCATAAATTTCTTACCCCTTGGAGAGGGTGTTTTTTTACTTTTGAGGGTAGTATTCTTCATGAAAATAGGGTAAAATTATTTCCAGTCAAAACTTTGATCATTTTATTCTCATACTTATTACTGGGTGAGAAAAGAACAAAGAAAAATATTTTATGTTTTTGGCCCAGCCTTAAATACAGCAAAATATCCAACAGCAGAATACAACAAGACAAAATTCTGATGAAATTAAAAAAGAAAAAACCTTCTATCTCCAATGGGTGCCGAATTATGATCCTCTAAAGTAACCGGAGTTTTTCTTAAAGTTACAAAAAAATCAAATTCTGAAGTTTACATCTGTACTTTGGAACCTGTTAATTTTACGAAAAAATGTTCTGAGTATTAATTAAAGGAGACGCAATTTCCAGTAATTTCAAAAAAATTAATAATTTCTTATATTACACCTAACTGATCTTGGTTTAAAACTGATGATAAATATAGTCTATGTATAATAATTAATATTTTATTAGTGTCTCTTAGTTCAAGGTCATAGACAATATGTTCCGCAATCTGTTCAATAAGTATGTGTGAAAATAATTCCCTTAATTCGAGAGGCATTTTCAGAAGAACTGCTTCTACTATATGTACATCGTCGCCTTTTCAAGTCGTCTATAATAGTCGCGGATCCAAAGAGGAGAGTTTGGGTCCATTTTAGGTCCTGGTGAAAACTTGATTGATTCTTGTGCAGAATGTTCTCCTGATTCCGAATATGTCGGCTAGCTAATTCTTGCTTGTTTTATTGTTATTTAACATTTTCCGTTTTTAAATAAAAAACGTCATATCTCTTAAAGATTTTGATACGCTCAAATTTGGTTTAAGGTATATGTTGATTCAATTGATAGTATACGAAAAAAACAGTAGAATAGCGTTTTAATTTTAATTTTCAATTTTTTCGATTAGACTATTAATTTAGGTTTTCCAAAATTTGGAATAAATACCAACTTTTCTTGTCAGCGCATACCTGGGCGAGCAAATTTTTCAGTAACATCTCGTAAACTATAAAGTTTTTATAAGTGCCAACACTACAGGTATTATTCTTAGCATGAATAAAGTAAGGTGAAGTAGATTTGGTGTGTAAATAATTCTTATTTTTTCATTTGGAAGCAGTCACTCGTAAATACGATAGGTTGGTGGGGATGACGTTAGTCTATTCAGAAGCTTCACAATATTTCCTTCTTATCATTTCAACAAATATGAAAATATTACACGATCACGTTCTTTTGATCAAACTTTTCTATTTGACACATTTCTTATTTCTATAACCTTTTTTCAATCAATATAATGGAGTATGGTGTGATACGTTTTCGCTCTTTGATTGACAGAAGGGCAAGTAATTCAATGAGTAGGTGGGGGTAAGGAAGCGCTGTAGCTGGCCGCGGCTGAGCTTCCAAGAAGTGTAGGGAAGGGGTCACTTTTTTGGCTGAAAGAATGTCTGAAATGGTAGTCGCCACCTCCTGGTGACCATGATATAATTAATTTGCACAATTAACAAATATCATCGGATGATAAATTTCCATCACTGAACATTATGGCTGGTATGATTTGAATACATCAGTAGAGACAATAATGTTGCCTCCAGTAAATGCCGATAATTGGCATTTTCATTACTACATATCACTGGCAAGATAGTTTGTAGACAATGAGAAGAAAAAGCGACCCTTTTTTGCCCATAGATGCCCATAATAGGCAGTTATTTGTATAATTTGTTAAAAAAATTATACAAAAATATCAAATGATCAATTCTAATGATCAAGTCTCATCTTGACGGTTAAGACAAGCAATTTTAACGCATGAATATACTTTACAAACGGGCAATCCATCACGTTGACTATTTGTTGGAATAATTCGTTTCCAACAATTAACTCAACAAGATAATCATTTTTTTGTCTATCATGCATCTCTGCGCATTAAATACAATCGATATTGAGCAAACGAAAAACTGTTTCAAGAAGATAAATAAAATCGTAGAAACCGACATTTTTTCTCTATTTGCATTAAAAAATTAAAAATCGGTAATGAATTGCCTTGCACAAGTTATTTTGAGCCCCATTTTTTTTATTTCACTCCACCAGCATGTGGTTGGCTCCAAGCCTTCGCCAGGAGCTCAATGTGATGGCACTGCGTATAACAATAAGACACTTGTACTTCATGAACGGTTAGTTCAACTGAAGTAAACATTTATAGAAAACTTCTCATCCACTGGAAGTTTTCGATCGCTTGAGCTTATGTCAATAGACTTTGCGATTGAACATACTTAAACGTTCTTTCTGCACTTACTCAAAAAAAGTAACAACTCTTTTTCATAATGAAGAAGATCAACCTCAATTACTCTACCAGCTAAAGTATAGTTTCAGACATAAACTTCCCAAATTTTCGGTGAAAACTCTTAATAGTTTATTATTAAGAGCGAGTTGAAGTTGGAAGAGACGAAAATTTTACGCTTTGCAAAAATCTTGCTTTTTCCTATTGTTTCCAAAACGAAGAAAGTTACAACTTTTTTCTATTGGGGAACAAGATGCGCAATCTAATTTCCTAAAGATAATGTGTTAAAAAAATTAAAATTCAATAATGTTTTGAGAAGTTCCTCATGGCCATCCCACTTCTGGCAAAATATTTCACATCCCGTTCTACGATGCGACGGTTCAAATTTATGTCACCGAAAATTTTCAAACTTTAATGCTAACGAGTCCAAGGACTATTAAATGATGCTTGTTATTCCAATAGTTCGATCTAGCTTCAAATATTTTTTTTCCTTGGATCACGTAGTCTGAGAACATTGTAAATTTTAATCATTCTGGAGGTTTCGCAGGCAATAATAAAGTTGAATAATCAATGTGCCTATTTACATCGTGGAAACTTTTGCCACGGTCGCAGAAACTGATACGCTAGGCCGCCAATCAGAGGCATTCTATTTATGACCGACGCCACTGATTGGTTGCCAAAGGTAGCAGTTTCTGCTACCGTAGGAAAAATTTCTGTTGTGTAAATCGGCTCATTTAGTGATTAGCGTATACTCGTATATAGCAGTGAATTCGCTCTAAATTTATCAGTTCTAGTTTCCGGGATCTATCTAGAAAACATGAAGATCCTTATTAGCACGATACTCTTTACATTCACGATTCTGCTTAATTGTGATGGTAAGTGTACCCAATATATTGAAAATTTCAATATGAGTATGAAATATCACCTTTTCAACCTTTTTCAACCTTTTCAAATTGAAATATTTATAGTCAAAAACTGTTTGACGTGGGATTTAGGTCCAGTATCCAATTGTCCGTCTATAAATTTTGTTATTTTCGTGCTTCAATGAATTAATTTTTTTAATTCCATGCTTTTCAAATTCGTCTTCTTTCACTTACGGATGCTTAGAAGTTGAAAGAATCTATTTTTTGAAATTCAATAATGCAATTTCAAGTTTAAGTTCATAGGTTCCGATTTCAAGTTGTCAAATTTTATAATTTAGAAGCTCAAGTAATTTGAATTTATAAGATTCAATTTGAAAAACTTAAATTTCAAAGTTGCTCAATTTTGACCGCATCGAAATTAAAATGGTTTAGTAATTAATTGTTAACTTTGAAGCTCTCCATTCCATTTTTTTAGCTCCTCTATCTACAATTTGTTACCTATTAAAGAATTTGAAAATCTTTCTGCTTCACAAATTTTTCAACGTTTACTACTTAAGATTATTCAAGTTAAATTGCTATAATTGTGAACCCATTAATTTCAAAATTGATACTTGTCTGATTCTGACTTCTGCTATCTCAAAATGTGTTAAATTTTTTTGTCAAGAATGTTCAATTTTGAGGTTATTTAATTTTGAGCACTAAAATGAGCAAATTTTAAATTTCTTATTCTTTTTCCATTAGCATTTCATTATTCAGTTTGAAAAAATTTCACATTTAAAGCGCACAATTTTAAAAGTTTTATTTTACATATGGATAATTGTCGCAAATTTTACCACTTTAAGTCTCAGTCATTTTCTATTTTTTCTTTGAATAATACATTTTTCATGAAATTATCTCAGAAAAGTTCTCACATTAGAGTACAATTCATTGAGGTTGCCAAATTTTAGACGACTTCGTTTAGAAATTATAAATAATAAATTAAGCAAAATGTCTTGCCACGCACCTGTCCCAAAGTATAAATTTGAAATTTAAAATTGCTAAATGATATAAACGCAATTTATTGAACATTTGAGATTCACAAATTACTTATATATGATTTTGAAAAAATGAAAATCAACAGTGAAATTCAATATTTCAGAGATGAGGATTTAAAAAATTACTTCAAAGTCTCTCCCACAAATGCTTTCTCGAGTCAAACTGAATTGCAATTATAGGGAAAAACTTGCAAATAATTATTCAAGCCATTCATAATGTGGGCTAAAATTGTAAATTTTAAACTTGGGAAGATTTTCTTATAGCTGGAAATCGATTTTTCAACGGTCACCTCTAACTGAAAAAAATGTACATATTTTAGGCTGTTTGCAAATTCTTTCTGTTTTCGAAAATCGTCATGTTTGAAATTTTCAACTTTTTGGCAATCACTCATATACATTCCTGAGAATTGTCGAATTTCCACTAGTTGAATGTTCAGATTATTCGATGCTTGAATAATTTTTTAATCAAAAATTAGTGCTTCATGAAGGTATCTTTTTAAATCGAAGCTGCGGCTGCGATAACGTTGTATCAACAAAAATCTGTTTTGCCAGAATCTTTATCAAACTGTGAGCAAATATGTTAAAATACTTACTCATATAGCATACTTTGTTTATTAATGTACGACTCTGAACGAAAAATCCTTGGGCAAGTGTCTCGTGTGATAATATGATTATAGTTTTAAATAGAAGTACATATTTTTTTTATCCAAATTAATCTCCGAGGGGCTATTCACTCCGGAGTCCGCTGAAATCAATGTAACGTTATTTTAGCAATGTCTTGTGACTTCAAGCGAATTATAGAATTGTAGGTTATGTCTCTTCTTTACGATCGGAAATGAATATTTATTGATTAAGCGAGAGTAAGTAACAACCAAAATACACAAATCATGTTTGAAAAACTTACAAATTTAAACATCTGAAGGTTATTTCAGTGGTTTTTCACCGAAAATGGGTATTTTTAAGAACAAATCTTTGATTATTGCAGAAAACTTATAAATTTGAACGTTTCTAGGTTATGTTAGATTTTTTTTCACCAGAAATGGGCGCTTTTAAGTACAAATCTTTAAGTATTGTAGAAAAATTACAAATTTGAACATTTTAAGGTTATTTTAGGGTAATTTCATTGGAAATTGGTATTTCACAGCAGAAATCGCGTTAAGCCTTGAATAAAAATAAAATTTCATTATTTCAAGGTCATGTCTGGCTTTTTTCACCATAATTGAGTAGTTTCAAGAACAAATGTTAAAGTCTCTTTTAAAGCTAACAAGTTTGAACCTTTTGAGGTTATGTTAGAGTTTTTCAGAGGAAATGGGCATTTTGAAGAATAAATCTTTCAGCATTGCAGAAAACTTGAAGGCTTGAACATTTTGAGGTTATGTTAGAGTTTTTCACTGGTATTGGATATTTTCAAGAATAAATCTTCAAATATCGCAGAAGACTTACAGGCTTGATCATTTTAAGATTATGTCATGGTTTTTTCACCGGAAATGGGTATTTTTCAGATCAAATCTTTAAGTGTCTTACAAAACTCACAAGTTTGAACATATTAAGGTTATATGATGGTCTTTTCACCGGAAACGGGTATTTTTTATATCAAATCTTCAAGTGTTTTACAAAACTTATAAGTCTGAATATTTTAACCTCATGTTAAGGTCATTTAATTGGAAATTGGTATTTTCCAGAAGATATCTTCAGGTGTCAGAGAAAACTGAAACTTTTGAATATATTGAGGTGATGACAGGGTTTTTTCATCGGGAATTGGTCACTCTTGGTCATTCCTGCTGGTCTTCAAAAAACTTTACAATTTTGTTTTATTTTCCTCGAAAACACGTACCCTGAACTTTGGTGGAGACTGGGGCGATTCAACAGATTTATATTCCTTTCTGTACCTCGCTCCAGCAGCCTTAATGATGTAAACTGTCCCATCTAAAAAATGAACATTATTAAAAATAATTTATAAAATGGAGGGAAATATCATTATTGTTAATTTAACAATAGTTTTTTAGAGTTTTAGTTTGTTCATTCTCTTCAGGTAAAAGTTGGACTGCTTATTAACACTATGGGATTAGATAAGAATGCACCATTTATAAATTTTATAAATCATTCTTAACAATGCTCATTTTGATGAAAGGAAGTGTTTCGGGTTTCAATCGTGTGCAAAACTTCGAATTTTGCCGACGTTTCGTGAACATTGCAGTTCACTTTCGTTATCACGTTTAAAATCTTTTAGAAGGGTTTTTGTTTTGCTGACTATTGATTTTGTGGGATCTTTTTTGAGTTTTTTATACGCACATCAGTTAGAAGGTTCATGATTTTCTTGTTATTATCTTCTATATTCATTATTACTGTTGTATTGCCTTTGTCTGCGGGTAATATTATGTCTTTATTCTGATTGAGTTCTTTAATTGCATTTTTCTCTTGTTTCGTTAAGTTTGAGGAGGGAAGTTGCGCTTGGCGTGAGATGTTGGCCGTCGTATGCCGTATGTCATTCGCTTTTTCGGGTGGAAGGTTAAATATTGTGGATTCCAATTGACTGATGATTTCTTTTTTCGGGATTTTGGAGGGGGTTACTGCAAAATTATGTCCTTTAGACAGAGCTGAAATCATTTCAGTGCTGAGAGGTTGGCTAGAGATGTTTTTCACTGTGTTTGTTAGTGGTGCGTGCTTTACTGGAAGTAATTTGTCAAATTTTATTTTTTGTTTTTGAGTTGAAAGATCTTTAATCCGTTGGGATTGGTCAAATGATATGCGGTCCAATGTAGACCAAATGTCAAATCTGAAGGTGTTTGATAGGAAAAGGTGAAGTTTGAATAGTTTTTTGGAGGTAGTGTACAAGGCAAATTTGGTATGTTGTATTCTTTCTTTCAAGAGAAGCAAACTTATTTTGTGTAGGATTGATTTGGATTTAGATTTTCACAAATGGTTTTTCAATTGCAAGAATTTTGGGACGATGTTGCTGTCCCTGTATCGTTTCAAGAAAGCTAAAGATGTTAGTAGCTTGGCTTGAGAAGACCTGAACTTACTAAAAGTGTTAGTTTTAGTAAGAAAACTCTCCCCGTAGAGCATTAAATCTATTAATTTTTTTTTTCTGCAAAATTTTACAAAAACTGACTTCAAATTTTTGTTTGTTGTTGTTAAATTTTTTCTATTTTTGGGTATTTTAGAATGAAGATCTCTTTGAATTATCAAATACGATTTGCAATTTTAATCTCTATATTTTAGTGGCGATCTTGAAATAAATTTTTTTTCCTAAAAAATTTGGCAAAAACTGACTCCAAATTTTTGTTTGTTATTTATTAATTTTTTTTGATCGGTATTCTAAATCAAAGGTCCCTTCAGATTATCAGACACAATTCGCAATTTTAATTGCTATATTTTAGTAGGGATCTCAAAATCATTTTTTTTTCTGATGAATTTGACAAAAACTGGCTCCAAATTTCTGTTTGTTGTTAATAATTTTTTCTTATTGTTTGGTACTTTAAACTGAAAGTCCCTCTAAATTATCAAACACGATTTTCAATTTTAATTGCTATGCTTTCGTGGCTATCCAGTTTTTGTCAAATTTTTTAGAAGAAAAAATTGATTTTGAGATCCTCACTAAAATGTAGCAATTAAAATAGCAAATCGTATTTGATAATTTACAGGGAGCTTTAATATAAAATACCAAACAATAAAAAAAATTTATTAGCAACAAACAAAAATTTGAAGTCAGTTTTTGTGCAATTTTTTAGGAAAAAAATCGATTTTGAGATCGCCATTGAAATATGGGAATTGAAATTGCAAATCGTGTCTGATAATTCAAAGGGAGTTTCAATCTAAAATACCAAACAATAAAAAAAATCTCTAACAACAAACAAAAATTCGGAGCTAATTTTTGTCAAATTTTTTAGAAAAAAATTGATTTTGGGACCCCCACTGATGTTAGTCTTTCACTATCGAATTAATGAATATTTCGATTAATCAACTTAGTAAATTTAAGGCTTTTGGGTTCAATCGTTTAAAACTTTAACAACGAATGCCGATCGACCACATGTCGTTAAACGTTTAGATGGTTATAACTATCTTTAATTCTGAAAAATTTTCATTCGAAGTGTTCGAAATGATGGATTTGTTAACTGTTTCAGTAATTGCTGCGTTTAAAATTGAAATGAAATTGAAAACGCAAAGTAAGTAGTTTCAAATAGATTCCAATTTAAAAACCAAATGTTTCAAATTCAAAAATTTTCAATTCCAAAGGGATTAACCAATTCTAAATCCTATCAGGCTTCTGGATTCAAAAATTTCAAAGTTTAAAGCGTTTGAAACGGGAAGTAATACTTCCCGTATTAAAAATATTGAATTTCCGAAAAATCTTTTCTAATGTTCATGTATTTACAAATATTCTGAAAATAGTTGAAGTCATTCCAATTATTTGAACTGGATTTCATGAATAAATCCTAATGTTGTGTACATTTCCCTTCAAATCTTCAATAATATGACCGAGCATTTAACAATAAATTTTTATTTGTAATTTTTGAACAAAATCGTCAAAAATGCTGGAACTTGATCCAAATGGGCTTTGGCACAAATACTTTACCCAACTATTTCGAAAAAATGGAGTATTCTCTAGAATTGCAGAAACCCATTGAAACCTAAATTTCTCAATTGTTTGGCGACGTTCCAGGCACTCTTAAATACATTCCTTGAATTTAAAAGCAACGAGAAGTTCATATAAAAAAATAAAAAATCTTTTTGTACAACTTTCCAGCTCTGATTGTATCTCGACCAAAGTTTTTCCCTCCGTTTGTTATACTTGGCGGGAAGTGTTCTCCATTTACCATACCCCGAGCGGAAAGAGCGTGTCTTTTAAAGTCTCGAGCTTGGATGAGCGACAGAAGTGTACGAACTATTGGAAAAGCTGGCATAATCTAATAGAAATGTTAATGCATTTGTGACGTTGAGGAAAAAGGCAACAGAGTTCGAGCGTCCGAAAAAGGAATATTTTCCTTGGGTTCCGATAACTGTGTGGGTGTGTAAACTTTGAGTGTAAAAAAAATAATAATAATAAAACCGCCTCGCTATTCTTATGCATATTTGAATGCCTTCAGCGTCCGCGAAATCTGAAAGCTTTTATGCAAAAGTCATTCTTTATGCATAGCACATACCGCATTGAGCGATGCAACTGGACCTGAACTTTGATTTTCATTTCCGGACTTCCTTTTTCGACTGATGCAGGATTAATTCATCCGATGCATACGCGATCTCCGTCACTTACGGAAATCAGATTGCGAGTTTCGTTTCGATTGATTCGAACCCTCTCTTGTAAATGGCTCCTGTTATTTCGACGAATCACCGGAAGAGAAAATATTGAACATTTTTGGTAATGGCAATTTAATTTGGAAAATGAAAAAGAAAATCTTAACGTGATTGCGATAGAAAATATTTCTACACTTACGGCAATACAAAATGCCGATTTCGTATGAGAAATTTAATTTTTTATTGTGAAATTCTGGCAAAACTCGTTTCAAAATATTTTGAATTTGTGATTGAAGGCGTAACTTATTTTAATTCTTCTTCTTCCTCATTTTGCTTGGATTTGGGAGCCTTTACAGAACCATTACATGGCTTTCTATCGACAATCCTTACATACTACCTTACCAACTATTTCTTACATATCGACTTAACTACTATTCTCACTCCCAGACGTTTGCGACCTTACCTTGGGCTTCCGTTTCCTCTTACCACTGCCAATCTGAGAATCGTAGTTATATTCCGCAACAATACTTCTTGACTCTCCTTCTTTAGGAGTCATTTTTTAGCTTTTTCCTACACCGTGCAACTAGCACTCTCTCTCCCTCTCTCTCTGTCAACTCTTCCAGCTCCTTCATACATTCCTCACCCTGAGCATTCCCATTCAAAATCCACTTTATTCTCCTTCATACTCTCGCCTTCCCCTTCGTCACCTGTGCATCTAACTCATGCAACCATGAATCCTGCTCATACCTACATATTCTTACCATCTCTCGCATTCTGAACCTCACCGCTCTATTCCATTTGCTTTCCTTTTTAATCTCTCCAGGTATTGCGGCTTCCCCTCACTTTTTACCGCCCTATACCAGTTGTTGTTCTTCGACTCCGATATTTTTCCCTATCATTCCTCTTCTTGCCTTACCGTCATCTCTTCTTCTATTTCCTGCTATTCTTTACTTCTCACTTGCATACCACTCCGCCAAGGGCGTGAAACCACGTGAGCGAGCGCCACCAACCACAGCCACCGTCTGACCCCACTTTGATTACCACCAACCCCACCGGACAGCCTGGAGTGGGGACAGGGCGTTATAAGGCCTCGCAGGACTTAAGAACGGCACTGATCCGCCAACTAGTCTGGCGAAGTTTCCACCAATCTCTTGGAGCGACAGACATCTACCAGCTTCGTGTGGCGAGTCCCTGATCAACGTTGGTTCTGCGAGTACAGGTATCTGCTAGCTTCGTCTGCAGCGTCCTGTTGATTGCTAGTCCTAATAATATTCGGGCGGCCTACCCAGTTTGTCTGCAGTGAGCCAGATGAAATCGGCAGCTATCATTTAATTTATCCACCATTCTGTGGTGCGTTGAAGATCGTGATAAATTCATGATAGTGAGTATCTTTCGTCCTGTGGGTCCAACTTTGGTTCCATCACAGAAGCATCGGAGTCCATTTGGGGAGAACCCATTCTTCATTCGTACACCTGAAAATCAATTTTTAAAACCTTCAATCTCTTTCTTTTTAGTGAGGGCTAGGAGTGAATCGGCGTGGCGGTTATGCGGGCGAATGAGGAAAATTCACCGGTTGAGGTTGAGCGGTAAGATAATGGCCGCCTTCGCGGAGCAGTTAGCTCGCATCGCGGCCCAGCATTGGACGAGTATAAACAAACAAAAGAGGAACGCAACAGTCCCGAACATTCCGGATTGTCGAGGGAGCGTCGAGAACATTCCTCCCCGGGAGCGGGATCGAAGAGCGAGCGCATCACGATCACCCGATTTCACTCCGCGTGAGTACATGAACTCTCTGGTCTTCATGCGTAATATACTCCCCTTTTCTCCTAGCTGTCTCTTCAGCCTTTTTTCTAAGCACTTCGGCGTTAATTTTATAGCCCACTAACATGAGTATGATACCTCTATTTTTCTCTACCTTTCTTTCCTCTCCTTTCTCAATCAATGACACTACCAGGCCTAAGAGAGTGAAATATCTCTGGAAATAATGAATGAATAAAAATTTCCTATAAAATCGCCTTGGAGCTTGATCTAATCAATTTATCCTGGCATTTTCAGATGAATTGGTTGAGTATTGTGGGCAACAGGTCGACTGAACTGCTTAAAAATCGAATTTGGGGCATGAAAAGTGAAATATCTCTAGAAATACTGATAGAATTAATATTTACTAAAAAATGCCCCTTGAGCCCTATCTTGTCAGTTCATTCTGGAACTTTGAGAAGAATCGGTTCAATGTTTTAGGCTGAAGGTGTATGCACAGAAGTTATTTTTTACATTCTCCTCTCAATGAGAAGCTATAGGTTTTATGAGTTGATTTAGAACCAATCCATTCAGATAACACTGGAACCTCAATTTATTTCCCCTCGATTTACTGCCTTCAGAGAATTTCAGCCAGCTCGCATTCGTTGATGAGGGGTTACGAGGGGCAGGAAAATAGGCGCAGCGAACTCGACTCAATTACGCAGTGCCGTAAACACAAAGCGGGCAGTGCCCCAAGAGGATATTTTCATTAGTTCGCTTTCAGTTTCTCAGTTATGGGTTAGAAAAATGTCGAAGTAAATCAAAGGTAAACGTTTAACGTTCATAGAGCAATACGAGCTCGTGTACAAAGTTAATTCAGGTGCCTCAAAACAGTTTATTTTACAGAAATATGGTGTCTGCAAGAGAACGTACAAGGATGTGATAGCTCGCGAATCTGAGCTAAGGAATAAGGGTAAAAGTCATGTATATTTGAAGAAGAAATCGTCGAAAATGAGTGATAATATAGTTTTGGAGGCTGCTGTGTTAGAATAGTTTGAACAAGTGAGAGACAAAGGTGATCAAGTATCCAGGATGATCATTAAAGAGAAAGCTCTCATTTTAAACGAGAAGCTGAACCGTGCTTAAAGGTTTGAAGTAAGTAAGCAGACAAACAAATCTTTTAACGTCTAACAGGAAAATTTGTTCCTCATGTCAGTTAAATATTTACTTTACCCTTGTCTGAGACAAATGAAATGCATATCATTCATCAATTAGAACAAGTGTTTTTAGGTTATGTTTGGGCGTTTAAACATTTTTCAAAGATAAAGTTTATTCACCCTTCCAAATAAGTATTATAGGCAAATCATTATAGGCCTATAATGAATTTCCTATGATTTTTTGGCGATTGTAGGAATAATTATAGAAACCGATTTTTTACATTCTCATCAGAGAATGTATTAGATTTGTGTAAAATTTGACCCTCCCCCCGTTTTTGACAAATGTCCACGTTTTGAGACCCCATGAACTCGGAAAAAATGTTTTTACGAATGTGTCTGTCTGTGTTTCTGTCTGTCTGTGTGTTTGTGTGTTTGTAGATTTTTAGTTTGTGAGCACGATAAATTTTGAAAGAATTTATTGATTGGATTGGCTTTTGGTATACTCTTTGAGTGTCCTAAAATGTAGGCCAAGTTCGTTAGCCAGTCATTTTAGACAAAAATTCAAAGAGTGGGAGCATTTAAAAAATTTTTGAGACTACTTTTTTTCAAATTTACAAATTCCATGTACGGATATTCATAGTACTCAGAAAGTCGAACAATTTATCCTTATGACTTTTTTCGCTAAAAAGAAAATTGTGAGAGTTATAGCATTTCCAAAATTCAAAAAAAGAAACGAAAATAAGAATTTTAAGCCAAACAATGCACGATATGAAAAAAAGTCAAGAGAAGAAAAACGTTTCTTTTTGGAAGCCCTACAAGATTGTCATAACAACTTTTTGAATTTTCTTGAAAAATTGAAAATTCAAATTTTGAGCTAAATAACGCGGAATACAAAAGAAAGTTGAGATATCAAAATTGTTGCTTTTACAAACACCTGTAAACTTGCCTCTAAATATTTTCTGGTGGGAGGCGTGGTTTGTATTTTAAGTATAGAAAATAGTATTGGAATATTTCTATTTTTATTTTCGAGCCAAACGAGGCGAGATGAGAGAAAAATAGTCAAAAAAGTAGAATTTGTGCTTTTAATAGGTCAAATAAAATTGCTGTTAAGCATTTCTTTATAGGACTAATCGTAAATCAAGATAATTTTTAAAATCGTCTTTTTAACTATTCATTTGTATATATTATACGGTGAGCGCAGAAAATCGAGCGCAAAGCGCGAAAATTATGATGAGAATGTATTCCATGAGGTTGATAGAGCCTTAAGTAAATAAATTTCCTTTCTCATTTGAAATCAAAAAGTATTTGTGAAAATGTTGAAGCAAAGTGTTGAAAATTGTTTCTCTAAATACTTAAAAATTCCGCGAGAAAGGCACTGTGTGCATTAGTTTGAATTTTCTCGCCGCCATCTTTGAAACATTGCAATGTTTCACGAGAACTTGAAAGTTTCATGAAACTTTTCATTGGACTAAAGTTTCATGAAATTTTACAACTATAGTTGGATGTCTTTTTCACCGTGTTGCTGGCTGGATTGATGCAGTTTTTTCTTTACATTTTTTGGTGATCAGAAGCGCTTTATGGGAATTATTTTATTTGTACAGGTAGCAGTGGCCTGTGCAATATTATGCAGACCGACTAATCGATTAATGTGTACGTACTGTAAGTATATATATAGGGGCACACACGAGAAATTGGTATGAACTTTGGATTGGACGAGTGTGCCAAGATTCATTTGAAACGAGGACGACTTGCTAGC
>JAUMHM010000085.1:20191473-20208824 GCA_032362435.1 Melikaiella ostensackeni
TGAGGATTAAATTATTGTATTGCGAATTTATCTTTTTTGGTTGAAATATCAATATCACATTTTTTTCGTTAAGAATTCAGATTATTGGGTTGAAAATTCTACTACTTGGCTAAAAAGTGCACTCCTTTGTTGAAAATTTAATTTGTTTGTTTGAAAATTCATCATTTTAGTTGAAGATTTGTTTTTTTGTTGAAAATTAATTTTTCAACTGAAAATTTGTGTATTAAATTTTTGGTGGAGAATTTATATTCTTTAGTTGAGAATTCATCCTTTCAGTTAAAAACAACTTCCACTCGATAGATATGCTTGAAGTTGGGTAAAAATTAAATTTAGATACGCAAAAGTGGATCATTTCGATCCGAAGTTGATAATCAGAATGATATGTAACGGTTTGATAAGCCGAGGTTTACTGTAAAAGCTACATGAATTTGTACGAAATTTTGAGATAATTTGTCTATAATTCTTAATTTTTCCACTATATGCATATGAACCAATCATTGAGTTTTGTATAAATTGTGTGAATTTAAAATTAATATTACCTGCATCAGAAGTAAACTTAATTGCAGAAGAACATTTTGTTACGAGGACAAATTAATCTAAACGCTATATGTCTGTTTTATATTTTATTTATAAATATATATGTTGAAGTTGCTTTAATTTTTCATTTTATTCCTCGACAAACTTCCTATAAAAAATACCCTCAGCTCGATATTTTTTATTTATTTTTAGTATAATCATTATTACTTTTTAAAATTCCTTTTTTTGAAAAAGGAAAATCTAATGTTTAAGGACTTAAATTCATGTAGTTACTACCTAAACTTCAACAATGAGCAAATCCTACTAAACAACGTTTACAACATAATTGGCTGCAAAACTTACTTCTCGGAACGATAACTTCAACCCTACCGAGAATAACTACCCCTGTTTCAAAATTTCCACAGTACACACAATCCAATTTATTACATTCTCTTCTGTTTATCTTCAGAATTTTCATTTAGAAACGAGGCTTTCAACAAGCTCTTCAATTCCCGCGTCTCCCTTACGTTTTAAATTTTAAACAGAAGTGAAATTAACCTCTATGATAACTCGAATCTGCGAAACATGAAACAAGACTTCCCAGTTTCATGCCTCCTGGGAATCGATCATTTATTTTTTCAGATGAGAACTTCTGCGTTTTGCTACTTTTATTTTTTCTCAGAGTATAATCTATACAGGAGAATTCGATAGTGAAAGGAGCAGAGATAAAAATTCAAATGGGTAGCTGTTGAACGATGTTAAAGGTATACATATAAGAGGGTAAAAATTTAAATAGTTGTAAAATGAACTTTAATTATTAAATCAAGATTTGCCGTAGCGAATCGCTGCCAAGTACTAAAAAAAGTAGAAAAAGATTCTGAATACCCAAACAAGAAAAAAATATGCCATGAAGGAAGAAATGCGAAAAAGAAAAAAATCGCTACCGGGAATTATTATCTGTAGCATGAATGATTTTGGAAACTGAAAATGGAATGTCTCAAACAATTTATAAGATATCTCGACCAAAGTTGGTGGGTTTGAAGACCCCATTAAAGTAAAAAAGTTCTGTAAATTCAGAATATATTAATTGAAAATTGGAGAAGTGAGCTATAATCGAATTCGCAATTGCATCTGTTGAGAAAAGAAGGGTTAATAGCGTAATTTTTGAAATGTAGACCAAGATATAGCTTACATGCTTTCACCAAATGAATTCAAACTTTTTTTTATAGATGGATGTCATCAGATTCTAAAAGTAGTTTTAATGAATTTGGAATACATTGTTTCATTTTGAAAATTTTTCATTTTTTAGTCATTTTCACTCACTTTTTAACAATTTCTAACATGCAGGCGCACCGTTAGCCAAAATCAGTCTACCGATTTCGATGAAACTTTGCATAGATATAAATGCATAAACATATCATGGAGTTAAATTTGAAATTATGAAAAAATTTACTATTTTTAACATGCAGATATACCGACAGCTAAAACTAATCGATTTCGATGAAACTTTGCATAAGCATTATAAATTACCTGTACATATGGTATACCTTTTTTCAGGAAAACAAACCGATCAATTTATGTTGTCGTACAAAACCATCGTTGAATAAATAATATACTTACCGTTTCATATAATTTATATAATATGCCATAGTGGTTCAGAAAATATTAATAATTCAAGATTGTCTCTGTTTATAGTTAACCCAAAACCGTTATAAAAGCCCTGAAAATTAATAAGCTTATTGAAATTAAAATTTTCAATTTTGTCATCTTTGCTTGCTTCGCCTAACCATCAATTTGAATTCATGAATTTTCATTCGATAATCAGTAACAAAAATATACGAACCTATCATCGACTAAGTGATACTGACTTTTTACCAGATTCCTGGAGAAACTTTTTCACAAAAATTGAAGCATGGAAAGCAAAACGGTGCAAAGTCCACTTCTTGATAAAATTGAGTTGTCTTTGAAAATCATACTGTCTCGTTTTTCTACATTTATTTCAGCAAAGAAATTAAGATTTTGAAACTTTTATTTTATTTATTTATGCTAAAGCTAGTCAAAGTTGTGAAATAAAAAACTAAAGCCAAGTGCGAATAGTAGAAAATTCATAAGTAGAAGTTTCTATTAGCAAAAGGAGCTATTCCAATGAATAAGTTTATTAAATAATTTTTTTGTTTGATGAGAAAATTGATAGTGTATACGAATAAAAAAATTCGGCGGGCCTATTATTGTTTTTAAATAATAAGCATAATTGTGCCAACATAGCAAAAACAATAATAATAAGAAGAAGAATAAGTTATTATATTACAGGCTTGCCGAGTTTTTTTCATTCCTCTATGCTATCAATTTATTTTTGTCATCAAACAAATAATTCTTTGATAAACTAATTCATTGAACTGATTCCTTCTATCAAAAAAACATTCCTATTTATAAATTTTCTACTATTCTTACTTGGCTTTATTTTTTGATTTCACAAGTTTGATTACCTTTAACATAAATGAATAAAATATTAATAGTCATGTACCTGGTGGAATTTTTTCACACGTAGTGTTTGTAATGGGATATCAATAGTTTATAAATGAACTATTTCCAGAAAAATGTTTCAAATCGAAATTTGAAGCATTATTATTAATGGCTCAATAATCAACATTATTTTGAAAATTTTTCTATTTTTTCTGCGCCTCTTTACTACTAACACCTTTCACTTTGTACTTGTTAAAGTTTCAAGATTCTTCATTTTGAAATTCTTTTCAATTCGGCACTCAACAAACTGAACATATTTTTTTCGATTTCAAACACTGCAAATTCACATTATAGAATTTTGAAAAAGTGTTCTACTTAAAACTGTTTATTATCAAAGAATTCGGATTTATAATTGTTGAGAATTCAATGCTTGATTTGTAATTTTCCAATTTCGGACGCCACAATAGGAAATTGTTCAAAAGGAGTAAATTTAATCGTCTCTAATTAAGTTTCTCAGTAGGGATGAATTACTTGTTCCTGTGTATTACCGAATAATTTTCGTTGATTGAGAAAATTTCTAATATTCAATCTAGAAAAACTAGGAATAGTCCGAAAATTTTAAGTCAACGGCAATCCACAACTTGCTATTCAACATATGTATTTTTTTTTGTTTCATTCTCAGTTGACGGAATTAAATGACTCTATAAAGCGAAATACAAATTTAGCATTTTCTAGATATTCCCTCGGAATATAGGGTACCGGAACCAATTACAAGGGGTAGAGGGGGGCATTTTTCGAGGAAACAGTTGATTTCTTCTGACCTAAAACTTATTATTTTTTGAATAGAAAACATTAAAGGGCAAATTTCTGGGAAAAAGTTGATTTCTTGCGACGTAAAACTCATGATTTCTTAGTAGAAAAGATTAAATGAGTCTCAATTAAGCTTCTGAATCATAAAAATTAAGTCTACGAGCACAAATAGTGAAGATACAAAGAATTTTCCTTTCGACGTCGGACGATATGATCCCCTGCGGTAATTGGTTCCGTTACCCTACTGTTTCTAATGCTTTTTCTAGTTCTCTTTTTATATTTTCGCTAATTTTGATTCTTTTTACATTCTCATTATAAATGAGAAGGTATTAGATTTATATAAAATTTGATTTAACAATTTTTTTCTGAAAGTAGAGGTTTTAAAAGTTTTGTAATATTTGCAAGTGTCTCTGAGCGAAAGTACCTTTTGCTTTTTGGTGGATTTCACGTCGGACTCACACAAACCAGATCTTCAAATAATCGATTTTTCCAAAACTTCGGCTACTTATTTGACTGATAGAGAAAATATAGATAGCCACAGGTTTCACGCGAAAAATTTTGTTGTTGTAAGTTTTTGCACTTTTCCTATTTTGGACACTTTTTGATTCCCTTATACACGAATTTCGCCAGTTTATAAAAGGCTGTACCGCTTAGTTCGGTTTTAGTGAAATTAACAAATTGCTTATTTTGCATGTTTTTTTTTAATTGAATTTTTTGAAACTCCATTCCCAAAAAATGCTTGCACTGATTTTCTGTATACTTCTTTATTTCATACTTCCAAATATCTTCTTGAAGAAAAAATTTAAAAACCTCTGTGCCTTGTATAAATTCCGATTAAATGTTTTGTTTTGAATTTGTTGACTTAGGCCAGCTAAGGACAAACTTAGGCTAGCATGCGTATTCAAATTCGAAAAGAATTTTTCTGGCTTTATAGAATTACAACCATTTGACAGAGTTTTACCATGGTTAGAAAATCTGCTTCTCGAATCAGCTGATGAAATTTTAGGTGCGAGAATCGAAGAAAAAATTCTTATAGTTGTATTAATAAGGAGATATTATAAACTTATATGATTAATGCTGATTATTTTCAAATGAAGGTTTACTAAATAACGTGATAAAGTACAGAAAATATCATTTTCATCAAAATAATAGAGCCCAGACTTATTTAAACGTCCCTCAATTAGTGATTTTATCGAAAATCTACCGACGAAACCAATGAATTTCTTTGCAATAGGAAGATTTTTGAAACTTATTTTCAATACTTGAAGAAATGAAAATGAACTTAAATAGTGAAAAAAAAGATTAATTTTGAGCAAAGATTAAAAAAAATTTTTTTAACTTGTTGAGAGAATTTATGTAGCGCATATTTCTTGAAATTTTTTCTCTAAAAGGACATTTTTAAGGATGAAATAAAGAGGTATAAAGTAAGTCAGGGTAAGCATTTTTTCGGAATCGAATTTTTTAAAAAATCAATTTTTGTTTAGACATGAAGAATAAGCGTGAAAGAACTGTTGAAATCAACTGAGATCTCAAAATTTGGATT
This sequence comes from Melikaiella ostensackeni, assembly GCA_032362435.1. Lineage (NCBI taxonomy): Eukaryota > Metazoa > Arthropoda > Insecta > Hymenoptera > Cynipidae > Melikaiella > Melikaiella ostensackeni. The sequence goes on from JAUMHM010000085.1 coordinate 20,196,806, forward strand.
CCCGGGTGTTTCCTACACTAAAAAAAAGAGTTTCAGTTAATTTGATTAAAAGCAAGCTAAGCGGTGCAGCCTCCAGTAAACTGGTGCAATTCATGTTTTAGAGTTTCTTTAAGTGTCCAAAATGGAAACAGTGCAATAACTTCCCAAAATTTCTTTTTTTTAGTAAAATTTTTAGCAGTCCATATTTTCTCTTCCAAACAAATGAATTGCCAAAGTTTTGAAAAATTCGGTGATCCAAAAAAAGTTTCTTCGTATGCTAGAAAGCAATGATCTCTCCCCATTTTGTGATGTTTCCCAAGAAAGAAGTTTCATGTTTTTTTTTTTTTGAAATCGGTCAATAATAAACCGTAACCTCAGGCCTTTGAAATTAACATGGGATTTTGAATGGAAAAAACTCATTTTCTTTTTTTGGCATGAATGATCATTATGTAGTAATATACATCTTTCCAAGGATTTTAAAACTAATTATCAATTATTTAAACAAGTACGAATTGTTGAAACAATTTTTCCCGCGGTGAATCGTGAAAACTTATTATTTTTTGGAATGATATACACTTTGTTAAACATATTTTGTAATTGTTCAAACAATTTTTATTTCATTAATAGTATATTGTGCAACAAGTTGGAAAAGCGAGAAATTTAAGACGGGTGTGAAGTTAGCCACCCGAGTGGAGCGAGGGTAGCTATCATACGAGTTTTAAATCGTCGCTTTTTCAACATGTGGGACACGATACTTTTTCTATAATTTGTTTAAAGAGTGCCAGTTTTTTTACCTGTTTTTTGTTTGAAAAGGAGGCGATTTGTTGTCGATTGACGCAACAATAACAATGGCAATTGTCGAAACCATGGCAATAATATAGCCGTAACAGTAAGTTGGTAGCAATGTCTGGTCATGAAGGTTAGGCGTGGTGGAATTAGATACAATGCAACAGTTGTGAGTTCACCTTCACGTACTGAAGCAGGTCACAGGGTTCGTTCATTAGTTCACACTTTATTTACTTTTTTCACTGTGCGTTACTTTTTTCGCTGCGTCCGTCTACTTTTTTCACTTTTTCCCGGAAAGGTCGACACTGCGCATGCGCCACGTCATCGGCAACAAATCCGTAACTTTTTACACAGAAAACAGGTGGAAAAATTAACACTTTTTTGCAAATTATAGAATGACATTTTTTCACTCCTGAAAATCGTGAAAAGCTAGTATTTTGGAAATAATGAGACAGTTAATGGATGCTAGGAGTAATTTTTTTGTGAAAGACAGTCTCAAAATTATTCAAACATTTGAAAATCATTCACTCGTGCCGCTTCATAGGAAATGTGAGTAAAATTCTACTTTTTTCGATTCTCTTACACTACGTCCTGTATTATTAAGTATGTTCTTATTTTAGAACTTATAAGCAAGGTGTCAAGGATATTCTTTTGTTTAAACAATGAGCATGTTATATTCTATTGGTATAACAAAAGTATTTTTTTCTTAAAATCACCCCTGAAGATTATTGGAACCAGTGAAATGAAAGTAATTTGTATGTTAGTTGTTCCCACAATTAAATAAATGAAACAGAACAGAGAAGTAATGTTTTAAATTATTAATCCATTTTAAGTATCGAATCACAAATGTGAACTTTTGGAACTGTGAACTTCAAAGTGTTTAAGGCATTTCATGAGAAAATGTATTTTGTTTGCTATCTGGGAATTGCTACGAAACGAAACCGATCTGAAGAAGTAACTATCCATAAAATACTGAGAAAAATGGTTCAAACAGATAAATTGTTTAAACAATTGGCTTATAAGTTCTGAAATAAAAAATACTGAATAATAAGGGACATAATGTAAGAGATTCGAAAAATACTAGGATTTTTTCCACCTTTTCCATAAAAACATGTTAAATAAAAACATGTTAAATAACATGTTAAATAAAAAATGCAACTCATAACATTTATGAACTGTATTCTTTTTTTACGAAAAACAATAACTTTTCACAAGTTCCTGGGAAAAAATTGTTCAAACAATTCATAATTGTTTAAAGAATTGAAAATAAGTTTGAAAATACTTAAAAATTCATATATCACCGAACAATAATCATTTATGCAAGAAGATTTGTGAGAAAAGTCGTTTTTGGCATGAATTTTACATAAAATTGCTATTTTTGATTTTTTGGGGCATTTTCCGGGCACAATAAAAGGGGTTTGAAGGGAAAGGCTAACAATTAGAAATTATTGGGTGAAAATTATTTCTTGAATATTTCTTAAGACGCGACTAAACATTAATTTATAAAAAGTTGATTTAACAAAAAGAAATTTTTAAAATAGTTGAGTTAACAAGTAGTTTTTCCCATTTTTTTTGAACGAGATTTTCCTATTAAAAATGCCATGTTAATTTCAAAGGCCGAGGGCACGGCTTAAAATTGATAAAAAAAAGGGGATATCTCTCTCGGTAACCTGACAAAATGGAGAGGGGGAATCTTTGCTCTCTAGCATCAACAAAATTTTTGTAATGCATTTTTGGACCACCCGAATGTGAAGGTCTGGTTTGTGTGAGGCCGGCGCACAGGAGCCCACGAACCATTAAGGGTTGGTCAAAAGTCTAAATTTCATTGAATTTTCACCGAAATTTGTACTTAGGTGTTATTCAGGTCACTGATAACGAATTTGATACAAAAAAATTCGAAATATCGGATAAAATATTGTGTCGAAAGTTTGGAATTTTTTCTTGTGTTTTAACAACAATCATAAATTTTCAGATATTGAGGTCTGATAGCGAATATAACACAAAAAATTAAAAATTACCCACAACACGAAATTAAAAATTCTAAGCGTTGGATTAAATATAATTCAAAAAAATGTCAGAATAATGTTTCGTTGATTCAAACATTAAAAGATAACGAAAAGTCGTATTTCTCAACGACATCGCAAATGAAATATGAATGTTAAAATATGAACAACTGAATTTTTTAATAATTGGTAATAATGCATTGTATAAATGTTACATATCAATAAAGTGATTTCATCAAAACCTTGAGCTGATGAGATCTAGGTAATAATCTATAATATAATTTCTTCACATTCTTCGGCTTCATTAGAATCACTTCCACTGTCATCTTGAGATTCATCATTTTGTTTAATCGGTAATATAAGCAAATCTTAGACTCAATTTCGTGAAGCACTCATTTTTTTCTTTTGGTCGAGAACTAGAGAGTTTCGTTCAGGAACTGAGAAGCATCCGCAAGGAAATGTCCTGTTTGTGTTTTCGCGAGAGAACTTCCTTATAAAACGCTCTCGATATTTTCTGATATTTTTATTACTGGCAGAAGATGATGACTTCTGCACAATTTTCTTCTAAGAAGCATTGCACAAAATTGCCATGGCCTTTTTTGAAATAAAAATCAAAGAGACGTGCATTACTTTAAAAAATTTCCATTTTTAACTAGTTAAAGTGGAATTGGGCAAAATATGAATGCAAGACCGTGATTTCTCCATGTTTCCTTCAAGAGAATTTTCTCAAAACTGTCAATAGTTGTGATTATTAAGCTGGAAGTAGAAGAGAAAACAAATTTTTTGCATAGAGGAAAGTGAGAATAGCGCCCGGGAAAGGTTTTTGGAGAAGGTAGTCAATAGAACACCCATTTTCTTCTTAACATTTATATGTTTATTGATGATATACCTTGTTTATTCTGAAATAGTAAACATTAAATAAACTATCCTAAACATAAAAAATGATAGTGTACTTTTAAAATTACAATATCTTTGAAGCTGTTACCTACCAGCGGCAATGAGGCACATATACCGTGCATTATAATTTTTTATAAATAAACATCCTACGCTATTTTCCGTCATGTTACGGCAATAGTTTTTATTCAAAACGTTACTTACACACAAGGTGCGGCTATTAAATAACTGGACTGATTTTTCTGCCGCTTGCTTGGGGCTTCGGCAAAAACAAGCAGGACCTGATATTGATCTGCATCTTTCTTTCTTTTTTCTTCTTTATTTCAGTTTCTTGTGAAACTTGGAAAATCTGCTATAGAAACACATAATTTGTTAAAGAAAGTTTATGGTGATGAGTCTGTACCTTCTAATTAAGTTTTCGATTGGTTTGGAAAATGTAAGGAGGAGAGGGAAGTGATTGAAGACGAGTCGCGTTCTAGCCGTCCTCGTACGTATGAAGCCGATGATAACATTGAAAAAGTGAGTACAATTATTCGATTAAATCGATGCCTGAGCATTTGAGTAATTGCTGACTTAGTGAACATCTATGAAGAAACTGTTAGACAAATTTTAAATGAGGAGGTTTTTGGCGAAGAACCTCTCAGAAAAGGTCTTCAACATTGCTTCAAACAATGGAAAATTCGAATGGAGCAGTGTAGGGATCGGAAAGCGGACTACATTAAAAAGAATAACATCTTTATAGAATATTTTAGTAAATAGAAATTGTGGAGCATTAGTCCGGTTATTCAATAGCCACTCCTCGTATCTTCAGAATGCATTGGCAACCTCACTTTTATTGGCAAGGTTTATCCGAGTTACATATTTGTTATATAATTCTAAGTTTCAATTCTATTTACAGCCATGAAGCATAATTAAATAACAGTATGAATGTTTATAAAAAACTTATTCCAAATGTCATATTAAGTAAGACAATATAGTATGCTGCAAATATAAATCATAATCAATTTTGGAAGTTGCGTAACTTTCATAGTTTCAAGAATGTTGAAAATATTTTCAAATATCAATTTCTATGTTGCTTTTATGAACTTAAGGTATTGCTAATTATATTATATAACTGCTCTCCTTCAAATATTAAAGTTGAAATATCGACTTTTGACCAACTTTTCGTGCTTCGTGGACCACTGTCCGGCATGGAAATCACCTTTTGTCTTTCTATTTTGACCACTTTTGCCTCTCTTTTTATGCAATTGCCTAGTTCAGAGAGTCGAGGGTAGATAAATCTTCTCGTTTAGACTGTACGTTCTGAGATCTATTTAGTTGTGATGTTTAATTAATCTTTATCAGTCTTTCGAGCGTCGGAGTTTCTCTCGTTATTCTTGCAACCTTTTTCCTTTTTCCACGTAAAATTTGTTCCGGCCGAGAGAAAATAACATGCTCAGTGATCGTTGGCGTGGGAAAAAGAACTGTTAGACGAATCGCGCAAAGTGCAATTTATCTCGGGGTAGTACCGGCATGCACTACTGTATCCGCTCGACATTGTCCGGATTGTCATTTGTCTGGCGAACGAGGTTGCTGCGTTTGTGTCGTTTGTATATTCGAATTGGTACTGGCTTGCTTGATACTGTTCACTGGCGTCATTTTACTGAAAGAGGGATGTTCCAATAAACAATAAACAATAAATTCAACTAACTTCCCCAAGTTCATGACAAATTATGCAATATTTCCTACTTCAAACATTACGTTATAGAAAATATGTTGCTCTTTTTTGAATCACCTTTTCCGAATGATAAAGCTTTTTTGATGAAGCCCTTTCGAAGAAAAAAATCTATCAATTTCTCAATATATCGATAACTTTCAAAACATTAATAAAGGTTGTGTTTACAATACCGGTACCGACAAAAAAAAATACCGGAACCGACATATTTTTATTAACGATTTAAGAAAAATAATTTTGGGATCCTGAAAGGGATGAGACCTGTTACTGAATTTGCTCTTTCCCCTCTCCCCAACCCTTTTAGGATCTATCTTACCAAGGAAGATTGGAAAGGGTGAGGAGTGTTACTAAATGGGAAAGAGTACGATATATTTGGCGACAAGTTTTAATGCGGATTCCGATAGGATTTTCGTCGAGAAAAACGAATAAAAAATTCTTAAATCGATATCTCGATTGTGCTCAGAGATTTTTACTCTACTATTGATAGTTTTTAAGAAAATGGGCGATAAGTATATAAAAATCACAAAAATAATGCACTATGGACAAACACAATGTGAGATAATAGTGGCAAAATTATCCTGAAAATGGACTGGCGGCGAGACTTAAATTATTTCTGTGACGAGTCACGCGGGCGCCTTCCCGCCCTCAAGAGACATTGAAAAGAGGTAGAGGTGTGAAGTACATTAATTCTGTAACCAGTCACAGATGTCCCTTTTCGCCCCCCGCAAGACAATGAAAAGAAGTGAGTGTGTTACACATTATTTCTGTAAGCAATCACAAGGCTTATCTTCCGCCACCCCTCCAAAACAATGGAAAGAAGAAAGTGCGTCACAGATTATTTCTGTGATCAGTCACAGGGGTGCCTTTCCGACCCCACGAGACGTTGAAAGGGGGTAGAAATGTGACCGACATGTTTTTGTGACCAGTCACAGGTGTACCTATCCTCCTCCAACGAGATGCTGGTAAGAGGTTGGTGTGTCACACATTATTTCTGTGACCAGTCACAGGGGCGCCTTCCCGAACCCACGAGACGTTTGGGATAGGTAGAAATGTGACCTACATTACTTTTGTGATCAGTTACGGGGGTACCTATCCTCCTTCCACGAGATGCTGGAAAGAGGTAGGTGTGTAACACATTATTTCAGTGAACAGTCACAGGGGTACCTATCATCCTCCCACGAGATGCTGGAAGGAGGTAGGTGTGCTACACAATTTTTTTCTGTGACCAGTCACAGGGGTGTCTTTCCGACCCCTCGAGACGATGGAAAGGGGCAGGAATGTGACCTACATTATTTTTGTGACCAGTTACAGGGGTACCTATTCTCCTCCCACGAGATGCTGGAAAGGGGTAAGTGTGTCACATATTATTTCTGAGTCCAGTCACAGGGGTGCCTTCCCGAACCCACGAGACGTTTGGGATAGGTAGGAATGTGACCTACATTACTTTTGTGTTCAGTTACAGGGGTACCTATCCTCCTTCCACAAGATGCTGGAAAGAGGTAGGTGTGTAACACATTATTTCTGTGAACAATCACAGGGGTACCTATCATCCTCCCACAAGATGCTGGATGGAGGTAGGTGTGCTACACATTTTTTTCTGTGCCCAGTCACAGGGGTGTCTTTCCGACCTTTCGAGACGTTGGGGAGGGGAAGGAATATGACCTACATTACTTTTGTGATCAGTCACAGGGGTACCTGTCCTCCTTCCACGAGATTCTGGAGAGACGTAGGTGTGTCACACATTATTTCTGTGACCAGTCACAGGGGTGCCTTCCCGACCCCACGAGACGATGGAAAGGGGTAGGAATGTGACCTACATCACTTTTGTGATCAGTCACGGGGGTACCTATGCTTCTTCCACGAGATGCTGGAAAGAGGTAGGTGTGCCACTCATTTTTTTTCTGTGACCAGTCACATGGTGCCTTCCCGACCCCACGAGACGATGGAAAGGGGTAGGAATGTGACCTACATTATTTTTGTGACCAGTCACAGGGGTACCTATTCTCCTCCCTCGAGATGCTGAGAAGGGGTGAGTGTGTCACATATTATTTCTGAGATCAGTCACAGGGGTGCCTTACCGACCCTAACAAGGCGTTGGAAAGGGGTAGGTGTGTCATCAACATTATTTCTTGACCAGTCACAAGGGTGCTTTTCCACCCCCGTAAAGCTCAAAATTTTGTTTATTCGATACGAAAGCATTATACTCGTAGTACATTCAAAGTAGGGGCTGCCAGCGCGAAACCCAGAAATTCCCCCTCCCCCAGCTCGGTCAATTTTTGTCCAATTGGAATTTTTTTTGCCTCTGAAATATAGGACTACATAGCAGGGCTGTACGTTGCCCAAATTTGAGTTCTATTAGTGAACGTCATTTTTCAGGGTCAGTTAGCTTTAGAAAAAATGCCGCATGCATACAGCGTTCCATCCAAAGTGTTAAAAGACAAAATTGACAAAATAACTTCTAAAATTTTGAAAGAAATGTTAAGAAATGAACTTAGACATTCTGCTTCAAAATATTTATTAATATAAGGTCGATGTACCAGCACCACGTTCAATAAACGTTAAACTTCGTTATAATTTGAATCTATTATTGAAGAGTGTGTTGAAAGTAATGTTCAGTGACAAAATTCATTAATTTTTAGCATTTTATGTTTTTGATTACAATTTAAATTAATTTGAATTTAAATAATTTTACACACATTACAACTCATAACAATTAAAATAACAGTAAATAATTTGAAAATCTGATAAAGATCAATTTCATTTCGCATTAGTATGTACTGGTATGTATCTTTGTAATTTTCATGCATTAGTAATATTCTACAGATACATTACTACAAATAACATTTGATAGGTTTCACTCAGCTTTGTGATAAACAACACTTTGAAATATTAAAAAGTCTGTATTTCCCACTTGTTGATCAGTTTCTCGTCGTGATTATTATTAATATTTACTTTTTACAAGTCTCTATTGTTAATTTTTCTGATGAAAGATATTTGTTAAATCAAATTCTTTTAACTATCAAGCCAAGATTTCAGAAGATTGCTTCTTTTCTTACAAGGCAGGATTTTTTCCTTATTGTTATATGAGAAACGAATTCAATTTAATATTTCACAGAACTCTTACTTAGTGTCGAAGAGCACATTGAAACGAATTCCAGCACACTGTGACTTGAAAGCTACAATAAAGTACCAATCTGTTCGTCAAATTGCAAGATATTGGTTCTGAAGTCCGAAAATGTGTTCGAAGAGGTACGGAGTAATCTGAGAACCTTCTCAATAGAAAACAATTTTTATTGATTAAAAACTCAGCAGAGATGAAGTTGGATCAACAAAAATACTTTCATTTAAATTTATGTTCGTAATAGGTCAAGAGATTTCTGCCAAAGGATTTTCTGTTCTATATCGTAGTATAGCTTGAACAAACTATCCCACGTGGAAACGGTACCACACGGAGAAAAAACGTAAGTAGAACTTACCGAAATAGCGCCTGAAAATTACCAAGCAGCTCGCAAATACCGGATAAATTCGAGCATTAGCAGGAGTTATTTTTAAAATTAGAATATGTACCAATAATTCACGTATACTGTCCTCAACATTCAGGGTTTAATACTAAACGTTTGGTAGAATCGAAGATTTTCATTTCTTACTGGAAGTGGAGTGAATACTAGCGTAACAAAGGTATCATTTACCGATCGTTTTATCATTTTTAACTGGAGGTGGAGTGAATACTAACGTAACAAAGGTATCACTAACCGATCGTTTCGTAAAAATTACTGACCGGAAGGCTGCATTCACATGCCTTCTCTACACTTCTTCATGAAAACACTCTCCGTTACATCATCGATACAACATGTATTGGTGTGTGTTAGTGTCCGTGTGTGCCGGACATTTTACGTGGTACGCACATTTGAAGTTTGCGTTCTTTTACAGCAACTTCGACATTCTGAATGGTGAACAAAAAGTGATATGGATTATGTATTTCCTATCGAAAATTTGTATGATCTTTTGTTGTCATAAGTGTTTTATAATATATACAGAAAATAAGAGTTTGGACACGAATTCTGTGAAAGAGGGATGAAGGTCAATAATTTGAGGTTATGTTTATATTGTGACGGAGGAAAATTAAAGTAATTGCCGTGGCGCATTTCTTTCTCGCAAGCACGAAAATATACTGCGCGAACCTTATATATTAGTTCTGAGATTATCCGAGATATGTTCCGTCTCGGCGATGTGTATAGTAGATATTATGCGTCAGTGTGCGTTGTGAAGTGTATTTAATACTCGTATTAAGCGTTTATCTGTGCACATTTAATTAGTATGTAAGAACCATAAATTCTGGTAAGTAGAGTGGGAAGAGTAGTAATAAACAGCAATCAACAGCATGAAAACAACAATACAGTATGAAGTATGAAAGGATTTTTTTTGGTAAAAATCATCTAAATGATTGGATCACCTCTATGCTTAAATTTTACCGAACGTCTTGCAATCTGTAACAAACTTGAAATTTATCCCGCGACTTCAAGCAGTTTGGTGATTTTTAGGTGCTACTTCGGTGAGTTCTACTGACGCTTTTTCTCCGTACAAAGTATGAACAGTGGCTCAATCGTGGCTGATGACCCCCCTGCCAGTGGACGAAGATTGCACGATCCTAGTTCAGAAATAGATCTTACCTCGTTGGGATCTTGATATCTTCACCCCCGCTTGTCCCATTGAAGTGTTATGCTGAAAAGATAACGTCTGTTTGGTCAGTATGACACTACAATGGGATAACAATGGAAGAAAATTGCATGATCCTACTTCAGAAACAGGCCTTACGTCGTCGGTATTTTGCAATCATCACTCACACCTGTCCCATTGTAGTATACACTGGAAAGATAACGCCTATTTGGTCAGTATGACACTACAGTGGGGCAACAGTAGACGCAGATTGCTTGATCCTACTTCAGAAAATCTTCAAAAGTTTCGGAAAGTCCGAGTGTATTACTTCGTGTTTTATCTTTTCAGTCGATATTTGGGCTTATATCAACTTTTTCATACCAATTTTAGGCGTAAAGTAAGACTTTTTTTTTACAGCGAAATTTTATGCTGCAGATTTGTTTTACCTAATACCTGCACTACTTCCCTCATTCCATTGTAATTGAAAATAACTAAAAAAGCGGAATCTCTTACATAATAGAGGTATTAATTTCATTCTAACCATCTCACTAATTTCCTGAATAATTTCAAACAAGCGAAGAAGTTCTTAAACTTGAGTCCTTTTCACGACTCTTAATTGGTCGAATTAGTAGACGCTGTAAAGCATTGCGGAAGGAGAAGTGGAGAAAATTTTACATGGATTCCTCGTTCGATTTCAATATCTATAATTGCCCCCTTATCTGAAGAGGTCACGCTATCCGTGAGTTATACATCCCCCCCTCACTCTTCGCCCTCGGAAATCGGAGTTAAGGTATTCCACCCCAACTCACCCCATTCCTGTCATCGCTAGTCGACTTGCATTAAAATTTTCGTCGCCTCCTTTTTCATTCATTTCTATTCGAACGCTTTCGCCGCTTACACATTTTTCCCAGTTTTTATTGGAAGCGCGTTATATTCGACCACACTGTGTGTTTTCCCCATAAAGCACTCAGGCCTGTTTTGCAAGTCATGTCGGTCCTCGTTTGCGACGTGAGTTCTTATCTCCACATAAAAATTATTCAGTGCGATCAAACATATAAAAAATTATGCAAATTTTTTAAGAAAGTAGCATATTTCAGTTTTTTATCAATTTTATTTGTTTCAACTAGAAGCAACCAAATGTAGCTTGATTTATTGGGGAAAGGTACTTGTTCAACAGCGAATTATCACCTGAATGTGAATATATGAAAATCAATTATTATTAGATCAAATCAACATTTTTCTCGTGCAATTAATATTTTCCATTTTTATAAATTGGAATTTATTCTTTATGTGTTTCAGATTCTATTTACAAGGAGAAGTCGTGAGATGCTGAACGCCAATTCGACTGGAACTTTGCAGGACGAAAGCATATCAAAATCCATTAGATATGTATTTTTTCTTATGATCCCATGGGTTCTAATTTCCGAGATATCAAGGTTTGAATATTTACGCTTGAGGCCGCGATACGCCACGCGACACGGGCTGAGCAGTGGTGCGCCACTCCTCGAGTAGTGCCACGACTGCACGTGTGCCCTGAGCCACAACTTGAGCCGAGCGCTCAAGCGTAAATATCCAAACCTCAATATATCGGAAACTAAGGCCCATTGGATCATAGGGAAAAATACGTAACTAATGGATTTTGATTCACTTTCATCCTGTCCATCTCGAATCTCGCGACCTCTCCTTGTGAGTGTCATTTTAAGAATATTTATTGAAAATCTCTAAATTGAATTAAATTTGTTGTTCGAAATCACTTGATATATTCTGAATTTTTTTGTTCCTCTGTATTCCAATATTTTAATTTAGATGTCCTCATAATTTTAAATTTTCGTCCTAGGTGAAACGTTAAGTTTTGTGCTCCACGCAGTCTTCATAAACTATGCGTATAATCCATATATATGTATATATACATGCAAAACAAAAGCCGATGAATTCACGGGATAATTGTAAACGATTGTAAGATATTTTGAAAGATTCCAAAGAATAT